>VDFB02270651.1:816409487-816619728 GCA_007258455.2 Sequoia sempervirens
TGTAGGGTTGAGAGAGAGAGAGGGGGGGTTGAGGGTTTTAAGGTTTATGATTTAAGGTTTATGGTTTAAGGGTTGATGGTTGAGGGTAGAGGGTTTAAGGGTTTTAGGGTTTAAGGGTCGAGGGTTGAGGGTTGAGGGTAGAGGGTAGAGGGTAGAGGGTAGAGGGTGTAGGGTTGAGAGAGAGAGAGGGGGGTTAAGGGTTTAATAGTTTTAGGGTGTAGGGTCAAGAGAGAGAGAGAAAGAGGGGTGGTTGAGGGTTTAGAGAGAGATAGAGAGTGGGGAGGGTTTATGGGTAGAGGGGTAGGGTTGAGGTAGAGGTGTAGGGTTGAGAGAGAAGGTGTAGGGTTGAAGAGGGAGAGAGAGAGAGGGAGGGTTGAGGGTTTAAGGGTTGAGAGAGAGAGGGGGGGTTGCAAGTTTTAGGGTTTACGATTTATGGTTTAAGGGCTTTAGGGTTTAGGGTTTAGGGTTTAAGGGTAGAGGGTGTAGGGTTGAGAGAGAGAGAAAGGGGGGTTGATGGTTTTAGGTTTTACGGTTTATGGTTTAAGGGTTTAGGGTAGAGGGTTTAAGGTTTAAGGTTTAGGGTTTAAGGGTTTTAGGGTTGAGGGTAGAGGTGTTGGTTCTCAGTTGTGTTCTGGTTGGTTTGTCCTTGATGACAAAATCCACCTTTGGGTATCTTTCGGCATGACATTCACATGGTCTTGGTGACAGAGGAAAGGTCTATCAGCATGAGTATTTTTCACCGCTTAGAGGTCTTTCTGAATGAGTCGGGTCTCATCGACTAATACATAAGGATGTTCATCGACGTAAGTAATCCTTGATCGGCATTGTGTCTTGGCAAGTTTGACTTGTTACATCAATCGATTGGCACATTAAATATTCACTCCAGCCAGACATATTTCTTTTGGTGTGAAGTCATAGCATTTATACATTGTCACACCGACCGGTGGTAGGAAGATACAAGTTTTAGGGTTTACGATTTATGGTTTAAGGGCTTTAGGGTTTAGGGTTTAGGGTTTAAGGGTAGAGGGTGTAGGGTTGAGAGAGAGAGAAAGGGGGGTTGATGGTTTTAGGTTTTACGGTTTATGGTTTAAGGGTTTAGGGTAGAGGGTTTAAGGTTTAAGGTTTAGGGTTTAAGGGTTTTAGGGTTGAGGGTAGAGGTGTTGGTTCTCAGTTGTGTTCTGGTTGGTTTGTCCTTGATGACAAAATCCACCTTTGGGTATCTTTCGGCATGACATTCACATGGTCTTGGTGACAGAGGAAAGGTCTATCAGCATGAGTATTTTTCACCGCTTAGAGGTCTTTCTGAATGAGTCGGGTCTCATCGACTAATACATAAGGATGTTCATCGACGTAAGTAATCCTTGATCGGCATTGTGTCTTGGCAAGTTTGACTTGTTACATCAATCGATTGGCACATTAAATATTCACTCCAGCCAGACATATTTCTTTTGGTGTGAAGTCATAGCATTTATACATTGTCACACCGACCGGTGGTAGGAAGATACATCGGTAAGAGTTAGGGTTATCGATGTGAGGTCTTGGTGAGTGACCTTCGGTCTTGCCGACTTTACACATGGAGTTTCACAGGTAGCTTTCGACAAGACTTCTCTTTTGTTTTAGTGACACAAATCGATCATATTAGCATAAGTTATACCATCAGTATGTGGTCACAGCAAAATTTTTTTGTCTCATCAATCAGAGGTTGAATGGGAACATATCGGCAAGAGTTTAAGGTGTTGGTGAAGGGTCACAATGAAATTGTCATGTCTCACTGACCATATGCATGTGGAAGTCTATCGGCGAGACATTCTCATGGTTTCGGCGATCGATGGTGGATGGATTGGCTTATTGGTAAGAGTTTGTGATATTCAGAGGGAGGTCTTAGTGATTTCGTGGTGTCTCATTGACTTATGCAAAGGGTTATTTCACCGATACTTTTGTAGCATTGGAGTGTTGTCATAGTGAGCCCGTCAGGTCTCACCAACGAAGCCTAATGGGTGGCTTTCAGTGAGAGGTTTATGTCATCTTGGCGAATAGGTATGAATTCGGGGTGTTTTGGTATAGTGAAGTTTTAAATCTATATGAGGTCTCCCCGAGAGCGATATGTAACGGTGACAAGGTTGATCACAAGGGCTCTCGAAAAAACAAAGACTTATCTACAAGATGTCTCCCTGATTATATTTGTCTCAGCGACACATAAGAGATAAAAGGGATTTTGGTGAAACTTAATGTGGTCTGTGAAAGGTCTTCCTGACTTTGATGGGTCATGGCGAAAGCGATAACTAAGGGGAATGATTGGCAATTTAATTGCCTTTGGCAGGACTATCTAGATGTCTCAGTGAATGATTAACAAACTTTGTTACTGTGGCCGACATGTGAATTTCTAAGTATAGTTGCAGGCCGACATCATTGGTTGGCATCGAATCTCAGAATGGTTACATGGAAAAATATTCTCTGAGAATTGGGAGGTTATGGTTCTCAGCTTGTGGGCAGTCGTGGTTTTGATGAAAATCTATCAGTTACAACTTGAAATCTCTTGATTCAGCGCATAAATTAAAGCTCTCTCAACAAGCATTGCTCTTATTTTTACCATCATCTACAGATTATCATTATTCAGCTTCTTTTTCTAAAATTAGCAAGAGAGTTTCAGATTCTTGTGAAAAACGCATTTTGAAGACTTCTTCATAATAGACATATTGGAAATGTATATAAAAACCTCTGTTGAAAATAGTGTAGATTCTCTGGTCGTAATTCTAAGATTATCATTCTTTGTCTGTGTGAAAATGTATTGAAATACTTTGTATTAAAAATCTGAAAAACAAAGATGCAGAGATATATTGTATTATTCTTTTCTATATAATATTTTAAGGATTCAACTATTGAATCCTTAGGGTATTCTATAGACGAGAAAACAGAGAGTTATGAGCTTAACTAAAAATAGAGAGATCCTCTAAGACATGATTATTGTTCAGTAATATAATTTGAGGGGTTGTAGCTCCTTGAGTGGGTGCTCAAAAATTAGCCTATAAGGCATTGTGAACAGTTGATTAAAATGATTAAGCCTGCAAGGCATTTCGGGAGTGGTTTTTATACCCCAGGAGGGTTTTCCACTTGGCAAAATCTTGTGTCTCTTTGTTCTTCTATGTGCTCACTGCTTTACAGTGTTGTTGTTGTTTCAGTTCTCTATTGGGATTATTACTTTTCTCAATTCTGCTTATGATTGATTACATTCAACTCATGAATGCATTAATTAGAGTAATATTGAGATCAAATCTGAGCTATGTTTATGAATTTTTGCAAATTGGTCAAATCTATTAAGACACTGATTCACCCCCCCTCTCAGTGTTATTTTAACTCCAACAAGAGGGTAGAGGGTTGAGGGTTTAGAGAGAGAGAGGGTTGAGGGTTTAAGGGTTTATGGTTTAAGGTTTAAGGGTAGAGGGTAGAAAAATCTATTTCACTCCAACCCCTCTCCCATTGTGAGGTCTTTCCCCCCACTCTAACTGGATAACTATTTATCCCTCTCAAGTCTCTATCACTCTCAGCTCTCAGATCCTACCACACTACTAGGACTAATATCTCTCACTCATATCCCCTCTCCCTCTATCTCAAGTCTCACTCCCTTCCTATTAATATTGTGAAAGCATTTCAAAGCACCACATTTGGTGCTCGCCAAATTTGGCGAGCGCCAAATGTGTTTTTTACCTTCAAATGGTAAAATAGGGGTTCACCCCATGATTCTAGCCCACATGATTTTGCTTTTTTTTGGTTCAACGCTTAATCCAATAGAGAAACACCTTTTTTATGCAGTTGACTCCCTGTTTTACCAATCTATTCTTGATCCATCACCTTTTTGCCACCAATTTGCATGCCAGATAACGTAGATGAAGACATTTTGAAGTTTCTACATCATTTTACATTATCTCAGGTAATATATTCATTTTTATAATATTGAAATGTTTATATTTAGTATGTTTGCTTATTTTTAACAATAAGCTAAATTCCTTTAATGATTTTATTAATCATAACAATTGGACATAGAATTCAACATTGAATTAGATGGGAGTTGCATAAAAGAGTTTAATTTTAATGAATTTGAAGAAAAAAATGAAAACCATGACATAATTTAGATGAATTCATGTTTAAACTTATATAAACAACATCAACTTAACACAAATTTTCTTATGAATTCAATTTGCATTGCTTATAGTAGTCCATTTCCAACATGCTTAGATAAACGAATTGAACTTAACACAATTTTTCTGTTTTGTTTTGAAAATTTATAGACCATTCGTTTGATGATTTTATTAATCTTCATTGTTATACATAGAATTGAACATTAAATTCATTATTACTGATGGTTGTGGGAAAACTTTTATTTTCAACTAGTTTGGAAAACCTAAGAGCTTTCATCAATGTTAATGTACAAGTTTCTATTTTTTTTTGGTGCCATAAAGAATTCACCTTCATCATGTGCTTAGATAATTTCAAGTGACTCAATACATAGTTGGTTTCATGCAAGTTTCCATTCATTCATACCATTTACCATTCTTCCTTGGTATATTTATGTATGAAAAATGTTGTAGCAAATAGACATGTTTGATAATTCCAAATAGCTCACTACCTTCTTTCATAAAATGCTTTGGTGTGTTCAATAAAATGCAATGTAATCAACATTATCAATATGTTTCATAAAATGCATTACTTAATTTTGTTCTATGTTTGATTGTGAATATGAAACATTCAACGTCATGCTGAGGAAACAACCAAAGCCTCTAACACTAGAAGAACATGCAATAAAAAATTCAAGGAGAAGAGAATAAAAAATTGCAGCTCGTGAAGCAAAAGAATTGTAGCCCATAAAAATAGAAATTCTCGTGCAATCTAAGAGAGATGTAAAATTGGAAAAACAAGGGGCACGAATGGAAAAAGTTCGTGGAAGGACAAAAATGGATCTCCAAGTTGGAGGCACATCATCAACCTGGTGCAGGGGCACCTTGACTTAACTCCTTCATGTTTGTTTGCAAATTTTGGCTTGTACTGACTTTAGCCAAGTCAGGATTTTAGTTGTTTGAATTGGACCTTAGAAGGTCTTCTATGGGTGTGTTAAATTGATCATTAGCATAGATGTCACCCTAGTTTAATCATGCTTTTAAATTTTGGCTTTATTAGCTTTAGACAACCTATGTTGGATATAGGGCAGTTATTGTGTTCTAAACACATGGTCTTTATTAAAAAATGCCAAATGGATAGTTATGGAGTTGATGGTTTGGAGTAAGGAGGTTGAGGTCCTTAACTTCAGGATCATAACATGTTGATAAGTTACAAAATGTTTGTAAAATTGCATGGCAAGGTTTATGGAATTGCATGCAACCTACTTAGCATTGGGAATCCCTTGAAATCAGGGATAATGCTCGATCAACTGCCCTTGAATGGTGGAAAAGGCATCAAAAGTAGAGTGTGTGGCTCGTAGAGAGCAGTTAGATCATTGTAAACAAATTTTGCTGTGAAAGAATAGTAAACAGTTAGCATTTTCTGTATTTTCTGTGTTTACTGAAAACCCCATGTGTTTTCAGAACTGTGATGTATATGGTCTATATGTATCTATTTGGCATTGAATTAGAGTTTTCTTAACCTATTCTAGCATCTTTTCTATTGTAGATAGTCCTTTGACTAAGAATACATGCATTGTAGATAAGTTTAGGATTGCAAGGAATAGAAAGGACTGTATTTTATGTGTTTTACCCGAGTTCTTGAGGAACAGTTATAAAAGAGACATTGAATATCCCGATTCCTCACTGTTTTTGTGTTTATTGAATGTTAAAGAGTGTATTTCAATTGGTGGTCAAGGGTATTTGAGTTGTTTTAGTGTTTTGTGATCATAGAATAGATTGTAAAGTCTAATTTTTTTTGTTTTGGACAGACAAACAAATAAATGGCTCCCCTCTAAACTCTGTCCGTGGGATTTCCCTGAGAACAGTAGAATATGAAAGAGGAGCCACATTTTTGTGTAGGTTTAGAAGTAGGGAACTTTGAAATCCAAGCTATGTTATGCAAGACCAAACCCTAGGCGAGCTATTGTAACCTGGTTAGGAGTTTGGTGGGGTAAAATTGTGAACTTAGGCAAGGGATATAAGCACTGTATGAAATTCGTACAATTCATGGTAGGGTTAGGTAAGATCTTTGACTGACAAGAGGTTTGGAGCTTTAATCAAACTTTTGGTAGGAGTTTTGAAACAAAGAACAGTGAAACCCTAGGAGATAGGGCAATTAGGTCTCCACTCCAAGATCCTTGGAATTAGTTGTACGATATTGACAGAGATCAGACAACCTAGGAAAGATTTAAAAGTCTGAAAAGGGTGTCAGGAAATGTGATTTACTCACTAGGTTGTGTGTCAAGTTTGAGAGAAAAGGGCAGAAAAGGGACTAGTAAAGGCTAGTAGAGACTAGGCCTCTTCAAGCAAGATTTGGAAATCGGGTAAAGTGAAGGTTAAAGAACCACAAAGATGCATCCCATTGGTGTTGAAATGAATCGAAATAGAGCATTTACCTCCCCTAAAATGAGTTCATGTCAGATGGTGAAGTTGGCATCTAGAACCTTCTAGGTGTAGTAAGAAAATTGCAAGTGCAAGAAGGTGTTGAACTACCCAGGGTAAAGCACAAGGTAAGAACTCTTTGAGAAGAGTTGAAGCAGGGTTTGGTCAACCTCCAAGCTCAAGAGGAACCCATTGGAGTTATGTTCCAAGGAGACAGAGTGGAAGGTCTTCTTGGAGTGGTGCAAGCAACCTTGGGTATTAACATACACCATATTGGTATCAGAGCTTAGAGTTGGATTCAAGGCTTGTGATTAATGAGCCAAGCCACTGAGTCAGTTGGAGAGAACACACCAGAGGAAGAAGCCATGGTGAAAAATGCAGAGCTAGCTAAAAATGTAGAAGAGCAAGAGGAAGATAACCGGTTGCTTAGAGAAAGGATATCTCAGATGGAGAAACTCTTGGATGAAGTCCAAGAAACAATAGATACTGTGAAGGACAAGATAAAGCAGAAGAGCAGGAAGCCAAGGAAAAAGAAGAGGAATTGGAGGAGGAAACCCCAAAGCCTGATCCTGTTCTTGCTGAAGAACCATTCTTGAAGGCATTGCAAGCCTTGAGTGGTAAAGCATTGGAAAGTGTGCCACTTTTCAGTGGACAAATGGACCTTGATTCAGTTGTAGAATGGATTGAGAGCAT
This sequence comes from Sequoia sempervirens, assembly GCA_007258455.2. Classification (NCBI taxonomy): domain Eukaryota; kingdom Viridiplantae; phylum Streptophyta; class Pinopsida; order Cupressales; family Cupressaceae; genus Sequoia; species Sequoia sempervirens. The sequence continues at coordinate 816,416,717 of VDFB02270651.1, forward strand.
TGAGAATCACTTTGAATGTGATGGCATTACAGAGGCCCAAAGGTAAAGGTGGCCAAGTCAAGGTTGAGAGGAGCAACTCTCACATGGTGGAAGTTTGTGCAATCAGAAAGAGAGAAAGAAGGCAAAGGTCCCATAGTTTCATGGAAAGGAATGGTAACCAAGATAAGGCAGACCTATCTCCCTGATGATTATGAAGTCCAGTTACACAGGAGAAGACACAATTTGAGGCAAAAAGACATGGATGTTCAGACATATACAGAGGAGTTTCAAAAATTGTGCCTTAGATCAAAAGTGGTTGAAGATGAGAGTATCAGGTTAGCAAGGTACTTGAATGGGCTCAAGTGGTCTATCCAAGAAGATATGAGTTTGGTAAACTTCAAAATAGTCTACCAATGCTATCAAATGGCTTTGAAAATAGAAGAGAAAGGCAAAAAGAAGCAGGAACAAAACTCCAAAGGTAGAGGTAAAGGGAAAGATAGCAGACGACAAAGAGGAAGTTATAGTGGAAGAAGCTCAGAACCAAGAGCCCAAGGAGAAGTTAGATTTTCTAAACAGCAAGAAGGAAGCTCCAGTAGAGGTGGTAGAGGAAGAGGTTTCAGTCCCAGAGGAAGAAGTGGTGGACAAGGAAGAGGCAGCTATTTCACTAATATGAAATGTTATCACTGCAACCAGTTGGGACACCCGGCCTATAGATGCCCAGAGAAAGGTAGTACTTCTCATGGAGGAGATAAGAGAACCAATCTGATTCAAGATGAGACAGTTGTAGCAAATAAACAACCTAAAGTAACCTTGAAATCAGAGGAAGGTGAGAATCTCATGATGAGGACTTTGATCAAGGAACCGGTCAAATAAGAGCCAAGCCAAAGAAGGTTCTTGTTTAGGATAAAGTGCAAGATGATGGGGAAAGTGTGTAAGGTCATTATAGACTCAGGTTCTACTGACAATATTGTGTTAGAGGAGGCAGTCAACAAGCTGAAATTGACAAGGATACCTCACAATAATCCCTACAAGGTCACATGGCTCAATAAGGGTCAGCATGTCTTGGTGAATGAACAAGCATGGGTGGAGTTCTCAATTGGAAAATACAAAGACAAAGTTTTGTGTGATGTGTTACCTATGGATGCATGCCACTTGCTCCTAGGTAGACCATGGCAATTTGACCACCAAGTTGTGCATGATGGAGCAAGGAACTCCTATACCTTTAAGAAAGATAAGGTGACCTACAAAATTCAGTCTTTGCTAGAAGATACAGAGGTGCAGACAGTAGGTTCTAAGCTGCTAATGGTGAGTGAAAAAGAGTTCTTAAAAGATTTGGAAGAAGGAGAAGGAGTTGGCTATGCAATGATGATAAAGCCCAGGGAGGCAAGCAAAGAGAAGGCAGCTGAAAAGCAAGAGTTACCCAAGGAGATTCAAGAATTGTTGCAGACCTATGAAGGTATTGTAAGTAGTGGTCAACCAGCAACCCTACCTCCTAAAAGAGCCATAAGTCATAGGATAGACTTGAATGCAGGAGCTACCCTTCCAACAAAGTAGCTTACAAGATGACACCTCATCAAAATGAGGAAATAGCCAAACAGATTCAAGAACTTCTTGACCAAGGTCTCATTAGGAAAAGCATTAGTCCATGTGCAGTACCCACTGTCTTAGAACCTAAGAAAGGAGGAGAATGGAGGCTTTGTACTGATTCTAGGGCAATAAACAAGATAACCATCAGGTATATGTTTCCTATCCCTAGGATTGAAGATCTCATGGATTGTCTAGGTGAAGCTAGGTACTATACCAAGATAGATTTAAAGAGTGGCTATCATCAAATTAGGATACATGAGGGTGATGAGTGGAAAACAACCTTCAAAACCAATGAGGGTCTCTATGAGTGGCTAGTTATGCCATTTGGAATTATCTAATGCCCCCTCCACATTCATGAGACTCATGAATGAAATTCTCAAGGACTACATTGGCAAGTTTGTAGTAGTGTATATTGATGCTATACTAATCTATAGCAGAACAAAAGAAGAGCACCTCAAACATATTGAGTTGATTTTCAAGAAGCTGTAGGAGGAGAAGCTGATGATCAATCTGGAAAAGTGTGAGTTCATCAAAACAGAGCTGGTGTACCTTGGATTTGTGCTATCACATGGTAACTTGAAGATGGACAACAGCAAGGTAAAAGTTGTATATGCATAAAAATGGTCATGTCTATAATCCTGACAATTAATTAAATATTTATTATTTAATTAATTTATCTAAAAGTCCTCTACAAATGATTAAATTTATTTGATTTAATTTTATTGTTCATTCATCTTATTCTTCTTCCATAATTAAATAAAGTTATTTTATTTAATTATTTTCATACGTCCACTTAATTAATTAAATAAATACATTGTATTTATTTAAATTAATTATCACTGTTTAAATTTAAATTAAATCTTTTGATTTAATTAAATTTAAATATCTCTCTTTCTTCTATTTTAATTCTTCTTCTAATTAATTAAATGTTTCATTTAATTAATTTCGTAAAAGTGATTTAATTAAATAAATCTTATTTAATTAAAAATATCTTATACTTTCTTTCTAAAATCACAATTAGGTATTTTATTTGATTGTGAAATCTTCTCATATCATAATTAAATATTTTATTTAATTATGAGATCTTCTTCTTTTTTCAATAAACCCTGATTAAAGCTTTCTTCTTATCACAAACTTTCTTCTGCTTTTAAAAGCTTAATTAAATATTTCATTTAATTAAGAAAAGTTGAATATCCTCCACAAATAAATAATTGATTTTTTAATTAATTATTTATCAGCTTTAAATCTTTCTTTTTATTCTTTTAAAGAAAGATGATTTCTTATCTTCTTATCTTTTTTCCTCTTTCATAAAAAATAGAAAAATCTTGTTTTTAGGTTTCTTCTATTTTCTCTTCAATTTCATCTTTCTTCAGCCATTCGATTTGCCAGGAATTATCACAACCGTCAATCAAGACAGCCAATCAGAATCATTCGAAAAACTCTATAAATACCTGTGTGAATCCAAGCATTGGGAATAGGCAATTAATTAGATTTCATGCATTTAATTTATTTAGTATTCATTTATCATAGCATCATGTTTATTTCAAGCTTATTAGTTCAAATCATTATCCTAGTTTAATCTTGCATCTACATCATATCAAAATCTCATTCTTTAGGAAGACAGTTTGTTGAGTCTAGCCTAGAATCTGAGAACACAAAGCTGGAATCGACAAAAACACTAAAGATAGAGGATGATAGGACGACAATGGAAGCGGAATACTAAGTTTGCATTTGCTCATCTTTTATATTCTGTTTTAATATAAGGTCCTATTGGTGTGTTTGAATATTTCATTTCAATTCATTTATGCATATTTAGTTTTCAATCACACAGAAGCCATTCTCAATTGGCCTACTCCAAAGATAGCAACAGAGGTAAGAAGCTTCCATGGTCTTGCTCAGTATTATAGGAAATTCATAAGACAATTTAGTACTATTTGTGCTCCTATGTTGGATACCATTAAAGGAGGAATGAAAACCAAGTTTGTATGGAATGAGCAAGCTAATAAGAGTTTTGAGTTGCTGAAGGAAAAGATAGCTACCCAACCTGTTTTGGTGTTGCCAAGCTTTGAGAAGCTATTCACCATTGAATGTGATGCAAGCAATGTAGCTATTGGAGCTGTTCTCAGCCAGGAGGGAAGATCAGTGGCTTTTCATTCAGAGAAGTTAAGTGAATCCAAGAAGAAGTACTCTTCTTATGATCTTGAGATGTATGCACTAGTCCAAGCACTAAGGAAATGGAGGCACTACTTGCTTCCCAAGGAATTCATTGTGTACTCAAACAATCAAGCACTCAGTTTCCTAAATTCACAAGAGAAGTTGAGTCATAGGCACATGAAATGGGTGGAGTACTTGCAAGCTTACACCTTCAATATCAAACACAAGAAAGGAGCTTTCAATAAAGTGGCTGATGCATTGAGCAGGAGAGTTCTCACCATTCAAGAAATTCAGTTGAAGAGCATGGGAATAGATCACTTCAAAGATCTATATGCAGATGATGAAGACTTTGCTGATATTTATAAGGTATGTCTTGAGTATAAGAACCATTTCCATAGCAAATATGCTGAATATACCTTGCAAAGTGATTTATTGTTTAAAAGGAATCAACTTTGTGTTCCTAGAGGTTCAATTAGGGAGAACTTAATACAAGAAAAGAATAATGGTGCATTGAGTGGTCATTTTGGGATCACTAAAACTCAGGAATTGGTTCAAAGGTTTTATTTTTGGCCTAGGATGAACTTAGATGTTAGGAAGTATGTGGAAAGTTGTGTGGTATGTCAAAAGGCCAAAGGCACTTCTTCAAATGCAGGCTTATACCAGCCACTGCCTATCCCTTCTAGGCCATGGGAATGCTTGAGCATGGACTTTGTAGTTGGTTTACCCAAGACAAAGCAAGGTATGTATAGTGTCTATGTTGTTGTAGACAGATTCAACAAGATGGCTCACTTTATACCCTACAAAACAACCAATGATGCTAGTCAAATAGCCTCTCTTTTCTTCAAAGAGATAGTAAGGATTCATGGTTTACCAATTAGTATTGTATTAGACAGGGATACCAAGTTTATGAGTCATTTTTGGAAGACTCTTTGGCAAAGAATGGGCACCAATCTATCCTTTGGATCTGCATACCATCCCCAAACTGATGGTCAGACCGAAGTTGTAAATAGAACTCTTGGAAACCTCTTGAGATGCTTGACCAAGGAGTATGGTCAACAATGGGATCAGATTAGAGGGCAAGCTGAATATGCCTACAATGATACTATCAATAGGTCAACAGGGAAGAGTCCCTTTGAAATTGTTTATGGTTTACATCCCAGAGGTGTTTATGAGTTGAGAGAGCTGAAGGATGGAGTCAAGGGAAGTGGATATGTAGATGATTTTGCTTGTGCAATGCAGGAAATTCATGAGACAGTCAGAAAAACCTTGGCAGAGAATACCATGAAACATAAAACCAAAGTGGATGAGCATAGGAAAGAGGTTCAGTTTAATGTTGGTGACCTAGTGATGGTGCATTTGAATAAATCCAGACTGTAGAAAGGAGTTCCTAACAAGTTTCAAATGAAGAGGATAGGTCCCTGTCCTATCTTGGAGAAGTATGGTAGTAATGCATTCAAAGTGCAATTGCCAGATGACAGTGGATTGTCCCCTATTTTCAATGTTGCAGACCTTATACATTACAAAGGACCACCACAAGATTTGGATCAGACACTCCAAGAAGTCAGTCAAGATGTAGGAGAACTCAAACTGCCCCCTGTCTCAGTCAAACAAGCTGATCAAATTTTGGATACAAGGGTCTACAAGAAGACTAGGACCAAAGAATATAAAGAACACTTGATCAAAAGGAATGGACAACTTGATACAGATGCAGTATGGATCAAGGAGGCAGAATTCAAGAAGTTGGGAATTGATCTCAACTTGCTCAATCCAAGGGTGGATTGAAGTTTTCTGTTTTGGGGAGGATGGAGCAGGGGCACCTTGACTTAACTCCTTCATGTTTGTTTGCAAATTTTGGCTTGTACTGACTTTAGCCAAGTCAGGATTTTAGTTGTTTGAATTGGACCTTAGAAGGTCTTGTGTGGGTGTGTTAAATTAATCATTAGCATAGATGTCATCCTAGTTTAATCATGCTTTTAAATTTTGGCTTTATTAGCTTTAAATAGCCTATGTTGGATATAGGGCAGTTATTGTGTTCTAAACACATCGTCTTTATTAAAAGATGCCAAATGGATAGTTATGGAGTTGATGGTTCGGAGTAAGGAGGTTGAGGTCCTTAACTTCAGGATCATAACATGTTGATAAGTACAAAATGTTTGTAAAATTGCATGGCAAGGTTTATGGAATTGCATGCAACCTACTTGGCATTGGGAATCCCTTGAAATCAGGGATAATGCTTGATCAACTGCCCTTGTATGGTGGAAAAGGCATCAAAAGTAGAGTGTGTGGCTCGTAGAGAGTAGTTAGATCATTGTAAACAAATTTTGCTGTGAAAGAATAGTAAACAGTTAGCATTTTCTGTGTTTACTGAAAACCCCGTGTGTTTTCAGAACTGTGATGTATATGGTCTATATGTATCTATTTGGCATTGAATTAGAGTTTTCTTAACCTATTCTAGCATATTTGCTATTGTAGATAGTTCTTTGACTAAGAATACATGCATTGTAGATAAGTTTAGGATTGCAAGGAATAGAAAGGATTGTATTTTTTGTGTTTTACCCGAGTTCTTGAGGAACAGTTATAAAAGAGACATTGAATATCCTAATTCCTCATGTTTTTGTGTTTATTGAATGTTAAAGAGTGTATTCCAACTGGTGGTCAAGGGTAATTGAGTTGTTTTAGTGTTTTGTGATCATAGAATAGATTGTAAAGTCTAATTTTCTTTGTTTGGACAGACAAACAAATAAATGGCTCCCCTCTAAACTCTGTCCGCGGGATTTCCCTGAGAACAGTAGAATATGAAAGGGGAGCCACATTTTTGTGTAGGTTTATAAGTAGGGAACTTTGAAATCCAAGCTATGTTATTCAAGACCAAACCCTAGGCGAGCTATTGTAACCCGGTTAGGAGTTTGGTGGGGTAAAATTGTGAACTTAGGCAGGGGATATAAGCACTGTATGGAATCCGTACGATTCATGGTAGGGTTAGGTAAGATATTTGACTGACAAGAGGTTTGGAGCTTTAATCAAACTTTTGGTAGGAGTTTTGAAACAAAGAACAGTGAAACCCTAGAAGATAGGGCAATTAGGCCTCCACTCCAAGATCCTTGGAATTAGTTGTACGGTATTGATAGAGATCAGAGAACCTATGAAAGATTTAAAAGTCTAAAAAGGGTGTCAGGAAATGTGATTTACTCACTAGGTTGTGTGTCAAGTTTGAGAGAAAAGGGCAAAAAAGGGACTGGTAAAGGCTAGTAGAAACTAGGCCTCTTCAAGCAAGATTTGGAAATCGGGTAAAGTGAAGGTTAAAGAACCACAAAGATGCATCCCATTGGTGTTGAAATGAATGGAAACAGAGCATTTACCTCCCCTACAACGAGTTCAAGTAAGATGGTGAAGTTTGCATCTAGAACCTTCTAGGTGTAGTAAGAAAATTGCAAGTGCAAGAAGGTGTTGAACTACCCAGGGTAAAGCACAAGGTAAGAAATCTTTGAGAAGAGTTGGAGCAGGGCTTGGTCAACCTCCAAGCTCAAGAGGAACCCATTGGATTCAGGTTCCAGGAAGGAGACATAGTGGAAGGTCTTCTTGGAGTGGTGCAAGCAACCTTGGGTATTAACATACACCACAACCATAGGTGAAGTTGAATGCACATCTCTAGTTGAAGACACACCAGCAACAACATGTGGTCTTGCAAGTACATCAGAAATTACATCTACAGTTGAAGACACACCATCAATAACATTGTGTTTCAAAATTACATTAGCAAACACACCTCTATTTGAAGTCACTCAACAATGAAATCTCAAGTTGGAGGTACACGAACATCGTTTACATGTCAATCTCAAGGTATGTCATCAATTGTACCTCCAATTGAAGGTACACGATCTATCCCCAATGTTTTTGACATTCCTAATGTTGACTCAAATTTACATTTGAGAAATCCTAGAATTTTGCATAGAAAACCTAGATTTTTTATTGATATTGATTCCAATGTTTTGAAATGGATGCCTGATAAGATGTAAAAATGTACATGTCAAAAAGTTGCAAAGAGGATATGGAGTTTTTTTGTTTTTAGAAGCTAAGTGAGGGTGGAAGATGCCAACTATTTGCTGAAATGAAGAGGCAACTCAAATTTAGGCCCACCATGAAGGCTATTGGGTTGAGAGTTTCAAATGACTCAAGTGAAAATTCCATTGTAAAGAACTTGATGAGTGCATATGAGAGCATGGGTTCTACCTCACGCACGAAGGATAGTTGTGCCACAAGATGTGTGATGACAACAACACTGTTAAGTAGTCAAACAAGGAACAAGGTTAACCTTACAAAGACAAGTAAGTCTTTAAAATAAGTACATCATCTCTAATGAGACCCAAAGGAAGGCATGAAAGATTGGAGGAACCAAATAGCAATGAGTTATGGGAATTCTTGAGTAGAGTGCCATGGAAAGATAAAAGAATTGCTCAAGGCTTGAGATCTTTAATAGTAGATTATTGGAAGGATAACACAAGGACCTCTCCTAATCAAAGAGATGTTGTAAGAAGGAGAATTGGTAGTAAATTCCATGAGCCACATCTAAAGCATTATTTGGATACCACTCAAACCCAATTTTTTGTTGATTTTGTACAAAAGTTTCCTGAAATTAAAATATGTCAAAGGTATTTTGAAATGCTAAAGCCTTTTTATGTCAAAATAAATCACACACACACAACTTCTTGTTGTAGAGTACATATTGAGTTTTTTGCAAGGTGTTACCCTTGGTCTTCCTTCCAGCACTAGTGCTTGGGTTTGTGACATGGTCTAACTGCCTCCTGTGGTTCTTAACCAAAGCTTGTATTGGGCATTGATAGGATGATATTTTGGTGCAATGAAAAGTCCAAAAATTGGTATCAGAGCTGGTCACAGGTTCAAACCCCACACTTGTGATGGGGGGATTGTTGCAAGGTGTGACCTGTTGATTGTGTTTTCTGCACAATAATAGCTAGATAGAATATGATATCGTATCTCTCTTGAAAGGTGAATATCTATTGGCAAGCCTCAAGAGATAACCCCAAGGTCTCTAATGTCAGGTCTTGACAGTGCATAAACAACTCAGTAACAAAATGTGAAAATGTTGGTAATCACAATGGGACATTACTACGAGCAAATACTAAATCAATTTTATCAGATTCTAATAATCTGATGATACTTCAATCCTAGATTTAACCCAATAATCAAAGAAAATAGAAAATAATAATGGTTTTGAAGAGATCTTAAACCTAACATTAAAGCAAAGATTAACAATCAAAGTAACAAAACACTGAAATGGACCAATCCTTCAAAACCTATCTCTGGTTGACCAAGATAAATCTGCAATCTCACATAAAACAGTGCAATCTTCTGAGGTGTTGAGATTTTCAAATCATGAACATTTATCCAACAACCCTATTATAGTTGAAATAAACAAATCCTCACAATCGAACTAAGCATACTGAAATATGAAGTCTAGGCTAATTTGCAAAGCAACTAACAATCAGTTGGTTGTGAAAAGGATGGACTGAAGGATTGCTACAACATTCAAGTATCGAATCACAAACATTATCGAATCCAAATCTAATCTAAACATTAACCTTCTCAAAGAAATTTTAAAGATAGAATAACAAGAACCATGCCAAACAAAAGGAAACAAGTATGGCACCAAATCACAATGTCATTTCTTGTATTCAAATTGTCAATAGTAGCAACAATTCTGGCTTTCTGTTACAATATTTGCTTGAGGGAAACTACTTGCTAACTTACTCTACTTCTAACAAGCTTTGCTCTATTTTTCGGTTACAAGTTCTAACCTTCTAACTATTTATAACTATCTAACCCCTTACAAAGAGGTGAAATGCCCAATTTATAGAAATCCCCAGAAAGTCGTCAGCCAGGCAAGGGTTTCGCAGCAATAACTCAGCACAACAACCTGGACAAGAGAGCCTCACGGCTAGTAAAATAAGAATTAAATGCATGTCCCATCGAGGTCAGCCTGGGATCCACAATGTAGTTCAGACTGATGCACAGGAAGATAATAGGGAAGCATGAATCACGTCGCAGTCTATCATTAGCTCCCTTCCCTATTGTCTTTGTTCTGATCTGGCTCTTCATGTACTTTCAAGAACGCCCCATCCAATTTGGTTACTGGTGGCAGGTGCAGAACCCTAAGTCATCTTTTGATGGATGCAATCTCATCCCTTGAGTGTTTGACCGACTTATCCCAATCTACCTTGTACTCCAAATGCTTGTCAATAACTGCAAGGTAGGTGACCGCATCATCAAGCTGGTGCTCGGACACAAAATCATCATTATGTGGTGCATACACCTCATGCCACCATTCTCTCAACTGCTCCAGGCTCAAATAATTGGGTGCGATCTTCCTTCTTCCTGTCATTATCTCAAAAAAAGCAATGTAGCCATTATAGACACTAGCTAGGGTGTCATCAATGTGTCCTCTCTATTTGTAAATCCTTTTCAATACTTTCTGCATGATTTGCAATACCTCAAACCATTCCCATGGCTCAACAGCTCCAGAATAAGGAAAGATCCCATCACTCACCAACCTGTCCTAGGTGTACTCCATAATAGTCTTGGTTTTCTGTAGCAGGAGGTCAGTGTCCTCTTTATCTTGTGCCATTACCTGCCTCAACCAGTCAGTGGTCCTTGCAACATCCTTCCCAGTTGACAGGATTTCTTTAATAGCTTCATCACCTTTTACTTGCACTCCTTTCAACCAATTAATAGTGGCAACAGTGGAGGCTTTCATCTTTTCTAGCTCAGCGATGGTCTCTTGAGGTAGAGGATTCGTAGTAGAGGAAGAAGGATTAATGGACTGTAGTGGTCTCATTAATTCCTCCAAGCACTTCCTGAGATTCTCATTTTCTTTCTTTAGTTCTTGCTTGGTCTTCAATTCTTCCCTAAATCTACCCATAATAATAGCACTAGAACCCTCATAATCCTCAATATCCTTCTCCATAGATGTAGGCCCAAGATCAAAGGTCTGCACATTATAATCACTTCTAGCCACATCATCTCTGTTTTTATCTGGAACAGGGGAAGCAATATGAACAACCTTGTTATGTGCCTCATCTCTCTCAACCTGTGAGATCACTCTAGCCTTCTTCTTACCTTTATCTTTCCCAATTTTGGCTAGCAGTGCATCCCAATTTGATGGACTATCCTCCACTACTACCTATTTTCTCTTTATTTCTTTCTCCAGCCAATTAGGAACAGTGGACTCCAATTGCACCTTGCTCTGCCCCATTTCCTCTTCCGGCTAATCCTTAGGTGCCTCCTCACTCAAATCCTATTTGTTAGTAGTTTCATCTGCTTTACCTTCTTCCTCTTCAACATGTTCCTCCTCTTGTTCAGGCGATGGATCTTTCACTGTATCTACCTCCCATGGAGGAGATTCAACCGCTTCAGTTCTGACCGGAGAGTCCGCATGTGTCACCATAGAGGACTACATTATCTTTTCAATCTCTGCCTCTGCACCATAGACATCACCTTTATGAAACTCCTCCCTTTAGTATTCGAATGATCCTCAACATCCCCTAATTTACCTGGTTTTCCTTGAGTTTCATGAGTGGGAGGCACATCATCATGTTGCTCCTTATGAGAAACCACCAGGGGTAGGTCAGTCCTAGGCACACTGTCCCTAGGAGAAGGAGTCCTAGACTTCCTTGCATACACTTTGGCCTTCTCCTCTAAACTTTCAACATTTATCATTGGCGGGGCAACTTCTTCCTCCCTAGCCTTGGAGCTTGCTTTCTTCGACAATTTAACAATTCTTTTCCTCTTAGGCATAGGACCATCAACCTCAGGACTCTGCTCATACTTCTTTGTCCTTGTCCTTTTCTTGGCCTTTGGCCTCCTCTATTTTTCTATTTCTTGGACCTCTACTTCTTGTACATCTTTAATCTTTACTTTGAGAGGAGAGTCCAGTTTACCTTTACCTTTAGGATCCTGTTGCCCTGTGGACTCCTCAGAGGTGGAGTGGGAATCTAAATCTCCCATAAGAGCATAATTGCACTGTACACCTTTGTTTTCCAATTCCCATACCGTGTGCTTGAGCCACATCTTGGTAACTTTGATAACTGGATCCATCAATTGTTTTAGTTATGTTTGCACTTCTTCCAACCAATCTACATCACCAATTGGTCTATCCTTTACTGCCTGATATGCATGATTCTGAACTAAGTTCCCATCATCCTCCAATTGATCTGGCACCACCCTCACATTATACAATCGGACTGCATCCATTGGAAGTCGCGATAATTTCTTCTTTCTAACCTCATACTCATCACTACAATTGGCCCAGTAGTCTTCTAAATTAACCTTATGGCTATATTCTCTGCTGGCTTTCTTTTTAGCTTCTCTTGTGATGTCAAATCTGGATCTCTTGGAGTGGAAGGAAAAACCAAGAGCACTCATTTCTTCCTCTGAAGCTTGGGAAAAACCAATGGAAGGACATACCTCTCCAGTGCCAATCCTCAATGGGAAGTCTCCACCAAAATCGGTTTTATGCTTGTCCTTCTTGACAATGGCATCGAAGTCATAGATCTTCCTAGTTACTTCCAACAATATAATGTGATTAGTGGGATACCTTGGGAGTCTATATGGGGCCCTTTGGGAGCCATCAATCCTAATATAGGATAAGGTTGGGAATTGAATGAACCAGGCTCCATATTTCTTGATGAGCTCCTTTCCTTGATCTGAAATCTTGACATGATTTGCCTCCTGAAGCATTCTAGTGATGTTTATGGTAAATGCATTATTTGTCCTCCTATAGTCTGAATAACCTGGGGAAATAGCTAGGCATTTGAAATAAACACTTTAAGCTCATGCCTAGATAAGAAAAAACCTCAAAAATAAAGGGCCAAAACACCAAAACCAAAGTGAAAGAGGGTCCCTGCCTCCAGCGGGGCGTGTGTGCGAAAGCTGCACAACAAATGGTGACTTCTGCTGGGAAAATTCTCTAGAGCATTTGATGACGAACAGGAATCAAGAACCCAAAAGCTCTGGTTTCAATCTCACCATCAAACAAACAAGTCACAATTTAAGGACCTAAAGTATCAGAACGAAAGGATAGATCAAACCTTCCATAAACTAAAAATCCAAGTGTGTGCGCCTGAGTTCATTTCCATCCTTAAGTTACTACAGAAAACCAAGTTTAGTCAAATCAAGCTACATAAGGATTCTAACTTCAAAAGAAACCTAGATAGGGCCTCACTTCCAGTCAGGCATCCATAGCCCCGGTGAGGTTATCAGTGTGATTCTCCTGAACATATCTCCACTACCAGCTAGGCGTCCATAACCCCGGTGGAGATATTCAGGTACCCTTGATAAGTTGAATTTATTCTTTTGATATTCAATATTTCATTTTTCTTTCTTTTGATATTCTTTATACGTCACTTTCATTTCAACTTGTGAACAATGAAGTTCACCCTCAGGGCTGAGAACCACAGTGGCACTAAAGCAGAAATAGGATTTTTCACTTGACAAGACTTCACAAGGGTTCCTATAGTGACCTCAGGATTCTTAAGATATATGAAAGATATAAGATTTTCAGAGTACTTCAAGTTCAAATCCACACCAGTGACTCACTCTCCTATAAATCTGACACTAAGACTATTGGCGATAGCAAAGACCTCAACCATCCTTTCAGGATGAAAGACTAAAGCTCACCAAGGAAATATTTAGAACAATTCCAGAGTAGATAAATCTTCCATGCAGGTGCAACACATCCAAGTGAAAACAAAGGAAAACCCCCAAAGCAAAAGCAAAGCAAAAACAACAAAACAAACCAAAAGAAAACCTACACTAACCAAAACAAACAAACACAAAGCAAAAAAGGAAACCCTATTCTAACTATATACAAGACAAGAGTTGAAAATAGCTCAAGAATGGAAGTAATGCTTCAAATACTGCCCATTGATAGGTAGTGGGATATCTTCTCCAGTGAGAGTTTTCAAACAAAAAACATTATCTCCCAGGATTTCTGAAATCTGGTAAGGTCCAAGCCAAAGTTTATCAAATTTTCCATGCTCTCCCTTACGGTCATGGGCTTTATCCCAGGAAAGAACCAAGTCAGAAATCCTAAAATCTTTAACCTTGGCTCTCTTATCAAACCATCTCTTGACAACCCCTTGATTTATAGCAAAGTTCTCCAGGGCTTCTTCCCTTTTTTCTTCAAGGTGCAATAGTTCGACAAGTCTTTCCTCACATCTATCTCCTTCATCATAATACTCATTAATGAATTGAAGGGTATGAATTTTCAATTGTATATGGAACACAGGTTCTAATCCATAAACCAAGTGGTAAGGTGACATCCCTATGGAGGCTTTATGTCTGGTACAATCCGCCCAAAGAGAAAATCTGAGTTGGGTATGCCAGTCTCTAGGGTTCCTTCCTAATAACTTACAGATGATAGTCAGAAGATTCTTATTGGATGACTCAACCAACCCATTACCCTGCGGATAGTAATTGGATGCAAATTTTATAATGATCCCATGGTCAAAATCCCAGTTAGAAAAATTTAACGAAGAAAACATAGGACCATTGTCACAAACCAAAGACATAGGGCACCCAAAATGATTAAGAATACCAGATTCGAGGAAATTAATCACTACCTCAGAAGTACATTGTTTGCATGCGAGAGCTTCGGTCCATCATGTAAAATAATTAGTAATGGTGAGAATATACCTATGACCAGCAGAGGAGGGTGGATTGATGGGGCCAATGAGGTCCATTCCCCATTGTGCAAAAGGATTTACCTCAAAGATAGGCTGGAGTGGGAGTGCTGCATACTTCTCTTTGGTGGCCACCGTCTGACACACATGGCATGTCCTGACATGACTGTGGGTGTCTTTGAACAATGTAGGCCAGTAATAACCATCTCTAAGAATCTGGTTTGCTATAGATGGTGCTGACCCATGGCCTGTACCATATCTGTCATGGAATTCTGACATCATTTTTTCAGATTCTCCCCTTCCCAAGCACATCAAGTACACACCTTCGTGATTTCTCTTGTATAAGACAACCCCTTTTAACATGAAACTATCACTCTTTAAGCGCAATGTCCTTCTTTGAACTAGATTGAGATGATTAGGGAACCTCTGAGTCAGGAGATAATAAACAACATCATCATACCACTCGCCAGGAGAAACATCCTCTAAACTATAAGCCTGAGTTGTAAGATCAGGGCCTGTCTCTGCCAATGTCTGTGTAAGCCCTTTCCCTCTTACCAACTTCATGGGCTGAATTTCCATATCATACTCCTGTAGCATAGTTACCCACTTGGCTCTACATTCTCCCAGTTCATTCTGTATCAATAGCAGCTTGACTACAGGGTCGGGAACTATAGCAAAGATCTTATTTCTAAGGATATAATGTCTAAACTTCTTAACTGCCCTGACTAAAGCATAAGCCTGCTTTTCCACATTTGGGTATCTCAGCTCTGCATCCTTCAATGGTGTGATCATGAATGCTATGGGATGCTCATTGCCTTGGTTAGATTTCTGAGTTAAAATAGCAGCACAAGAGTGGTCAAAAGCAAATGAGTATATGTAGAATGGTTTGGCATAATCGAGACTTACTAAAAATGGAGCTTCAGCAATAGCCCTCTTTATTTCAGCAAATGCTTCCTTCACTTCTGCATTCCACTCCACCCTGGCCTCCTGCTTCAACATTGCATTCAGTGGCTTAAGTATTTCTACAAACCCAGTGATGAACTTCCTGACAAAATTGATCTTGCCAAAGAATTATTTCATTTCTTTTTTACTTGCAGGTGGCGGGATCTTGAGAATAGCCTCTATACGTTCTGGATCAATTGCAATCCAATTTTTAGAGATAATATGCCCTAACAACTTACCTTCTGTTACTCCAAAGATGCATTTCTTGGGATTTAGTGATATGCCAAACTCTCTGCATTTCTAGAAAACTTTGCATAAATATGAGATATGGTCACCCCTCTTCTTTGAAAATACTATTAGGTCATCCATGTAGATGATTATGCATTTCCCAATTAGATCTTTGAAGGCTATGTCCATTGCTCTTTGGAATGTAGCTCTAGCATTAATCAGGCCAAAAGGCATCCTTTTGTAGGCGAAAGTGCCCCACTTGATGGTGAAGGCAGTCTTGTGCCTATCTTCATACTACACCATAAGTTGGTTATACCCTGAATAACTGTCCAAGGACATCATCTGAGATCTGTTGACAATCTGAAGCACCTCGTCCAGTGAGGGCATTGTATAATTATCTTTCTCTGATGCTTTGTTTAGATTTCTGAAATCCACACACAGTCTGATTTCACCATTTTTCTTTCGTACTGGAACTAGGTTTGCAACCCAAGTAGAGTGTCTGACTGGAAATATGATTCTCGCAGATAATAGTTTCTGCACTTCCTTTTGTATTATTGGCTCCAGCAAAGCATTAATGGGCCTCTACCTCTGTTTGAAAGGTTTTACTCCTAGATTGAGAGGGATAGTATGAGTTATGACTGATGTATCATAAGTCTTCAAGTCTTCATAACTCTAGGCTATCACATCTGGATATCTATGTAGGGCATCGATGATCCCTTTTCTTTCTTTTAGAGTGCATACTTTTCCAATAAGGACATTTTTGACATCCTCCTGAGATCCTACATTATGTGTCACATTGCCCACTAATGGACTCTTTCCTAGTGTCCTATTCATGATCTCTAATCTTATCCAGATCAAAAATCCTCTCTAGTTGCACCATTCCCTTGGGAATTGTGTTGGTCTTCAGATTGAGTACCCCTTCCAAGTCTATTTCTGCCTCACTTGGTTCAATTTCATCAATGATTTGGGAAGCAAAAACATTTGTGTTTGTGATAAAGTCTAGAATATGCTTATCATCTTCAAACACCTAGAAGCTAGTAACATTATCAGGGACTGAGGACACTGGGGTCAATTCCACTGTAAACTTCTTTAATCTTGAAAGAGACAGAGGTTGCAGAGTGCTGGCTACCTGGGCCAAGGAATCAGTTGTTTGGTTTTTATTTCATGGAATCAGCTAAATGTTAAAGGCATCAAATCCTTCAACAAGGTCCCATACTCTGTGTCTGTAGTTAGTCATTCTTCTGTCGTGATAAGAGTATTTCCTTCTAACTTGCTTGACTACTAATTCAGAGTCTCCATACACTTGCAAGATCTTAACCTTCTTCTTCAAGGCCATCAACAATCTGTGCACTAAGGCTTCATACTCGGCTACGTTGTTTGTACAATGAAACTAAAGTCTATGAGCAGCAAAAAACATCCTAACTTTTGGGCTGCTCAAATCTTGCCCCAACTCCTTGCTTTGATTTAGACCCATCAAATCTCAAAGTCCAGCATCCAGCAACTACAAAGTCTCTCGCTGTATTACTTGCACTGTTACTGCTAGGTGGCCTTTCAGAAGGCATCATCCCTTTTCCTTTGTGGTATTCTTGGACATTGATTGCTTCATTTTTGGCTGCAGGAGTGGGGTTGATATGCTTCTGTACTTGTTCCACTACAACCTGGCATAAGCAGCAATCCATTTCTGAATGTGAAGCATTATGTACCCTGCACCAATTGGGAAAAAGAAACTCTTCAAAGTTCATTCTTCTTCCTAACTAAATCTGATCCTCAATACATTTTTAAATGAACTCTTGAAATCTATCTAACAAAGCCAGCTGATTATCCTCTAGATCATCATTACTTTCAGTTGGTTCACCATTATCCTTAACTGGGTCCACTAGGGCTTCAAAATCACTAGACTCTGTCGCGAGGCCATGAGACACTGTATGCAACATGAGGACCTCCTTCGAATCCATTTTTTCAATGGGAGCAGAAAGCATATAGTTACCCATACTTACTTTTGACATGAGAATTTCAGTAGAGGTTTTCTGATATTCCGTAATCATATACTTCATTGTGGGTTCTCATTCAATTCTAATATGATTTGGCACTCCTTTCTAGGGAAGCCACATACGGGAGTGATCAGTTGAAACATATCCATTCAAATCCCCAATAAATTCCCTTCCCAGGATTAGGCCGTAAGTGTCAGGGATGTCAACCACTTGTATATTGATAACTTGTTGAATTCTAGGATTAGAAGCAATCTGTATCTAAATCATGTTTAACTCTCCTGCAACATTGACTTCAGTCCGATCCAACTGGGTGACTTTCTTTTGAGAATCAGTAGGGGTGATACCCATAGCTCTACAAACACCAAGGGGGATAACATTGGTTGAAGCACCCGAATCCAGTAGACAATTATGCAAATTCTTGCCAAATATGCGGATAAAAATCAGGAATGGGGGTGTGTTTGTTTTCCCTTGAAATAGATTTAGGGGAGTATCTACTTGAACAACCTGAGATTTATCCTTTTCTTTCCCAGTATCTCCAGGGGGGCTATGGATCTGATTATGGGACCGATTTTGTCCTCCTAGAGGGCTAGATACTTTATTGACATTCTTGCTAACTGATTTATCTTGCAAGATGAAATTTGCATCATAAGAACCTAAGACTGCGTTTCTAATGGATGGAACTCTTAATAGCTCAAATACAGATAGATTTACCTTCAATTTTTAGAGTTCTTTAGCAACATATGTGGCCAATTTTTCTTTATTTAAATCAGTAGGAGTCTCCCTCGGGTATTCCACCATCTTTTCTTTGCTTGCATCAACATTTCTTCCTTGTGGTACATCAACAGGTCCTCATTGAGATAAATATTGCTTGGACACCTGAGGCAATGATGGATTATTGCTAGCATTGGGGTTTGGAGGAGTGTTGAAATTGTTTGGTGGGATGGAAGTAGTTAAGGGGCCTCCAACCTGTGGGTGCCTATGTGAATGTTCTCTCAAGTCATACCTCTTGACAGGTCTCTGGAAGGTCTGTACTTCTTCAATGTAAGCTTCTTCTCCATCCTTGGGACTGTCATCATTCACTGGATTTTCATCAAATAGTTGTGTCATTTCATCTCCATTGCATACCCGGTCTACCTCTTCCTCCAACTGGTCAGATTATTTTTCAGGTACATTGTCCTCACTTTGTGGAAAAGGAGCATGGTTTAATACCAATACTAGTGAATCATAAGGGATAGAAGGTACTATTTCCTAGCAGCTTGTATTGTTCTCCACTTCATACTGGAAGATTGAGGCTGCTATCTGGAACTATTGACAGTCTAGCTCAGAATGCTGACTAGTCTTGTGGAGCCTACACCATCCTGATAAAGCGGCCTCAGCCAGATATACACCACTAGGAGGCTTCTCTTGATTAATTGGTTGACTTGCAGATTGATTGACAAGTTGACTACTTGGTTGATCCAATGGGGTGGGGACTCCTCCATTATTAGGCCCTATGTTCCAGGTCCTATTCTATCTTGATTGTTGCCTTTTATCGAATCTTTGTCCACCACCTTGACCTCTGTCGAAGTTCTGACCTGATGATTGTCCCTTGTCATAGTTCTTCCTTTTGTCATCATTATATCCTTTATCATTATTGTAACCTTTGTCCTGGTTATATCCTCTGTCGTTGTTGTATCCTTTGTCATTATTGTTATACCCTCTATCCTGACATTTCCCCCTATCAAAGTGTTGTCCTTGTGGATTCTCTCTACTCTGATTGGATTGCATGTTCCTCTAAGCATCCTACAACTGACTATTTTGATTCCTCAGGTAAGTCACCTCCATATTTAGCTTCTTTATTTGTTCAGATAATTCATCTAGTCTCTCCTTGTGGTGCAGGTGCACCCAGGGCCTTCAAGGAGCACTTCAAGAACCAAGAGAGTGCAAGGGTCAGGAAGACCCTCCAAACAAGTCAAAGCATCAATTATTAACTTTTGGAGCCTATAATGACATTTGGGATGAATAAATGTAATGGGAATGTTAAAAGTTCTAAGGTTCCTGATAAGGATCCTAGGTTAAAAATGCAATGTAAAGGGAAAGTCATATTCTAGGGGTTTGATTAATGATATAATGCTTTGGTTAGGTCAAATAAACTTGGATATTGAAGATCCAATAGTTTTTAGGTGGTGGTTTTTAATAAATTTCAAGTTTGCAATTTCAAATTTTTAAATTCTAGTTTAGGCAGGAAAAGGGGTTTTGAGTGTTTTGGAGTTAATTAAGCAATGTAATCAATCCAATTCGGTTGGATCAGTTGGGGAATGGGTTTATAACCCTAAAATATTCATTTTTATGGAGGTTAGGTATTTGGAGAAAGTACTGTACGGACTGTTTTATGGAAATAGTGAAAAACACAGTTTTTTTGCATTTTTATGGTGTTCTTTTGTTAAATACTTGATCTCTATTGAATCTATGTCCAGTAGGATGCTTTAGGAGTTTTTGTTTACATATTTTAACACCATTGAAGGCTCTGAAAGTAGTGATAATTAATTTCTTTTCATTTTATATTGACTGTCCTAAAAAAGAACACATAATTTACACTAGTTTGAGGGTTTTTCATGGATAAATGATCCATTTCATGGGTGTTTATGACTGTATCTTGTGAGATGGATCATATTTAACATTTACCATACTGGAATAACAATATAAAGTGCAGGAAAGAAGAATCAAATGGTGTACACCTAGATTTCATTGTGAAAAATGCTTGAAGATGGAGGCTAGGGTGTAGCAGCAGAAGATCTACCTTAATGAGAGGCATGTTTTTGAGTTTGGATCGACTAAATATATTTTCCTAATGGTGTAGAGTCAATGAGAAAGTTCTAGAAGTGATTGGAAGGTTAGTTTTCAAGAAGCCCTAGTTTTTTAGGCAAGTTGAGGAGGGGTTTGTGATGGAGCATGTTAGATGTGTCATAGAGGTCTAAAAACTTGGATTACTTGGTTTTGAGTCATTTTAGGATACTTCTGAAAGTTTCATGGTTAGGGGTTGAGTTTAAAGAGAGGTTGCTTTGAAAAAGAGGGCTAATTAGGCCTAAATTTGAGGAAACAATAGATTTTTGATTAGTGTGCTCCAAAACAAGTGCCATCAAGAATCTATTATGTTATGTATCATCACAAACCACATCTAGTTCAATCATTAGTTTGGAGGTTCCTTTGGTAAGTTTGAGTGCAAAGTCAAAAATCCTTCGCTAGAGGCCTAGTTGGGCTAGTAGCCTAGTTAAGGTGAAAAATCGGTTTTGTGTCTAAGTCAAAGGGTTGGGCTTTGAAATCATTCAAAACAAGTTTTTTTAAGAGTGTTCCTAAATTTTGGGTCCATAAGGAAGGAAAATAAGTCATGAATGCAAAGTTGAGGCCTTATCTCCATGTTGGTGCCTAGTTGAAAGGTTGAGAGTGAATCATTGTTAGTCTTGTAACTTGGTGTTTCTTTCAAAGTCCCTGAACCTTTGCATCACCTTGTCAGGATTACTATATGGAGGCTGATTCACATTGCTCTGGGAATGTCCTACTGCAGCATCGGTATTTAGTGATTGGTTTAAGACTTCAAAATTCTGCAAGTATGAAGGATAACTAGCCTGGGGCTAGGTATGCAGGGGTTGATTCACATTTTGCTGAGGGTAATTCATCGTGGATAACATTTGTCCCATAGGAGTCCCTGGGTGAGGAACCAAAGGAAACTGAGGAATCAGATTAAGGATTGGAGTATGGTTTGCTAGAGCCTGGTTAAGAGCTAGAACTTGTCTAGGGTGAGAAACGGGTCCTAATGAGGGTAAAGGCCCAGATAGATGTTGCCTTAGATCTGTGCTGACTTTTATAGCCTCTACACATGCATCTAGTAAAATCTCAGGGGGGTTATTACTCCATTTCATAAAATTAGTTGTTAGACTATCAAGTCCTTCGTAATAGACTTCTAAGGCAGTGGGTTCATCAATAGCATAAGGGGCCTATAATCTGGTATAGGCACGATGAAACCTATTGTTGAATGACCCTATAGGCTCATTCACCTCTCTCTTCAAATTAGTGAATTGACGGTAGAGCTCATTGGAACTAATGGGTATTTGAATTTTTTGTAAAAAAGTAGCTTCTAGCTTAGTCCAATGCTGAATAGACCCAGCAGGTAAGTGGTTATACCAATAAAATGCATCTTCCCCTAGTGAATAGGGAAATAATCTACAAGTTACATCCTCATGGTTTATCCATCTATCCTTGAGGCCAATCTAAAAGATTCTGATGTGCTCCTCAGCAGTTCTATTTGGATCATTAACATGGAACTTTGAAGAAAAGTGTTTAGGGTTTTTGGGCATGGCATTGTAAATGGAAAAACTTAATGGAGATGGGTTCATGGTCAAGAAAGCCATTGGTGGAGGTGGGGGTGGTAATGGCTGATTTATGACTCACTGAGGTTGTGGACTAGGAATGGCCTCATACTCATATGAACTTGATAAAGATGGGGATGATGGGAGTGGATGGGATGATGATGATTCTCCCCTTCTATTGGTCCTTCTTGACCTAGTGGGGTCTGGTAACTCTTGAAACTCTTCCTCTCCTGGAATAGATCTTGTTCTTCTTCTGAATCTCTCAGGAGAGATGGCGTTCAAAAATTGATCCAACTTGCTTATTCGAGACCTCCTTCTAGCCCCAGTTCCTGTTGATCATGCTTTTTGCACAATAACAGCGAGACAAAATATGATATCGTAACTCTCTTGAAAGGTGAATATCTATTGGCAAGCGTCAAGAGATAACCCCAAGGTCTCTAATGTCAGGTCTTGATAGTGCATAAACAACTCAGTAACGAAATGTGAAAATGCTGGTAATCACAATGGGACCTTACTGCGAGAAAATACTGAATCAATTTTATCAGATTCTAATAATCTGATGATAATTCAATCCTGGATTTAACCCAATAATCAAAGAAAATAGAAAATAATAAGGGTTTTGAAGAGATCTTAAACCTAACATTAAAGCAAAGATTAACAATGAAAGTAACAAAACACTGAAATGGACCAATCCTTCAAAGCTGATCTTTGGTTGACCAAGATAAATCTGCAATCTCACAGAAAATAATGCAATCTTTTGAGGTGTTGAGATTTTCAAATCATGAACATTTATCCAACAACCCTATTATAGTTGAAATGAACAAATCCACACAATAAAACTAAGCATACTGAAATATGAAGTCCAGGCTAACTTTGCAAACCAACTAACAATTAGTTGGTTGCGAAAATTATGGACTGGAGGATTGCTGCAACATTCAAGTATTGAATCACAAACATTATTGAATCCAAATCTAATCTAAACATTAACCTTCTCAAAGAAATTTTAAAGATAGAATAACAAGAACCATGCAAAACAAAATGAAACAAGTATGGCACCAAATCACAATGTCATTTTTTGTATTCAAATTGTCAATAGTAGCAACAATTCTGGCTTTCTGTTACAATGTTTTCTTGAGGGCAACTACTTGCTAACTTACTCTACTTCTAACTAGCTCTGCTCTATTTTCCGGTTCCAAGTTCTAACATTCTAACTTTTTCTAACTATCTAACCCCTTACAAAGAGGCGAAATGCCCAATTTATAGAAATCCCCAGAAAGTCATCGGCCAGGCAAGGGTTTCGCAGTAATAACTCAGCAGAACAACCCGGCCAAGAGAGCCTCATGGCTAGTCAAATAAGCATTAAATGCATGTCCCATCGAGGTCGGCCTAGGATCCACAATGTAGTTTGGATTGATGCACAAGAAGATAATAGGGAAGCACGAATTGCGCCGCAGTCTATCATTAGTTCCCTTCCCTATTGTCTTTGTTCTGATCCGGCTCTTCATGTACTTTGAAGAATGCCCCATCCAAGTTGGTTATTGGTGGTAGGTGTAGAACCCTAAGTCATCTTTCGATGGACGCAATCTCGTCCCTTGAGTGTTTGATGAACTTATCCCAATCTACCTTGTATGCCAAATGCTTGTCAATAACTGCGAGGTAGGTGGTTGCATCTTCAAGCTGGTGCTCGGACATAGAATCATCATTACATGGTGCATACACCTCATGCCACCATTCTCTCAACTTCTCCAGGCTCAAATACTTGGGTGCGATCTTCCTTCTTCCTGTCATTATCTCAAAAAAAGCAATGTAGCCATTATAGACACCAGCTAGGGTGTCATCAATGTGTCCTCTCTGTTTGTAAATCCTTTCCAATATTTTTTGCCTAATTTGCAATACCTCAAACCATTCCCATGGCTCGACAGCTCCAGAAGAAGGAAATATCGCATCACTCACCAACCTGTCTCGGGTGTACTCCATAATAGTCTTGGTTTTCTGTAGCAGGAGGTCAGTGTCCTCTTTATCTTGTGCCATTACCTGCCTTAACCAGTCAGTGGTCCTTGCAGCATCCTTCCCAGTCGATAGGATTTCTTTAGTAGCTTCATCACCTTTTACTTGCACTCCTTTCAACCAATTCACAGTGGCAACAGTGGAGGCTTTCATATTTTCTAGCTCAGTGATGGTCTCTTGAGGTAGAGGATTCGTAGTAGAGGAAGAAGGATTAATGGACTGTAGTGGTCTCATTAATTCCTCCAAGCACTTCTTGAGATTCTCATTTTCTTTCTTTAGTTCTTTCTTGGTCTTCATTTCTTCCCTAAATCTACCCACAATAATAGCACTAGAACCCTCATAATCCTCAATATCCTGCTCGACAGATGTAGGCCCAAGATCAAAGGTCTGCACATTATAATCACTTCTAGCCACATCATCTCCGTTTTTATCTGGAACAAGGGTAGCAATATGAACAACCTTGTTATGTGCCTCATCTCTCTCAACCCGTGAGATCACTCTAGCCTTCTTCTTACCTTTATCTTTCCCAATTTTGGCTAGCAGTGCATCCCAGTTTGGTGGACTATCCTCCACTACTACCTGTTTTCTCTTTATTTCTTTCTCTAGTCAATTACGAATAGTGGACTCCAATTGCACCCTACTCTGCCCCATTTCCTCTTCCAACTAATCCTTAGGTGCCTCCTCACTCAAATCCTATTTGTTAGGAGTTTCATCTGCTTTACCTTCTTCCTCTTCAACATGTTCCTCCTCTTGTTTAGGCGATGGATCTTTCACTGTATATACCTCCCATGGAGGAGATTCAACCACTTCAGTTCTAACCGGAGAGTTTGCATGTGTCACCATAGGGGACTACATTATCTTTTCAATCTCTGCCTCTGCACCATAGACATCGCTTTTATGAAACTCCTCCCCTTCAGCATTCGAATGATCCTCAGTATCCCCTGATTCACCTGGTTTTCCTTGAGTTTCGCAAGTGGGAGGCACATCATCATGTTGCTCCTTATGAGAAACCACCAGGGATAGGTCAGTCCTAGGCACACTGTCCCTGGGAGGAGTCCTAGACTTCCTTGCATAAACTTTGGCCTTCTCCTCTAAACTTTCATCATTTATCACTGGCGGTACAACTTCTTCCTCCCTAGCCTTGGAGCTTGCTTTCTCTGACAATTTAACAATTCTTTTCCTCTTAGGCACAGGAGCATCAACCTTAGGACTCTGCTCAGACTTCTTTGTCCTTGTCCTTTTCTTGGACTTTGGCCTCCTCTATTTTTCTATTTCTTGGACCTCTGCTTCTTGTACATGTTTAATCTTGACTTTGAGAGGAGAGTCCAATTTACCTTTACCTTTAGGATCCTGTTGCCCTGTGGACTCCTCAGAGGTGAAATGGGAATTTAAATCTCCCATAAGAGAATAATTGCACTATACACCTTTGTTTTCCAATTCCCATACCGTGTGCTTGAGCCACATCTTGGTAACTTTGATAACTAGATCCATCAATTGTTTTAGTTTTGTTTTCTCTTCTTCCAACCAATCTACATCACCAATTTGTCTATCCTTTACTTCCTGATATGCATTATATTGAACTAAGTTCCCATCATCCTCCAATTGATCTGGCACCACCCTCACATTATACAATTAGACTGCGTCCACTGGAAGCCGAGATAATTTCTTCTTTCTGACCTCATACTCATCACTACAATTGGCCCAGTAGTCTTCTAAATTAACCTTATGGCTATATTCTCTGCTGGCCTTCTTTTGAGCTTCTCCTATGATGTCAAATCTGGATCTCTTGGAGTGGAAGGAAAAACCAAGAGCACTCATTTCTTTCTCTGAAGCTTGGGAAAAACCAATGGAAGGACATACCTCTTCAGTGCCAATCCTCAATGGGAAGTCTCCACCAAAACCAATTTTATGCTTGTCCTTCTTGACAATGGCATCGAAGTCACATATCTTCCTAGTTACTTCCAACAATATAATGTGATCAGTGGGATACCTTGGGAGTCTGTATGGGGCCCTTTGGGAGCCATCAATCCTAATATAGGAGAAGGTTGGGAATTGAATGAACCAGGCTCCATATTTCTTGATGAGCTCCTTTCCTTGATCTGAAATCCTGACATGATCTGCCTCCTGATGCATTCTAGTGATGTGCATGGTAAATTCATTATTTGTCCTCCTATAGTCTGAGCTTCCTAAATACAACTTAGGGAAAACTTCATAGATGATGTCCCTTCCGAATATTCCCTTTGTATCCAACCCTTTGTAGGGATGGAATCTTGCAAGTGCATAGACCAAATATGAGGTCATTGTGAAGGTCTTTGTTTTCAACACACTGGACAACTGCTTGTGAATTACTTGGCTAATGATCCCTGCCCAATGGTAGTCAATTTTCTCTTGTTCCATCCTTACAATTTCATGGCACATCCAATTCTCAAACGTACTAGCACTCTTCAATCCAACCACCCTACTAAGAAAGGTGATGGCAGCATAGTATTCCTTGTTGAATTTTTCTCTGTATAGTTGCTTGGGAAATTTGGAGTAGTGGGACTTGGGTTTCTCCAGCCAAGAATTGATGAATTGTTGTGACTTGATGGTCTAGTCATTGTAGAAGTCTTGAGTTGTCTCAATGGTGAATCCCACCACATGAGATTTGTCTAGCATATCAAATGTTTGGGCAATGGAGACCGGGTTGAGATTTGCAAAAACTCTCCCTTGAAGCCCAATAATCCTCTGTGTATCTTGATCATAGTTCCTAGTGCACTCAAGGACCAACTCATAGCATTGCACTATAGAAGGAAAACCGGCTACATGGGACAAGCCTGATTCCATCATCTTTCTAGTCACCAAAGGAGGATCCTTGGCCGTCGTCCTTGCTTTAAATTCCTCATAGTCCCAAAGGCCAATGTTTGTATCAGTGACTTCTGACCAGACAGAAGTGGTCTTACTCTCAGGGACCTTGCTCTTAATGTCCATCTTGATCCTCTCTGCATCAGACAATGAGGAACCAGCTGCTCCCTTGCTTGATTCAGCCTACACTCAACAAGAAAATAATATTAGACCACAGGAAAGCAAAGTCAATCCATCAAAAACACTTTTAGAATGCATCTAATATAGTTAAGATGTTATTAATGTCCATATAAAATGACCACAACAGATTTCGAGTTTCAAGACCATCCGTGGAATCTGAGCCAGAGAGGAATTTCGGGAAATTCCAGACCGATCGGATTCCAACGGAATAGTCAGAAAACACCTACTTAATCATTAGAATCGATCATTTTTCATCAATAAATTCACATGGGAGATCCAAATACATCATGATATAATCATCAAATGCATCATAAATTATAAACGAATCCAATTACTTCATGCCCCCTTATGTTTTTACCAAATTTCAGGAAAATCCATGAGGGACGGATTTCTGCGAAGAATGGGCAAAAGAAGATTATTGGGAAATCTGGGAGATGGTAGATTTTGGAGAAATCCAGACCAGAAAGACATCCGCAGTTAGGGAAGAGTTCTGAACCAATGGGAATTCTCAGAATGTTGGTTTCGGTGAGAACTGATCATTTCGTCGAGAAGTCTCGGCAACTCCCGGGAGTTATGCCGAAGATGGTCACCAGGATAGGTTTCACTAAGACTTAGTGGTTTAAGTGAAATATCTTGGTGACTAGGGGGGAGTCCCAGTGAAGCAAATGAGTGTATTTGGGCTGAACAAATTTAGTTGGAAAGAGGTCATGCCGAATGGGGTATGTCTTGCCAAAAGCGAATATGAAAGTCACGTCGATGAAAGATTTTCTTTGGTATAAAGTCACAGTGAATCGCCCCTGTCTCACCGACGATAAGAGTTCAAGAAATCACGTTGTCCAAACTAAAATTTATCGATATGAAGTCCTGGAAAAGTCACAGAGTCTTGCTGAAGGGCGGTGTAACAAACATCTCGATGTGACCAGCGGGTAGTCGGGGTAAGGTCTCAGTGAATTTTCTTTGTCTCGCCGACTAGTGGTAGAACACGAGAGGCCTTCGATGTGAGAAAGATACTCTCATGGCGAATGAAAATGAACCTAAGAGGGCTTTTGGTATAACGTCTTGAGCTCGTCTAGAGGTCCTAGCGACTACATAAGGTTTCACCGACATAGAATCTCGTCGGTTTAACATCTTGAGCTTGCCAAGAAAGGAAGGGGTTGCTGTAAGGTCTTGGCGACTGTCAGGAGTTTCACCAAAAGCGAAGGATATCAGCAAGAGCTCTGAGCTCGGTGAAAGGTCCAGGCGAAAGTGAAAGTCTTAGTGACAGAACGGAAGACCGGCAAGACTAAAGGAACCTGTTATGAGCTCTTGGCGATGAGGTTTGTCTTGCCAATAGAAAGGCCTTCGGCATGAGAATTGTAATGTCCTAGCAACTGAAAAGAGTAGAGCTCGACAAAAGTGAAATGTGTTCGGTGGGAGGTCTCACCAAAAGATGGATGTCTGGGTGAAGCAATGAGTATCAACATAACTAATAATGCTCATTATGACCTCCTGGCGACAAGGACTTGTTCTGCCAAAAGTGAGTATGAATAAGCGCGTCAATGAGACATCTCCTCACGGGGTGAGTTCTTGGCAAAAGCAAAGGTCTCATCGAAAGATGGATATGCATACAAGATTTCATCGGTGTAAAAAAGGTAGTGTCATGGCGATCCAACACAAACCTAGGAAGACCACTTCGGCAAACCTCAAGGTGGTCGATATGATATCTCAGTGACCTCAAATGGTCACACCAAAGGGGATCTAGAAGGGATGGAGAGTCCTGATTTCAACCAGACACTGAACCAACTATGGATTTCAAAAAGTTTCACTTAGGGAAAGTCGGGAATGGACCTTTCATGAATTTTCTTTGCATTCAAGGTCAGTTTTAAGATGAAATAATCTGACATGGCACTGCCCTAGGCCCAAAACACTACTCATCTGCTATTAGCACACAGGAAAGCTCATAATTTAGTTGTTTCCACCGTTGAGTCTTCACTAGGGTTCACTAATTACTCTCGGGCAAGATTCATTAAAATGTAGCTGGATACATGAGTTCAAGACTCACCAGGGAGATGACAAAGGACACAAAAATAAACAACCCTAACATGGAACAATCACTCTCATTTAACCTCCAAGTGCCATAGAAAATTCTCAATCAAAGGTAGGGTAATCAGACACATACCATTATGAAGCGAAAATTGACCCCAGAAGCGGAAAACACGAAGCCCAATGGCACCCACTAAGAATAGAGCCGAGAACACCCAAGAAATAGCCACCAAATCAAACAGTTCAAGCTCGAACACCCCAAAACGAAGCCAGAAGCTCAAGAAACAAACTCTAAGGATGCGACTCAACTCAGACAATGGCAAATAGTTAGTATAATGGCACCAAAGATCTCAAGAATCAAGTAAAAATCAGCCTTCAAAGCACGTACAAAGCCATTAATGCCACTAATAAGATAGTCATGAAACCCGGGGAGCCGGCAATAGGACAGAATCCAGGAAAGTCCAACCCACACAAAAATCCATGAAGATCGAAAATACCCGAACCATGGTGCAAAACCAGAGTCTAAGCAGGATCCGGGAAAATCCAACCAGGGTGGAAAATCCCGAATCAGGGCAAAAGCCCGAAATTCATCCAAAACTTAAGATTTTCAAAGAATAACCTAGGGAAACACCTAGGAATTCAAAATAAACACTTTAAGCTCATGCCTAGGTAAGAAAAAACCTCAAAAAGAAAGGGCCAAAACACCAAAACCGAAGCGAAAGAGGGTCCCTGCTTCTAGCGGGGCGTGTGTGCAAAAGCTGCACAACATGACCCTTTGTCTTCCTTGCAGTACTAGTGCTTGGGTTTGTGACATGGTCTAACCACCTCCTGTGGTTCTTAACTGAAGCTTGTATTGGGAATTTACAAGTCGATCTTTTGGTGCAATGGAAAGTCCAATAGAGTTTTCTAACCATTATGATGTTTATCAACATATATGTGTAGATATGCATACTAACAATGTTTTGCAGGAATGTAACATAAGGCCTCCACCCAAATCCTCAAGGGAATTCTTATCTTTCATTTTATGTGAAAGATAGGATGGTTAAATTTTTTACAAGTCATGTTTGGATGGCACATGTCATCATTGTGGTGGCATGCAACATTTTCCAATTTTCCAACACATGGTAAGTACACACACAATTGGAGACAAAATTGTTGAATTTGGAAAATACAAGATAGTTGCCTATAGTCTAAAACATGGGAAAGAAGCAAAGAAGTGTGAATTGGTTAGTGATAAGATTCCAGTATATCAGTTTATGGGAATTTTCCATGATCAGGTGGTCTATGAGTATGCAAGGAATACACATAGAGCTCAATGGTTGGAATCACAGTTCAAGTTATGCAAGGACATGTTTCCACTTCATAGCATTGTTTTAGTTGTTGAATTCATGGAGAACTACACACTACAACCACAAAAAGAGGTGCAATCACAGTACTACAACTCCACACAAGTTGCTATATTTGTGCATATAGCATTCATTCATGCAAATGATAGTACAGAGGATAACATGAAATTATTGAGTATCACTTTTACATCAGTGATGATCACACACATTCTACTGAGTTTGTGAAAGGTTTCTTTCATATGTTCTATGTTGATATGGATAGCAGGGGCATATCATTCAATCAGCATATCATATGGTCAGATAACTATACATCACAATTCAAGAATGCTAGAATGTTTTACTGGTTGAGCAGGATGCATAGGATAAGTGGTGTTCAACATATGTGGAACTTCTCAGAGGTCGGGAATGGAAAGGGGGAGCATGATGGAGTGGGTGCATGTATCAAAAGATCCCTTGCACGAGAAGAGTTAAAGTACAAAGATAGTGTAAAGTTGATAGATGCAAGATCAATTGTCGAGTGGTGCAATCATGCAATGGGTCCAAGTATTCAAGGTAATTCTTTAGTTCATAGATTTTTTCATTTAGTAGATGATACTAACATTGCAAAATATTAGGATTGTTGTATACTAATAGGATTGAGCGAGCTACACTCTTTTAGAAGCTCCAATGCAGGTACATGGACTATCCATACATAGAAGATGGCATGCTTTTGTTCTACATGTAAACTTTGAGCATGGAATGATTGAGTCAACAGAGTGCGTTGATGAATGGTCTATAAGAAGTCTAACCCCACTTGACACTTATCAGCTCCCGATGGCTCTACAAATCACAGAGATGTAATCATTTGTTGACTTTGGTCAGGTATCGAACCTTGTAGAAGTAGGTAATATATCTTACTTTCAGGTTTTATTTTGATGTTCATTAAATACATCTAACAAGATGAACATATCAATGCAGGGCATGTCTATGTGATGATTGTAGATGAAGACAATGAAGAGGGTGCATATTATTACCTGTGTGATTGTATCGAGGCCAAAAAGAAATTGGAGGCCCTAGTTATAGATGGAGAAAACATAGAATATCCTATAGGTTTGGTGGTTGTTATTGGAACATGGCTTAGAAGGTACCTAATTAAGAAGGTTGCAGTTTGGTTGTTTGAGGACTTTGACATGCATCAAAAGATTCTTCACTACTCGAACCTTATTGTCACCACCAATGTTCATTTGATCAAATATAATGGCAGACTTGCAAACAAGAACTTGTGGAAAGTGCGTGAGTCTGACCACGAGGCCATACTTGACACAATAAAGATTAGAGAAGACCCATATGGTTCCCTGGATTGATTGGTAAGTATGCACATTGAATTTGTAAAGTCATGTTATTGATCATTGCTTTATTTCAAGCATTTAAGTTTGATTGTATAAGGTTTTGCAAAATTGCATTAATGTAGATATGCAAAATGATGGTTATATGTTGCTCTCTATTTGATGCAAACCTAGGAGGCCCAAACTCACTCAAAGTGTCAACATGCCTTCAAGAGGAATATAACAAGATTAAAAGGTCCTATTAGAACAATCCAAACAACTCCCAAAGTTTGAAAATGTTCAACTAGAAGTAGAATTTCCCACTTTCACCCTTGCAACCCTAGTAGCAGTGCAAACCCAGTTTTAGGCCCTTAAATCAAACACTTCCCAAAACAATTGACAAACCAATGGATGATTCAGGCACCCATTACAGAGTTACAAAACATATCTTAGGGTCGGACACAAGTCCTTTGGACCAAACTCTTGAAACTCCCACTCCTACGTTGTCCTAATTAGGCTAGTTAGGCCTAAATTATAAAGCAACCCACCTTTATACTTATCATAGACAACTAAAACTTTGGAGAAACATTTCCCATGCCCTCAAACCACTAAATCCATAATTAGTTTCTAGAGTTGACTCTTCTAACATAGAAAACTATGAAACCCTTAATTTTTAGCCATTCCAAGAGGGTTTACTAAAAACCTACATTCCACTCTTCCTCAGATCTGAAAACCAACTCAAAAACCCTCAAGAAACCCTTCACATGCTTAATAATTCAAAATAAATGACCTCCCACTCAGATTTTACCAAACCCTAGACTAAAACCTCCACTTTCATGCATTTTCCCACATAAACTCAATAGGGACATCCCAATCCACTTTATTTATTTCTATCAACATAAAAACCTCTCCCTAACACCTAAAAAATTCCCCATGAGACCCAATACACTAATCACAGTGAACATAGTAAGTGTATGGGCCTTCAAAATATGATAAAAGCTACAAAACCCCAAAACAAGATATACCCGATAGTCCTCAGGAATACAACTATAAGATGCTTCAAATTCTCTTCTAAACCTTCAAACTAGATGCAAAGCACTACTGATTCATTCCACTACAACATCCATAAATAATTTGTACAATCTAATGACTCTACATTACCGTACAAATCTGAAAAAGATGGAAAACTCAAAAAATTCCTAAAAACAGTAAGAATTAAATTGGATTTTCTTCCCAAAATCTCCAATCCAACCTTTACAATGATGATTCCCACCTTTTTAAAGGTTTCATTACCCAAAAAAACTAACACAACAGCCTCTAAATTAATTTTGAATCCCTTTATGGCCATTGGAGTGCAAAATTACACTTGTTTACATATTCTTGTTAACAACACTTTGACTCCTTTTACATTATTTTACTATTTGACCCTCCTAGACATCTAAAACATTTGTGATGGTCTATTTAGAACTTATTGGACCCAAAACATGACCTTATGCATGAAAGACAACATTAACCTACCTAGACCCCATTTGTCATCATTGACATTTTGTTAACATGTTTGACATCATTTACAATATGGAACAATGAGACACCAAAGTTACCATTTACATCAAGCATGGTATTCTCAGACCTTATTAACAGAAAATAAACTAAAGACACCCCTACCAACCTACTGATCACCCATCAACCTGCAAAGAATCAAATTTCTTGTGATTAAGGTGTAGGTGCTCCTGCACCAAGCTTCGGTGGTTGTCAATAGGGTGATGAAGTATTATTTTGGATTGGATAAGGTAATATAGACCATTTATTGATGTAATAAGTCTATTTTAGTGGTTATTAGTGAGTTAGAAGGTTTTAGTTGCAAATTTTCTAAATTAGAGCAAAGTGTCATTTTTCAAATTTTGAAGTGCAAGAAATGCATAGTGGGGAAGTTGAACGGTCAAGAAAGGCCAAAGGTCACTTGTGGAGTTGGTTTTCAATAAATTATTGATTAAGGGAGTTGAATATATGTATGTGAATCTTGAATGAAGGAGTGTGTGGAGAAGAGTGGAAGATTTTGTACAAGCATTAATCAATAAAGCTCTGTTTTCTTTGTAAATTTGAGTTTGTTTTTCTCTTTTTTAGTGTTGTAGCAGTCAATTGCATGAGCCCGTATTGAAGGGAATTAAATAAAAGTGTTTTTATTTTGGTAGAGGGATGTGTTAGCTATGTTTTGGTTTTTGTGGCATTGAAATCCATCTTGTTTTGAGCTCTTAGGGTGGATTATACTGTAGGCGGGTCTGGAAGTCTAAATTTCAAGTTTTGAGGTCATCAAGTGATTTAATGGATCATTCCACCTAATGTATGTACTATAGCTCAGTGTAATTAGTCTATTAGGCAGGGAATAGGTTAGAAGATGATTCTTGGAGTAGGGGAGATTGTTTTGGAGTGATGGCATGTAGCCTTTGGTGTGAAAATGTGCGATTTTGAGTGAATTTGACTGGTTTTAGAGTGTGAATGGATGGAATCCTTTTGGGTAGTCATTTGTGAGAGTATTTTGAGCATTTAAAAACATCATATGGTATGTTTTTAGTATTGGATGTGAGAGTTAATTATGGGAAGAGTGATTTTCAATAAAGCTCCTTGGAAAACCTAGGTTTGGTGGCTTGAGAGTGAGGGTTTAATGGATTGGTAGCTTGGTGAGTAGTTGGAGCTCTAAAAATTGTGAAATATTAGGGTTGGTAACATATTTAATGACTGTCCATGGTGTTTGACTTGATTGCAGGTGTTTGGGAAGGTGTCTCTTTGAAAAAGAGGCCTAATTGGCCTAGTTTCCCCTATAATATAGTAGGATTTTGGAGAATACATTGAAAAACCAATCTCCAGTCCTCCTGTGACCTAATGACCACTTCAAACACCCTTGTTTAAGCTTGCACATGCTTAATAATCCTTAATATTATGCTGCCCCAAAACTTCACCCACTTTTAGTCCTTAAAATCTCAATTTTCCATTTAAAAATGTGCTTCTCTCAACTAGGGCTTCATGCCTAAACATACACATGACCTCCCTAGTCCTTGCAAACCTTCAAACACATCAAACCCCACCAGATATCACTAAAAACAACTAGTTCTAGCCTTCTTTCAAATAAATTCTTCAATCTGCCACATCAACCCATGCCTTTTAGGCCTGAATTCATGCATTATATACTTGATTGTCATTTGAATTGTCATTAATGAAATTATATATTAACTTATATTTTTGTCTTATTTTCCTCTTGTAGGAGTATGTGTTGGAACACTTGAAGGAGTAGGTGTTGAAACACCTTAGGGTGGAGGTGTCGAAACACCTCAGGGAGGAGGTGTCGAAACACTTGAAGGAGATAAAGAAAAAGAGATGCCTAAAGAGGTATGTGTTTATATTATTTTGTGTTTGGTAAATATGTTCCTATTACCGAAAATTGTATGCTAACTTGTATCAATTTGAAATTTTTGTGTTCACCTATATAGATTGAAATTACAAAAGTTGGTATGATTGGTTCTTTGAGAGGGGCATATTTTAGGACTCATGACGGTTTGAAGAGACATATATATATATATATATATATATATGAGGTAATCAAGATTTCAATTTTGGAGTTCAATTATAATTCAATGTATATTTATTTTGATGTTAATTATTCAATTTTAAATTATATAATATAACTAATCTCAATTGTGATTTGAATTTTTCTCTTGCAGTTACCTTTAGAGCCAAAGAATTCTTCAAAGAGGCTCCATTTTGATGATCCACTAGTAATTTAGGATGAGATAGACATTTTGGAATGCATATTATGAATAGATATCAAGATGGCATATGCCACACTTTTAAAACTTTGTTTGAGTTGGCGTTGATGGCATTTTTGTATATTGACATAGACATGATTATTGGATAATTTGATATATAGAAGTTGAGAATCAAAATAATTTGTTCATCATGTGCATGTTTAAACTGTTCAAAAATTTAATCTTGAGCAATGGTTAAATATCAATGTACAATAGCATAAAAAATAATGGTTATATTATATATTTGACAATAAAAAATAATGAATAATGGTTAAATTATATCATATATTGCTTAGTTATATTATGGTTAAATTATATAGTTTAAACAACTTTGAAGACAAGAAAAATGGTAAATTTTAACATTTTAACTTTAAACTTTAAATACACAAATGTCATTGTCTCCCACTACATTTTTCATATTTCATTATCATTACATATTGAAATTCAAAAAATATCATAGTTTTATGTTGATAAACATACCAGAGTGATGCAGAGCAGGATGGAAAACTCTCAAAAAACCAACTACCCTTTAATCTTCCTTCTAAACACAAAACACCATTGGAAAGTCCTGAGCAGGGTACATAAGCACTAAATCAACAATCATCTTCTAATGAAACATTCACCAACACTCCAAAACTCAAAACCCTCACTTTTGACAAGTTTCAAAGGGGGTTTATTGAAAACCTCACCTCCATACCCCTCCTCACTATTTCAATGTTTCCAACACCTTCAAATATGTTTTCCCTTGCTTAATTAACTCTTAAAAAGTGTTGCCCCAAGTGTTTTCCATCACTACCTACTCTTAACCTCCAAATTTCACTCAAAACACACATTCTTGACAACTAGGCATCATTCCCAAACCCCCAAATGGCCACCCCTACTATTGAAATCATGCACATATGCCCCCTACACCTAATTATGCCATTCCACTGAGTTATAGTAGAATACAATGGGTGGAAATTTCCATGCTACCCTTGTGGAAAAAACATGAATTTAGGCCTACGAGGCATAGCTTGAAGTAGAAGATTAAAGCAATAGTTTGGAAGAAGGTTAGAACCTGGTTGTTTTAGTGTTATCAGGTGGATTTTGATGTGATAGAAGGTCTACAAAGGCATGGTAGGTCATTTGGATGTTTGGGCTTGAAGCCCTAGTTGAACAAAGAGTGAAAATGGGTGAAATTGAGAGGTTTTAAGAAGGAAATGTGTGAGAAATTTGGGGGCAGCATAATTTGAAGGTGAATTAAGTTTGTGCAGGGTGAAATAAGAATGTTTGAAAATATTTTGAGGTTGAATGAGGTCTGGAGATGGGTTTTTCAATAAACACCTCCTTATTTGGTGAAAAATGAGGGTTTCATGAAAGAGGGTCTTAGAAAGTGAGTTTTGACTCAGTGGTTGAATAATTTGTGGTTTTGGAGGTAGTTTGAGGATTGTCCAATGGTATTTTGAGTGGGCAGCAAGATTGAAGGAGAGTTCCTTTGTTAAAGTGGGATAATTGGAGCCCCTTTTCGAGCATTCAAGGTCAGTTTGATGGTATCATTCCAAAGTAAGGTACATGTGATTGAGTTTGGATAGTTGTGGACCTACCTTTCATTGCATCACAAAGGACCTTATTCATGACCAAAAACATCGAGACACCTTAAGCACTAACTGGTGTAGGAGCACCAAGAGCATTTTATGCAAATGTTGACAATTGAGGTCTTTTGGTTGTTTGGGGGTATTTGAGTCTTTTTGTTCAAAAAATAAGGTAATTTAGACCATTTTATGATGTAAGGAGTCCTTTTATAGGTACTTAGGTGGTTGGAAGGTCTAAGTTGCAAAATATTACAAAAATTGCAAAATTGTGTAAAAGTTGTCAAAATTGCAACTTATTGTCAAATGGTGGAAGTTCTAGAATCATCTTGTTGTAGTTCATGGGGAAAGTAGTTGGAAGTTGTTTAGTAATGTTTAGGAATGGTCCTCTTTCGCACCCAAACATGCCTAATCGATCTAAGTGACATTCAACTAGTTGAATCCCTTAAGAGTTTGAAGTGCAAAAAGGTTGCAAACTTCAGCATGACGTTACTCAGACATTGTGATGCTTAGAAAATTCTCGTTTGAGCCTATGAGATTGTGTTGTTCCCCTCTACAATAAAACCTCTTAGTTTTCGCTATATCGGAGGCGTTTTCCTATAGCAGCGAGATTTCACTTGGGGAAAAAGTTGTCAAATGCAAGTAGTGCAAAGTTGCAAAGTGGTGCGACTTTCATTTTGCACCTCATGTGAAAAAAATAGCTATTCCAACATGTATGAGTGGGTATGTTTATGCTAGGAATGGTCCTCTTTCACACCCAAATGCACCGAATCACTCCGAGCTACGTTCAATCGGCTAAATCCCTCAAGAGTCTGAAGTGTAAAAGGCTGCAAACTTCAGCATGACGTTACTCTGACACCGTGATGCTTAGAAAATTCTTGTCTAAGCCCATGGGATCATGTTGTGCCCCTCTACAATAATCTCTCTTAGTTTTCACTATCTCAGAGGTGTTTTCCTGTGGCGGCAAGATTTCGCTTGGGGAAAAAGTTGTTAAATGCAAGTAGTGCAAAGTTGCAAAGTGGTGCAACTTTTGTTATGCAACTCGTGTGACTAAACTAACTATTCCAATGCATCCGAGTGGGTACGTTTACACTAGGAATGGTCCTCTTTCACACCCAAATGCGTCAAATTGCTTTGAGCTACGTTCAACCGGTTGAATCCCTTAAGAGTCTGAAGTGCAAAAAGGCTACAAACTTAAACATGATGTTACTTGGACACCGTAATTCTTAGAAACTTCTTGTCTGAGCCTATGGGATTGTGTTGTACCCCTATACAATAATCTCTCTCAGATTTCACTATCTCAGAGGCATTTTCTTGTGGGGGCGAGATTTCACTTGGGGAAAAAGTTATCAAATGCAAGTAGTGCAAAGTTGCAAAGTGGTGCAACTTTCATTTTGCAAATCATGTGAGCAAACTAATTATTCCAACGTGTCTGAGTGGGTATGTTTACCTTAGGAATGGTCCTCTTTTGCACCCAAACACACCAAATCACTCTGAGCTACATTCAACCGGTTGAATCCCTTTAGAGTCCGAAGTGCAAAAGGATGCAAACTTTAGCATGAAGTTACTTAGACACCATAACACTTAGAAAATTACCGTTTGAGCCTATGGGATAGTGTTGTACCCCTATATAATAAACTCTCAATTTTTTCTATCTTGGAGGTGTTTTCCTGTGGTGACAAGATTTCGCTTGGGGAAAAAGTTGTCAAATGCAAGTAGTGCAAAGTTGCAAAGTGGTGCAACTTTTGTTTTGCAACTCATGTGACCAAACTAACTATTCAAACACATCCAAGTGGGTAAGTTTACACTAGAAATTGTACTCTTTCACACCCAAACACGTTGAATCACTCCGAGCTACGTTCAACCAGTTGAACCCCTTAAGATTTTGAAGTGCAAAAAGGCTGTAAACTTCAACATGACATTACTCGGACACTGTGAGGCTTAGAAAATTCTCATCTGAGCCTATGGAATTGTGTTGTGCCCCTATACAATAAACTCTCTTAGTTTTCACTATCTCGGAGGTGTTTTCCTATGGCGGCGAGATTTCACTTGGGGAAAAAGTTGTCAAATGCAAGTAGTGCAAAGTTCCAAAGTGGTGTAACTTTCGTTCTTCAACTCGTGTGACCAAACTAAATGTTCCAACGCATTTGAGTCGGTACGTTTACACTAGGAATAGTTCTCTTTCACACCCAAACATGCAGAATCACTTCGAGCTACGTTCAACTGGTTGAATCCCTTAGGAGTCTGAAGTGCAAAAAGGCTGCAAACTTTAGCATGACGTTACTCTGACATCATGATGCTTAGAAACTTCTTGTCTAAGCTTATGGTATTGTGTTGTTCCCCTCTATAATAACCTCTCTTTGTTTTCGCTATCTCAAAGGCGTTTTCCTGTGGCGGCGAGATTTTGCTTGGGGAAAAAGTTGTCAAATGCAAGTAGTGCAAAGTTGCAAAGTGGTGCAATTTTTGTTCTACAACTCGTGTGACCAAACTAACTATTCCAACGCATCTAAGTGGATATATTTATGCTAGGCATGGTCTTATTTCACACCCAAACACACCAAATCGCGTCGAGCTATGTTTAACTGATTGAATCCCTTAAGAGTCTGAAGTGCAAAATGTTTGCAAACTTCAACATGACATTACTCGGACACCATGATGCTTAAAAACTTCTCGTTTGAGCCTATGGGATCATGTTTTTACCTTCTACAATGACCTCTCTCAGTTTTCGCTATCTTAGAGGCTTTTTCCTGTGGTGGTGAGATTGTGATTGGGGAAAAAGTTATCAAATGCAAGTAGTGCAAAGTTGCAAAGTGGTGCAACTTTCATTCTGCAACTCGTGTGACCAAACTAACTATTCCAACGCATTTGAGTGGGTATGTTTATGCTATGCATTGTCTTGTTTCACACTCAAACATGCTGAATTGCTCCAAGTTACATTCAACTAGTTGAATCCCTTAAGAGTCTGAAGTGCAAAATGGTTGTAAACTTCAGCATGATGTTACTCAGACATCGTGATGCTTAGAAACTTCTTGTCTGAGCCTATGGGATCGTGTTGTGCCCCTCTAAAATAACTTCTCTTAGTTTTTTCTTGGAAGGAAGGAATAAGCATGTGTAAGTATACCATGGGCTATACAGTATAGCATGATCAGTCGCCACATACCAACATGGCCATGGTCAAGGAAAATGTCTAATATGATGCAAAGTCTACTTGGGAAAGAAAAGCTATGTCCAAACTGCTATCAAGTTTTCCCTTGGCTTGAATAATGCTTGTCCAAGACAAAGGTAAAGTCTGCCCAACTCAAAGCATACATGGAAAAGACAACGTAAAGTCGGCCTAGCTCAAAGCATACATGGCAAAGACAACTTAAAGCCCACCCCAAGCTGAAAATAGGAGATGGAAAACATATCTTGAAGTTTGTCGTAGGCCAAGATCAA
Organism: Sequoia sempervirens; assembly: GCA_007258455.2. Lineage (NCBI taxonomy): Eukaryota > Viridiplantae > Streptophyta > Pinopsida > Cupressales > Cupressaceae > Sequoia > Sequoia sempervirens. Next base: position 816,457,144 of record VDFB02270651.1, read on the forward strand.
AGGGGACATCCAACACGCTGAGATGGCACCTCGTCATCTTCCAACCAATCAAATTGTTCCAAGCTAGCATGTCTAGGTTCAATGAACTTGACACTTCATAATGCAACAAATTTTTATTGTTGGTTTATATTTAGTAGAAGGACAAGTGTCCCCAAATATAATTTTCTCATTGGTCGAGAGGTAGTTAGTTGTGATGAACCCTAATTAGGGTTTTATTTTGTAATCTTGGTTGTTGATTCGAAATCAATCTTAGCCATTGAATTGTATTTGAGGAGCCTATAAATTGAGCTCACCCCTAATTTGTAAAACATGGGAGCATCCATTGCATACTACCAGTTCACTACCTTGTCTATCCTTTCACTTACTAATATTCTTTGATAGGTTTTTTTCAAGCATCCATCGCTTGTCCAAAAGCACTTGTTGTAGGCTCTTAGCCATAGTATTAAGATAGTGAACTCTTTGATAAAATGCTTTGGTAGACATGTATGAAAAATGTGGTAGGATAGACAAGGTAGTAAACTATTTGAAAAATTGCCTCAAAGAAATGTGGTCTCCTGGTGATGGAATGCCATGACAATCCAGGGAATTTTCTTGTCATGGCATTCCATCACCATGAGACCACATTTCTTTGAGGCATTTTTTCAAATAGTTCACTAGCTTGTCTATGCTATTACTTACTATTACACTTTGATGGATTTTTTTTAAGCATCCATATAGCTTGTTCGAAAGCACCTATTTTAGACTTTTAGCCATAGCAGCAAGGCAATGAATTGATTGATAAAATTCTTTGGTAGACATGTATGAAAAATGTGGTAGCATAGACAAGGCAATGAACTGTTTGAAAAAATTCCTCAAATAAATGTGTTCTCTTGGTGATGGAATGCCATGACAAGCACATTGAGACCACATTTCTTTGAGGAATTTTTTTGAATAGTTCACCACCTTGTTGGTGTAGGAGCACCAAGCCTCCTGATATGGTACTGAATGATCACGGATGAAATTCTGGTAAAGATAGGAGAGTTTGAGTTTTTTTTTTTTGTTTCAATAAGGTCTACTTAGACCATTCTCATGTTTCCAAAATGATTTGGAGTTTTCATTTGATAATTTGGCCATTACTTGTAATCATGTTAAAAGTTGTCAAGATGGTCAAATTTTGTCAAGCTAAGTAGAATAGGAAGTCATTTAAGAGGGTCTAGGGGATTAGGAAATAATAAAGAGTTAGAAGGAGGAAAATGTCAAATTTGTAAGCTGCATAAATGCAACAAATTTGAAAACCAACAACTACCTCCTTTGAAAAGTTGTTACTTGGTAGTTATAGACATTGAGAGAAGTTGGATTTGAATATAATCATTATAAAAGCCTCAAAAATGGCTCATTCAGGGTTGTTGAAGGCAGCTCGGAGATTGTACACATTTTGTTTTCATGAAATACAATGTTCTCAACAACTTTTTTCCTATTTTTCTGAACTTTGAAGGCTTGGTACAGACCCATACAACATGCCTTTTCTCCAAAAATTCTTAGATTTTGTAGGTACATGTGTTGGCTTTCTAATGCTTTAGATTTGAGGTCTTAATCATGCAAATTGAGGGAGAAATATTTATTTTTCTGGGACTGCTCATTTACCCTGTTTAGGGGGTTTTAAAAGGGAACAAAATGGGTTTCTAAGCCTTCCACCCACTGTATAGTCCTATAACTTGGTGGATAGGCTTATATAGGTGAAATAAACATGTATGCATCTTTTTTTGTGTAGGGAAGGCGTATTTCTTGATTTGGGTGAGTCCCTAGGGTTGTTTCCATTGGAAAATGCATGAATTTAATGGGTACAAACCTGAATCTAATGATGGGGTGTTAGGACAAGTTATCTTATGAAATTTTAAGCTTGTGGGGGTGAATTAAAGGGTGTTTGACCAAGTGGAAAGTTTGTGAAGGGCCTGAAAGTGTTTTTTCCAATAAACCCTCATCAAAAGTGCACAAAACAAGGGTTTTTGGGTTTGGTATGGAGGTGGCCGTACAAATGAAATCTAATGGGGAATTTTGGGGTTTGATAACCTGCCAATTTATGCCCTAAAGTATCAGAGTGTTTTCATAAGTTTAAGAGGGGGTCCTTTCTAAAATTGACCTATTTGGAGGCCTAAAACGGTGAGAAAGTTAGTTTTCTCAAATTTGTTCCAAATGAGTCACATGGGGGGCTAAGATATGTTTTGTAACTCTATAATGGGTGTCTGAATCATCCTTTTTTTTCAATTTTTTTGGGAAGTTGTGGAGTTAAGTGCCTAAAAATGGGTTTGCACTGCTACTAGGTTTGCAAGCGTGAAAGTGGCAAATCCTACTTCTGATTTATTTCAAACTTTGGGAGTTGTTTGGATTGGTCTAATTGATCCTTTTAATCTTGTTAGATGCCTCTTGAAGGAAAGTTGACAATTTGAGTGGGTTTGGGTCTCCTGTCTCTGCATCACTTGTCTATGCTATTGCTTCTTATTATGCTTTGATAGATTTTTTGCAAGCACCTATTTTAGGATTTTAGCCATAACAACAAGGTAGTGAATTGTTTCATAAAATGCTTTGGTAAACATGTACAAAAAATGTGGTAGCATAGATAAGGCAATGAATTGTTTGAAAAAATGCCTCAAAGAAAGGTGGTCTCATGGTGATGGAATGACATGAAAATCCATAGCAATTTGCATCTCATGGCATTCCATCACCATGAGACCACATTTCTTTCAGGCATTTTTTCAAGCAATTCATTGCCTTGTCTATAGTATTGCCTGCTATTATGCTTTTGATAGATTTTTTCCAAGCATCCATAGCTTGTTTGAAAGCACTTGTTTTATGCTTTTAGCCATAGCAACAAGGAAATGAATTTTTTGAAAAAATACTTTGGTAGACATGTATGAGAAATGTGGTAACATAGACAAGGTAGTGAACTATTTGATAAAATACATTAATGAAATCTGGCCTCATAGAATGCCATGATAAGAAAATGCAATTGGCAATTGCTCCTACTTATTAGTTATGCAATGTAAAGTAATTGCATAAATTTTTAGGTTGACTTTGTAAAAACTATATTGTAATTGAAAATTTGTCATCTATCAACATCTAGTTATTAGTTATGTAGTGTGAAGTAATGCTTTGACTTTGAAAGATGTGCAATAAAATGTAATCAATGATATGAATATAAACTACAAAAAAATATTTTTTACAATTCATTAGTTAAAATATTTATTTTATTTTCTCTCTATATCTCTATATGCTACGAAAATACCTTTCAATTTAAAAATAAATAGATTTCATCTCTTGTTCTACAATTTTTTACATTTTTTTTAAATAAGATTTTTTCCCGACTTTTTAAAAAACTCTTATACTTTTGGTTTGTCAAAATTTTCCCCAAAAGATTTTTTTTGCTATGCATTGGAAGCATGAAGCATACACGTGAATACACAAACTATACATGAAGTATACATGTGAATAAGTGAAGTATACATGCAAATAAGTAAGTCACAAGTAATTGAAGCATTCCAAAGGATACAAACCACTAGGAATGGAGCTTATTTACACAATACGCGTTAGATGGAGCTTATTGAGCAATCGACAGTAATTAATTAAGCATTAGATGTAAAAAAAATCCATGCCTACAACATTCAAGCATACGATTTACACAATACGCATGATAACATCACTCAAGAATGGTAGTAGCAAAATAAGATTTTTTTAGTCAAAAAGTCGTAAGGTATATAATGATATATATTGATAAAAGTATATACAATATATCCAAAAAAGCCATATAGGCTTAGTACAAAGGAGCCATTTTATGGACATAAAATGTCATGTATATATCGATAGTACAAAACATATGCTCCAAAATGCCACATAGGCATACAACAAATGACCCTAATATAGTCATTTCCCTCTAGGGGAAGGAAATAGATCCCGTGTTGCCTTCAAAATTTGGTTGGATGGAGTGATTGTTGGTTCTTTGGTATTTCAAACACGCTTGCTATTCCTCCTCTCTTCACTTTGGACCTTCAATTGATATAATAAAATGTAAAGATGTTAATACACATAAATTGAATTAGGGAATGACATATATAACAAAATATAATCACTTACCGCATATAGATAGTCATCATTCACATTTACATCATTACCACATCCATGATTTGGAGTGATGACCACCTGTAGCAACCATTAAGATAGAAATTAAGCTACACAAAAGTATCATGAAAATTTTCTATAATATACCATAAAAGAGAAAATATAATGTCAAATTGACTAATCTATTGCATACCTCTCTCAATGGATTAGAACTGGCTATTGCTGCAACAACTCCTGCTCCATCATGCCACCAACATCACCAGGGTTGTCTGATGTCAACATTTGCAAATGGAAAATGAAAGAGTAAATGGTAAATGAAAGAGTAAATGGTAGGGTGAACTATTAAATGTTAATGGGATGGGATTAGGAAGGAATAAAGGAACAAAAAGTGAATTAGGAGAAGATAATGTGACACGATCAAGGAATACAAATGCAATGTTTTTGTTTCTCATCAATTTTTTAGATTTGTATATGCAAAATTATGAAAACTAGCAACATTGTTTTACAACACCATTATTGAATAAAGGCTACCTGAGTGTAAGTTTGAGGAAATGAATTGCGAGGTGTGGAGGTCGAAGGTCCACCAGGAAACTGTTTGAAATCCAAAGCATGTTATGAGACAAACATTCAAATATAAAATTCAACTGTTCAAATGCAATAATAATATCTTTAATACTAGTTGCATAGTTGTGGTCTCAATGTCGAGAACAAATAAGGGTCTATAGGAATGGGGCATGTCTCATGAACACTCTGACCTTGAAATTTCATCATATTGAAATTCTACTAATTTACTTATTCTTAAATTTCAAAATATAATTTAATAAACAACATTAAATGAACTTGCTGAATTTTACTTTAGTGTCAATACCGAATGTATCATTCAACAAATCATATTCTATGAAATCCATCGCCTCTGCAACTAATGTAGGCTATGTAGCTGCATCCCGAGCACTCTGATAATCGTATGTGCAAACTGCACCACAAGCGCCACAATGGTGGGGTGGAGCTCGGGGCCTACACGTCTCCTCCACACTAGGATCTACTAGAGGCCTCGCACATTGTAAAATGGTCTGGGTGAGTGAGCCAATCGACTCCAACATGTCCACCTCTACACTATCCTTAACAATGGAAGGAATGGTGACATGCTCCACCATGGGTTTGGCCAAGGGTCTCGGTGCCAACTGTGGATTCCCCACCTCTACCCTAAAAGTCTAAGATGTCAAAATAATTTAGCATCTTATTGAGGATAAACTCACAATAGAGTTTCCTCAAAAAGTATTGTGGTACCTCATGGGTATTGCATGGAGGTTGGTCAAATACCATCCACCACTGCTCCCAAAATTTATTTTTAATTAACTCATGGTGGCACCAATGGATGGGAACCTCCTGCATGTATGAGACAAAGGTGCATTAGTTTTCAGGTCTATAAATAGGGCACACAAGTTGGTTTTGCTATTTTTTTGTTTGTTAACATCTGCATATGACAAACCTCTAGCATAATATTGTCTCATCTCATGCCTCTTATTTGACCAAAAAATTATTTTCTCGCTCATTTCTCCTACATGAGATACAATTGACTTCAATGATTCAACAATCCCTCTCCTATAAGGGTGGGTTTTGGCATACTCGATTAATCTTCCAATTAATTGTTCAATGTCTCTTTTGTTGTTTTCAATTTGATTTAGAATATTTTCTTGTGCTCCTTGAGGATGTCTATGAATTGATGGAGGGGTTTTAGGTTGTTCTTGAATAGGAGGCTCTTCCTGAGGGGTTGACTGTGAATTCTCAATGTTTGGAGGTGGAGTTTTTGTAACTGAGGGTAAATTTAAGTTTGATTAAAGGTTAGCAAATCAATGAAGACAATAAACCCAAAGAAATTACAAAACAAAATGGAAATTAAAATAAAGAACGATTATACCTGTTAATCATCGAGACATCCATGATTCATTTTTGTTACATCTTCTAGCTTGTTGGCTGATGTGTTTCCCTCATATTTGACATGCGAGCAATCTAAAAATACAAGTCTAAGTCCTACACCAAGCTTTGAAGGATTTTGAACAAATGTCTATGCCTATGACTATGATTGACAATGCCTAAACATGCTAAGACTTAATCAAATAAGGACAATAAATGCTATAATTGCTATGAAAAACATCTAAGTATGCTAGTGTGTAAGTGTATAATGTGTCTGTGTAATCAAAAAATGAGAGGAAAATGGAATTTTATAGAAAAAGCCATTTTGAATGGACGGGTGAGATGAGAGATTGAGAAAATGCCCTAGAATCAATGGTTAAGATTCAAAATGTCAACTCTCAATTAGGGTTAGGGAAAAATGCCCAAATGTGTGAATAAGATTTAATTAAATAAATTAAATCAGGAATAAATGTGACAGTTGAGATGAAATTAGCAAAAATCAGAAGATAAGATGGGATTTTAGAAAATCAGTAATTTTAGAAATTACTTGATTTGTAGAAGAATATTTTCATTTTGAATTAAATTAATTCAAAATATGGATTTTGTGAGATAATGAGTAATTGATTTTTGAAATTAATTACTAAAAGAAGAATTGGTTAACTATGTGAGACATTTTTAAATAAATTGTTTTATTTAAAAATAAAGAAGTGTCACATACAACAATTAAATAATTAAAAATAATTATTTAATTTAGAAGAAGTGGTTAATTAATTAAATAAATTAGCAAATCTATTTAATTAAAAGAGAGGATTTAGGAATTAGTGACATATTGAATAAATATATTAAAATATATTTATTTGATAATCAGGAGGACATTAATGACAAAGATTAATTAAATAAAATGAGAACTTTATTTAATTATGAGTTGACTTTAGATAATTAGTGACGCATTAAATAAATATGATTTATTAATTTAATAATCAGGAAGAATAGAAGACCCTGAATTAATTAAATAATTGTGAATTATTTAATTAATAGTTGAAGATGGGTTAGGAACATAATTAAAGTGTCATAATTATGCTAGAATGAAAAGTGGTAAAATAGTGCTCGCAGGCCTAGGTCATTTTTAGGTGTCTACATTTGCCCCTCTTTGTCATAATGTTGATTGTCGCATTGTGACAAAGAAAATAAGTCAAAGCCATGCCCCAGTGAAGGTATAGGGTATCAATGCCTCATCGGGAAATTTTTTAAATTTTGGGTCGGCGGCAGAAAAATTTGTAAAGGGTCCCGATAAGTCAATTTGAGGACTAGAAAAACAATGGCGTAGTCGGTTTTGGATTTTGACATGTTTAAGGCAGCCAACGAGGTGGTCAATTTTGGTCAAATGAGCCTCCAATAATAACCTAGTTGACAAATGTCATATTGACTTTATAAATAGGTTGACAAAAGGATAAAGTCAATTCATTCTTACTATTCATTTTGCAAATTTCGAGAGCTCAGAGCGAAAAGGATAGCAATGAGGATGGTGATTCTAGTGTTAGAGCATTGCGGCGAGATCATACAGACTTTCAAGCGGCCAGAGGGCTCAGAGCCAGTGGTATGTACCCATATCCTCCTTTGTAATTTTTTCATTTTGTGTGCTAAAATTATGTTTCTAGGAGGAACAATGAATGTGCCGTGACGCACATGCGTTTGAGTAAGCCACATTCATTTTTGTGTTCGACGTATTTGATGTGTCGCAATGCAAATGCAATGGCCAATTAAGGGTAGGCGAGGTTTTGTGCCGCATTTGCCAAAAATCGTGACACAATAGCCTTTCTGAGTCACAATTGCCATTTAGACTACCGCAATCAACATTGTGCGATGCAATCGAATATTGAAGCGATGTATTTGAATTGAATGATGCAATTGTCATATATCATGACACAATTACTCTTATACGACGCATCTGAGCAGCCAAATTATGCAATTGTCGTGTTACAACTCATTTGAAGTGTGAAACGACACATTCAATGTTTTGCAGCACAGTTGTTCCAGCGCGATGCAATTGACTTTATTTGTGCCTAGGGCTGATTTTGATACTTTTCCAGTTTCCAATGCTTCTGATTGTACAGGTAGTTGTCTAGAAGGTACTGACATGTTATTTGGCTTTATGCAGAGGCAGCTTGCCCTGATTTATACATGCGAGAGCAGATCGACGACCTTCCGATTTGTAGATTAGCTGACTCCGCGGGAGCGGCGATGACTGATGCGGCTGGGATTGTTCTATGTTGCCTATATGCCTGCTATTCGGGCAAATAGGGGACTACTTACTGCATTATGCGAGCATTGGCACTCTGAGACCTATTCTTTTCACCTACTAATAGGAGAGGCTACTATTACACTCGAGGATGTCTACCGCATTTTACGGGTGCCAATCCGAGGAGAGTGGATCATCTATGACCCTCGCCATGGTGAGCAGACCTTTAGGGCATATTATCATGATGAGGGCACTGGACTCGGCATCCAGGGCTATGAGATCCGATGGGAGTTCATGGAGGTGCACTATGGTCATTTTGATGCATTCCTAGTGACTCTTATTGGTGGGATACTGATTCCCGACCGTCGCGGACATGGGTTTCCTATTGGCTAGGGAGACGTCTCGGTTGGTATGAGACGAGATAGGATAGTTTATGCTTGGGGTCCTTGTTTATTGGGGACACTCTACCATCAATTGCACGATGTTTCTTATAGGAGGGCGGAGAGTATCTTGTGTGGTACCACATTGATGATGATTTGGGCCTAGGAGCATATTGCTATATTTCACCCACTGATTGAGAGACCATAGTTAGGGAAGGGGATGCCTTATGCATACTACTATGCCAGTGCGTTACAACAGACACAGATGGGTGAGACTGGTTGGTGGCGTCACATGATTAATACCATGGTGACGTTTATTTGGAGGCCGTACAGAGATTGCAGGCAGTGGGATGATGAGGTGGACCATCTCAGACTATGTAGATAGTATCGATATTTGATTGGGAGGACAGTGTAGAGCTCACTGATTATAGAGATGTATCTACCACAGTGTGTTCTCAAACAGTTTGGAGAGTAGCAGGGTGTACCTACAGGGACATCAGAGTATGCGCGCTCTTCCAGAGAGTATGCTTGGGGGCCGACTAATCTAGTAGCATTTGCAGAGTAGCAGATCGATGGGCTAGGTGCCCAACCATGGGGATGGAGTGGTGGAGTTGCAAATTTTGGGACTGTTGTGCAGTTTTTGCACACACGCCCCACTTGGAGTAGGGACCCTCTTTTTAGATGTCTTTTGACCTTTGGTTTTATTGGATCTATCTTTTGAGGTCTTGTTATGTTGGCTTTGCTAGCTTTGATCTTGCCTTGAGGCTTGAATTGGCTAAAATTAAGTTTTAAACAAAATCTGGGTTTTCACCTGAATCCGAGATTTTCCAGCTCCGGCGGATTTTCCCGGGCTCTGGTTCATGGTCTGTTCATTGCTGAATTTTTTGAATCCGGGTTTCTGCTTGACTCCGGGATTTTTCTGTTCTGGTGGATTTTCTCGGACTGTGCTAAAATCCTGAACTTCGTTGTATTCCCGATTTCTGCCTTTCCGCGAAATCTGTGTTCATCCAGATTTCCGCATATCTTGAGATTTTCTGAAATTCCATCATGGGCTCAGGTTTCGGGATTTGTCAGATGCGTCTTGTCGCTCATTAATGACCAAGGTACCTTTGCTCAGATGCATAAATGGGTGGATTTAAGATCTTTTAGGCATCATTTTAACTTCATCATTCATTTGCTTGCTGCTCTGGCGATTGAGAGTTTTCATTCGAGCTTTGAGGATTGATTCTGAATCACTTGCGTGTGGATTGATTGGAGCACTAGTTTAAGTTTTCATTGCTTGGGCGTGCTTGCTTCATGGTTGCTTCTTTGAGTTTAAGTTTCATCTACAATAATCCATGGTAGGTTATTGATGGCCCCTCTTATCTGTTTGCATGATGGTTGAGTTTTTTCGTGTTGAATGATGATTATTTCGGGTCGGCCTTTGCTTGATTATGATTCTGTATTTCTAGAGTTAGGGTTTGACCCATCTCTTCGTGAAACCTCATCACCCGTGCCATGTGAGTTTGTATTTATCCCTTATATGACGGGTGCATCCGTTTGGAAGGGGTTCTGGGTCAGATTGTTTTCCCTCTTAGTGCGTAATCTGCCATATTGTGCAAGGTTAAGGTTTTTTCGATGTTTGGCTCAGAATGGAAAATTCGTTATGATTGGTCGATCTTGCACTTATATTAAACTGATCCCTACCTTTTGAGGACTCAGAGTGCCCTAGACTGATCTTTATAGATGGTATTTTAAACCTTGAGCTTACCCTGGTTTTCATGGTGGGAGGTTTTTTCATTGAAATTAGGGCTTCACTGTTTCGCCATGGGATTTAGATATTTTGAGGTCTTTTGAAAGCTAAATTCATGTACGTTCTGAATCTTGTTGGTTAGTGTCAATTTCGGGACCATTAGAATCCAAGTAGAAAATATTGCATGATCGTTCAGTCGCCAGTTCACGTGTCGTCGTTCGTCGGGTTCCCATGGTGTCCACAGAATTTCTGCGCACTCGGATTTTCCCAGTTTTGGCTTATTCCGCGGAGTGTAGTGATTTCTGGAGTTCTTCAAGCTGTTCGCAAAAATCCGTCCCATCCAGATTTTTCCAAGTCTCCTGTCTGGCTTTATCCTTTTTGATTTTCCGAAGATAGGATTAATGGAGTAAATGTTAACTGCTTATTTCTTGTTGCCAATGAACAAATTACATGATAATCTTACGATCTTTTGCCTGTATTAACACTTTATTTTGACTAATGATGTTCTGGCAGCAAGAATCCATCTGGGTCGGATTTCTCCAAAATTCTGCCCCGACTGGATTTTCCCGGTTTACGTGGATTTCTCGGACTGCTTTAATTTTCTGGATTTTTAGAAATTGGCAGTTTGTGATGGATTTTAATTGCCTTATATGATTTTATGCTAATCTTTTGGTTGGAATATACACAGTAATCGAGTACTCATGACAATTTCTTGTGAATGTAGGCCGAATCAAGCAAGGCTGCTGTGGGAAATTCTAAAGGGGACACAAAGGGGTCATCCATCTCCGAGGCAGAAAGACTGAGATTGGACAGCAAGAGTCAACTTCCTGAGAGAAAGATATCTTCTGTGTGGTCCGAGGTGTCTGATACCAATGTGGGAGCCTGGAGATACGAGGAGTTCAAGTAGAGGACAACTGAGAAGAATCTGTCACTCCTAAGGAATGGGATGATGAAGTCTAGACTGGTGCATGTGGCAGAGTTTCCTCCTGCAATCCAATGTTATGAGTTGATTTTAGAATGTGGCCAGTAGTATGATTTTGATACGCAAAGGGTTGTCAGTACTGAGGGAAGAGTCTTGGCCAATTTCAGTCCTGTCTCCATTGCTCAAGCCTTTGACATGCCTGATTTGCCTTCAGTGTGTGCTTTAAACATGGACATGGCCAGGACATACTATGAGAATGATCCAATCAAAGCTCAACAATTGATCAACTCTTGGTTGGAGAAGCCAAAATCACATTACTCCAAACTGCCCAAGTAGTTGCACAGGGTTAAATTCAGGTCAGACATTTATGACGCCATCACATTCCTGAGTAGGGTGGCAGGATTGAAAAGTGTCAGAGTACTGGAGAGTTGGATGGTCCATGTGATCACCAAAATTGAACAGGGGACCAACTACCACTGGGCAGGGCTTATCAGCACCATCATTGACAAATAGCTGAGGAATTTCTTAGAGACCAAGAGATTCACCATGTCCTCCTATGTCATGTATGTGCTTGCTAGATTCTACCCATACAGGGGTTTGAATCCATGAGGGACATTTGGACAGAACATAGTCTATGAGGTCTATCCGGAACTGCACCTAGGACACAAAGACTACAGAAGGGCTAATGATGCATTCACAATGCATATCACTAGGATGCTTCAAAATGTTGAACATGTCAGACTGTCAGATGGAGCTAAAGGTTTGATAAAGAATTATGGGGCCTGGTTCATTCAATTTCCCACCTTCACCTACATTAGGATTGATGGATGTTCAGTTGCTCCATATAGGTTACCTCGGTATCCTACTGATCACATTGTGTTATTGGAGATTGTGAGACAGATATGTGAGTTTGATGCCATTGTCAAGAAGGAGAAGCATAAAACAGGATTTGGTGGGGATTTCCCTCTTGGAATTGGTGTAGCGGAAGTGTGCCCTTCCATTCAATCAGCACACACCACAGGGGATGAATTGGCAGCATATGGTTTCTCCTTCCACTCCAAAAGAATGAACTTTGATATCACAGGAGAAGCACAGAAGAAGGCTACCAAGGAGTACCGGCATAAAGATGACCTAGAAGACTATTGGGCCAACATCAAGAATGATTTTGAAGCGAGAAAGAAGAGGTATTATAGGCTCCCTATGAATGTGATCAGAAAATACAATGTCAAGTTGATCCTGGACCAACTGGAGGATGATGGAAACCTGGTACAGGATCATGCCTATGAAGCTGTGAAGGACAGGTCAATCGAGGATATCAACTGGAATGAAGATGAGGCCACAGAGTTGGAGGACCTAATGGCCCCGGTTATGAAATTCACCACTTCTTGGTTAAAGCATATGGTTTGGGAGCTAGAAAGTGAGAAGGTAACCTGTACCTTCAATTTGATGGGAGACCTCAACCCAATGTCTACTTCAGAGGAATCCGGGGAAGATGACCCCAAAGGGAAAACCAAAAAGAGCTCTCCTTTCAAGATAAAGATCAAAGGTCCTAAGGAAAGTGAGCCGGAGCCAAAAATGAAGCCCAAGGGAAAGAAGAGAAGTAGAACTTTGAAGATTGGTAGGTCCTCTGATGAGGAAGAGTTGGAAAAGGTAGAAGAGGAAAGTGCTCCTCCACCACCGAAGAAGACAAGAACAACTAGGACTTCAAAGAAGAAGGTTCAGGACACATCAAAGGATGAGCCTCCTATTGTTGATGTAGAGAGTTCAGGGGAGAAGACCAAAGTCTATATGAGGAGATCCAGGACTCCCTCTCCAAAAGACACTATGCAAAAGAGGGATTCTCCTCCAAAGCCACCAGTTGTGGAGCCATCTAAGGCTGCTTCTCCTCCACCAAGCGTGCATGAGCAAGAGACTCTTGAGGAACATGAGACTAGCGAAGAAGCAAAGCCATTCAAGGAAGGGGAACTCTTTGGTGAGGCAGCTGAGCTTGAGGCCGAAGAGGTAGAAAAGCATCCTTCTCCTCTAGTGATGTATGAATATTCTCTGGAAAATGGCAAAGGAAACGGATCACCTAAGCAGAAGGAGAATATTCCTGCTAAAACCCCATCACTAGTGTAGGAAGAAGAGATCAGATTAGGTATTCAAAGGGAGCAGTCTCCTGGGAAGGAGCAGGATGAAAAGGAAGAGGATGAAACACCAGAAAAACAACAAGAAGAAGCAAAAACAAAGGAAATCTGGGTAGGATCTGTAGTCCCAGATTGGATTGAAAGGGAGATTACGAGGAAGAAACAAGTAATTGTCGAAGACACTCCCTTGGATTGGGATGAAATGCTATCCAAAATTGGCAAAGGAAAGAAAAAGAAGGCAGCTAAGGTAGTCTCAAAGATGGAGAGAGATGAAGCAAATAATTGAGTTATCCACATTGCCACCCCTGCCCTGGACAAGACAAGAGAAGATGTCACTGGTGGAGATTACAATGTACAAACTATTAACCTAGGACCAACATCCATGGAGTAGGATATAAAGGAATATGAAGGGTCTAGTACTGTGATCATTGGCAGACTAAGGAAGGAGACCCAAACCAAGCATGAGCTGAGGAAAGAAAATGAAAGACTTAGGAAATGTTTGGAGGAGGTGATGAAACCCCTGCAATCTCTCCACCCATCTTCCTCTGCTACTCTTGGTTTCCTACCCAAGGAAACTATCTTTGGGATTGAAAAGATGAAGGCCTCAGCTCAAACTACAACAGATTGGCTAAAGGATGTGCAAATGAAAGGAGATAATGCAATCAAAGACATCCTGTCAGTTGGGAAAGATGCAGTCAGAGCCAAGGAATTGCTGGAATATGTGCTATCTCAGGACAAAGAAGACATTGACCTCTTGCTGCAGAAATCCAAAGTCGTCATGGGACATGGTAAGGATCAATTAGCTACGGATGGAATCCTTCCCTCCTCTAGATTAAATGAACCCTGGGAATGGTTTGAGGCTCTACAAATTCGGCATAAGGCAATGAAGAAGATTCAAAACAGAAAAAAATAGATAGATGGTGATCTTATCGGTGTCTATGAGGGCTGCATTGCATTCTTTGATGTTATGAATGGCAGGAGAAAGATTGCTCCTAAATACCTAAGTCTGGAGCAACTCAGGGAATGATGGCATGAGGTTTATACCCCAGATTCTGAGAATGTTATAACTGGCCACTAGCTTGATGATGCAGCCACCTACTTGGCAGTGATGGATAAGTACCAGGCACATAAGGATGATTGGAATAAGACTGTTGACTAGTCAAAAGAAGAGATTGATTCCATTAAATGCAGACTTAAGATCTTGCCTTTGCCACCTGTTGTCGAGTTGGATGGGGTGTTTTTGAGGGTTCAAGGATTGTTGGCCCAAAGCAAGGATAAAGGAGGCGGTATTTAATGCCATTTTGAGATTTGTGCTTCCCTATTATCATAGGGCATGCATTGGACCAGACTACATTGGGGATTGTGTCGAGGCCGACCTTGATGATAGATGGCATTTAATGTGTGCCTTATTTTGATTTCCTAGGGCCAGCCTGTTTTGGCGGTTGTTCTTATTTTGTAAAAATGTTTGGCTGGGTCGACATATCTTGAGATTTACTATAAAGAGGCATTCTTTCCTCATTGTAAAGGGCTAGTTAGAAAGTAACAGAGATAAGTAAGAGCAGAAAAGAGCTAGAGTATTTTGTAGTAGGAGTAGTATTCAATTTCTTGAAGAAAATACTGTATCAGAACAGTGGAATTGTTGCAGTCTTTTGATGATTTAATGCAAATGAGGACATTGTGGTTTTCCTGGTGAAATCTCTTGTGTTAGTTTATCTCGCATGGTTCTTGTTGTTCTATCTTTCAAATTGCTTAAAGATTTAGGGTTTAGTGTTCAGAATTAATCTAGTTTTAGTTTGGTGAATGATGTTTATGATTTTATATTTGGAATGTTTGTAGCAATCTCTGGTCTATACTCCCAGTAACTATCTGATTGTAGTAGGCTGGTGAAGTCAACCTGGACCATACATTTAAATGTGCTTAATTTTGATTGTAGATGAATGTCTATGATTTGAAAATCTATATACCTTAGAAGATTGCACCGTTCTTGTGAGATTGCATTGTGGGTTGATCAAGGATTGGTTATTTGAGAGTGGTCCATTCTAGATATCTATCATTTGCATTGTTCATTTTAGGAATAATTTAGATCTTATCATTTTCTTGCACCCCTATCTTTTGCTATTTCTTTATTATCTAGTTAGATTTAGGATTAGAGATCATTATATTGCAAAATATGATAAATTGAAAGATACAGTTTGCTTGTAGTAAGATCCCTTTGTGATTACCAGAATTTTCACATATTATCTGATTTGTTTATGCATTGTCATGACCTAACACCCGAGAGGCCTTGGGGTGATTTTTAGTGATTTATTATTGAAAATAACCTTTCAAGAGAGATAGAATATTGCATTCTGTCTAAGTTGTTTCCATGCAGAAAACACCATCAATAGGGACTACTGCAGATTATAACCTATGGTGGTAGGCACATAGGCCAGTGCCATTGATCGATCCCGATGGGCCCACACCTGTGGACCGACGGTCAGTTATACCTCGTGTGCTGAGAGCCAGGTGAGGAGGTAGCGATGGTGATAGGGGTAGAAGCTAGAGGAGAGATGGAGGTAGGGATGGAGGTAGGGGAGAGATATAGGCCAGGATAGAGGCAGGGATGGGGGCAGAGACAGAGGCTAGGGGGGAGATGATGGAGATGATGGGGATGATGGGGGAGATGGCCACCGAAGGAGGAGAGATGGTTAGAGACAGTGCTGGAGGGTGTGCCCACATGTGGTGAGGGTAGCATTAGATTCTATCCCCGAGGTGGCCGAGGAGGGAGAGAGAGGGGGAGGAGTAGCCAAGGTAGGAGGAGGATGCCGAGGTGAAGGTGTAGGTGGAGAGATAGGAGGAGGATGCAGAGGAGGAGATACGGGAGGAGGATGTTGCAGAGGAGGAGAGACAGGAGGAGGATGCAGAGGGGAGATGGGAGGAGGATGTGGCAGAGGAGGGGATACGGGAGGAGGTGTGGTGGAAGAGGAGAGACGGGAGGAGGACCAGTCGATGTAGGAGGAGGATGATGATGATGCCATGGATGAGGCTGAGAGACTTCTTAGATGGCAGATGGTGGAGGGAGAGGAGGATATACCATCCTCCTCGGGATTTCCCCAAGATTCCACGATAGATCAGAGGGTGGCCAATTGACAGAGGAGATTGGATGAGAGCATGGCACAGGTTAGATGACTATAGCCAGTGCTAGAGGTGGCCTGGGTAGAGCAAGATCAGGTAGTGATCCACCAACAGGACTCAACTTAGTGGTGCATTGAGTTTTTTGCATTATGCATAGGGCCTTCAAGGGATATGGCTCGTGAGCTGGACAGGGTGAGCACGAGGTTGGGTTAGTACAAGACTCTATATGAGCAGGCAGTGCCTCTCGAGTGACAAGATCCTACCTTGTCATAGTCATAGATGAGGACAGGTAGTGGACACAAATCAGGGAGTGCTAGTGGCAGCCGGAGTCACACGAGTGCAGGAGGGTCTACCTTGACAGGGCACACATCAGGGCACAGGTCCCACCACTCATGCTGGCATGCCTCGAGTCACCACTCTAGCCACAGTCACGGGTCCACTTGATCAATGCAAAGGTCAGTACAGAGGAATCCACCAGTGGTTGATCCATCTACTTCTCAGAGCCAGGCAGCAGTGATGTCACAGATGTCCATTACCGTGGAGATGTTGTCATTGTTAG
Source organism: Sequoia sempervirens (assembly GCA_007258455.2). Lineage (NCBI taxonomy): Eukaryota > Viridiplantae > Streptophyta > Pinopsida > Cupressales > Cupressaceae > Sequoia > Sequoia sempervirens. Next base: position 816,474,222 of record VDFB02270651.1, read on the forward strand.
TTCTATTGGTGGCATAGGTAGAGGCTGCTACCGGTCTGCCCATTAATTTAGTGCCAGTTACAGGGCTCCAGCCACCACACTCTTCACCACGAGGGGATGATGAGAGTCTACCCTAGGGGCATTTTTGTTATTATGACACATTATGTATAGACCATTGAGCCTGCGAGCTCCATTTTTGGGATATCTCTTGACTTTATCCTGTGACATTGTACATTTTTTTGAGATGATATGATATGATGATGCAGTTTTGATGAGGCCTATATGTGTGTTATGTGTTGTTCTTTGATTTTATGCATTATGATATATGTGATGTATGATGTTGATTTATGATGTATCATGTATGTCTTATGATGCTTATTTATGATTATGATGTCATGATGATGCAATGCTTACTTATATGAGATGATGATGATAATGATATGCACAATGTATTTATTAAATGGATGCAATGTTGATGATTATGTTAAGGCAATGTTTGTGATTATGTATATGATTTAATGCTATGGATGATGTATGTATGGACCTAATGCAATGTTTATATGATCATGTATGCACTTATGTTTTTGGATGTCACAGGATATCATTGTGAGATGGACAAGAGAAGATGACTAGACTGACAAGAGAAGATGACCAGACCAAAGGAGAGAAGATGACCAGACCGAAGGAGATGCATGTTAATTCCTAGACAAAATCCTTCAAAACTTTACCATAGGACTTTAATATTTATTGCTCTTAATCATCATTGGGCGAATTGTTGTAATGGCCATAAGGCACCATGATATGATATAGATCAAGGTGTGCAAGGTCGTACCATCACATAAGACAAGTAGTCACAGACAAGGATGATCACGACTTAAAGTAGAGCGTGATTGCCCTAGTCTTTTTATCATAATCAACCACAAGTAGAAAAAGATAAAGACAATTCATGAAACATCGTTGCTTCTCTAAATCCTGTTTCTAGGACATCCTTGAGAAACTAGAAGCATGATTGTCATAACACAAAAATAGAGCCTTTCTCTTGATACGTCGCTATTTTTCTAAATCCCAGAATCAGGACCTCGTTGAGAGACTAGTATTCATGTGTGTCAATCGTCATGATACGTCGCTACTTCTCTAAATCCTGTTAGTGGGATCTCACTGAAAAACTAATAACATAATAAAAATCCAAAAGGAAAGTGTCAAATGTTTTCCAACTGCATCCGGATATCCATTGTTCTGATGTCAAGATGTCAAGTTTGGTAATGATGAGATGCCAGAGTCTTTAAAGTCTTGATAATGTTCAGATGACAAATGTCAAAAATTGCCAAATTCAGGAAGGACACATCCTGAATAATGTGTGTCAAGAGGATTGATCCCTAAATTTCAAAGGGGGTCCCTCAAAATTCCATGTGACAGTGACGATGACGATGCCTAGGAAGGACACATCCTAAGGCATAAATGACCGAGTTGGTTCTTTAGAAGGATACATCTAAAGAATACTGATGTCAAGAGGAGTGATCCTTAGATGTCAAGAGGATCCCTCAAAATTTTGAATGAAAATGATGATGCCTAGGAAGGACACATCCTAAGGCATGAATGACAGAGGTTATCTTTCAGAAGGACACATTTGAAGGTTAACCAAGAGTTGACAGTTGGACAAGTTATGATGATTTGACTTTCTTTGACCGAGTTTAACTTGTGTTGATCATATGTCAATATTGTCATTATGATATGTCCCAATGAGATTGTCATGTTGAATAAATGATTGCCATAATTTGCTTTATGAGCTTACCCATTTGGAAATGATTCACTTTGTCTTGAAGACATATTTACGTGTGTGCCAGTGTAGTGCCATGAACCCTAATGGACTGACCTAATGCGGCCTTGGGGGCTCATCAACAGATGGCCTTGCCTACGTCATGCACTCACAAACCTCGTAGTTCAACATGACCAATGACCTTGTACTGATGAACAAAGATTGCACCATGATTTTATTTTGACAACCTAAAAGGACTAACCTAATGTCTTGGGGACTTGAAAATGAGTCTTGCCTATGTAGCAAATGCACAGAGATAACGTAGTTCAGACAAATGACAAAGATTGATTGATTTGACATGACAGAATTTAACAAGGGATGACTCATGTGTTTGTGTTCTTTGAACAGTCTGATGTTTTGTTGTGGTTTTCTTCAGGACATTTTTTTAGTTTTTTAGGTCTTTCCTCAGGACATTTTGCGATGTTTTTTGTCTTCTTTCAAGACTTTTTGCCATGTTTTTGTCTTTTTTCAGGAATTTTTGTGATGTTTTTTTTGGAAAAGTATGCCTCAATCATCACAGGCTGAAACCTCCATTGGAGCCAAGTTGGTGTGACAATTCTTATGTCTGGCTGACTAGTAGTTTGGAACATCATGTCTTGTACAGGTCACTGTGACCTACTGTTTGTCTCACCGAAGGATCATATCGCTGTGATAGGTTTCTTTCGGTGTGACCTATTAGCACCTATGAAGATCTATGGCCGATAGGCCATTCAATCATATAACGAGAAGACCTTTGGCCAAAAGGCTTTGTTCAATGTGAAGTCCCAATGAAAGCTAATGTCTTGCCGATAGTATGTTATGTATTGAAGTCTTTGGGATAACTAAAGGGTTCTCGCTATGAAGTCCCAATGACATTGGTGAGTCTCACCGATGATGAGAGGTCTTCAGTGTAACATATATGTGTTTGATAAGAACTCTCGGTGAATGTGATATGTCTTGGCGACTGTTGATGACTTCAGGGTGACATGTGTGATCTCGAAGAAACCTCTTGGCAATATTGATATGTCTTGCCGACTATTCTTTGGAGCTCGGTATAACATATGACTTCGGTATAACCTATGGTGACTCAGCGTGAGGTCTTGGCAAAGAACGATACTCTTGCCGAAAGGAAAACTCACGCCTATGTGACTTGTGGAGCTTCGGTATGATGTCTCACCGAAAGCGATGAGTTTGGGCGATAGCGATACATGTGGAGAACGTCGGCGTGAGGTCCTGGCAACATAAGGAATTCTTAGCAATAGTCTCCTTAACTCGGTGTAACACAAGAAGGCTTGTTGGGATGTCTTAGCGAGAGTGATAGTCTTGCTGAAAGGAAAACTGAAGCTAATACAAGTTGTAAGATTGGTGAAACCTCTTGCCGATGGAAACGACTCTTGGCAATGTCGATATGAAGACTTTGTGGCATCGTCAAGACACTGTTAGTGTCTCACCGAGATGCCAACAAAGTTTGTTTCTTCTGACCGAGTGATGACTATCTACGTGGTTGGTATTCGGCCAATTAGAGGAGCCGAATTGGAATCGTTGGGAGACAATTTGTTGTGACGGTTCTGTGAGGAAGCTCGATGGACATGGAACAACATGGATATACTCTTTGATTGCAGATTGTGATCGGTTGGTTGGATCGACGGATTGTTGGGTGGTTGTATGATCAGTAAATGTAATCTAATCTGTAAAGACTGTAACTTGAAGGTTCCTATAAAAGATTGTTCATGGTGAATGCTGTTGTAAATAGACATCAGAAAGATAAGTCTGAAACTTGTATGTAATCTTTATTACTATAATACAAAGTGATTTCTCTTGGTGTGGTGGGTTTTTCTCCCGTAAGGGTTTTCCCATGTATATCTGGTGTTCCTGTGTGATTGTCAAATACTCTGTTTCTGTTATCTACTTCATAGTGCATCTTAATTGAACTGAAATTAAAAAATTGAAAGTAAATATACATTCTTCTCTGAGGTTTTGACGTTAGGAGAGTTGTTTCCACATCTTATTTTCCTTACAAGTAGTATCATAGCCTGGCCAATTGTGTTATCCTTGTGGGTACGTTGGGTTTTTTGAGTCAATTATGTTTAGTGGGAGTCTTGTAGAGTTTGTTTTTTATGCTTACAAGTTGAGATGGTAGCACGTCTGGAAAGTTTGTAATAGAGAAGTTCAATGGAAGTAACTTTGAGTTGTGGAAACTCAAGATGGAGGATCTTCTAGTTGATCGTGATATGTGGCTTGCAGTGTCTGGAACTAAACCTATAGGCATGAAGCAAGAAGATTGGGACCTTGTAGATAGGAAGTCTAAGGGGCTGATAAGGCTCTATTTGGGAGACTTAGTTCTTTTGAATGTGCATGAGGAGAAGACTGGCTCTTCTTTGTGGAAGAGATTGGCGTCTATTTATCAGGGGAAGTCATTGGTGAATAAACTATTCCTAAGGAAGAAGCTGTATTCTTTGAGAATGTAGGGAGGAGGGTTTGTAGCTGATCATTTGAATGCATTTAATATGCTAATTGCTCAATTGACATCTGTTGGTGTAAAAATTGAAGAAGAGGATCTTTGTATGCTATTATTGTGTTATTTGCCAAACTCATGGGATCATCTAGTGATGGCTATTGGGAGTACAACATCCAGCTTCAAGATGGAAGATGTTGGTTCTTTGCTGTCAGAAGAAATGAGAAGGAAATCTTCTGAGATGGCGAAGGAAGCTCTTGCTGTCAGAGGAATACCGAAAGAGAAAGGAAAGAAGAAGGACAAGAAGCCCAAATTGAAATCAGAGGGGAGATCAAAGTTTCCTGGCAAGAAGTCCAAGGTGAAGTGCTAGAACTGTGGGCAACCTAGTCATGTTTGAAAGGATTGTAAAGAGGAGAAAAAGAAGAAGGGCTCTTCTGATAATGGTTCTTCTCATAGTGATGGTGACGCCTTCATTGCAGCCTTGGCTACTCAGGCATCAGATGATGTCTGGCTGATTGATTTTGGAGTATCTTTCCACATGACATCTCATAGAGAATGGTTCACGAAGTATGAAGAATACAATGGTGGAAAGGTGTACTTGGAAAGTGATTCAACTTTGGAGATAGTTGGCCATGGAAGAGTCAGAATACAATTTCTTGATGGCAGAGTAAAGGGAATAAATGATGTTATGCACATACCAGGTCTGGCTCGAAATCTACTGTCTATTAGTAAGCTAAATGATATTGGAGTACAAGTCATGTTCTCTGGAAATGGCTGCAAGATGACTAGAGGTTCCATCATGCTGGCTAGAGGTGCTCAGATTGGTACCCTGTACAAGTTGGATGCACATGTTGTTCAATGTAACAGTGTCTCTAGAAATTCACTGAAAGCTACTCATGGAGGTAAAGAGGGAAATATCCCTAATTATGTAAACTCTATGCAAGTAAAACTTCCAGCAGAGAAGACTATGCTCTAGCATCATAGGTTAGGCCACATAGGAGAAAAAGGTTTAAAAACCTTGAAGAACAAAAACCTGGTTGAGGGGCTTGAAGATTGTAATATTGAATTTGAATTTAGTGAGCATTGTATATATGGAAAGCAGCATCGTGTTTCTTTTTATTCCAGTCCTCATAAATCTTCTGGTTTGCTAGATTATATTCATTTGGATGTATTTGGTCTAGTGGATGTTCCTTCTTTGTCTAAGTCAAGATACTATGTGTCGTTTATTGATGATTACTCAAGAAGAGCATTTGTATATTTTCTGAAAAGTAAATAAGAAGTATTCATTCGGTTTAAAGAATTTAAAAATCTTGTTGAAAATCATACTAGTAGAAAATTAAAATGCTTAAGGACTGATAATGGTAGTGAATTCTGTTCTAATGAATTTGAAAGATACTGTAAAGACCATGGAATTAAAAGACACAAGACTACACCTTATACTCCAGAGTAGAATGGAGTTGCAGAAATATTCAATAGGACAGTAATGGAGAGAGCACGGAGTATGCTCAGTAGTGTTGGCTTGGAGGAGAAATTATGGGCTGATGTTGTATCTACATGTTACCTAATAAATTGTTCTCCAAATTCTGCTCTTGTTGAGAAAACACCTTTGGAAGCGTGGTCTGGTAAGAAGCCCTCTCTTAGACATGTTCGTGTTTTTGGCTGTGAGGCATATGTTCATGTGCCAGATGTGAAAAGATCTAAACTAGAGAACAAGGTTGTCAAATGTATTTTTATTGGCTATAGTGTTGTCATAAAAGGATACAAGCTTTCGAATCCTGATATAGAGAAGGTTGTATATAGTAGAAGTGTAATCTTTCATGAGCTGAAACCTTCCACTTTAGATCTGTAGTCAGAGACAAAGTCAGAAAACAATAAGGATGTAACTTTAATTCCTCCTACACCAGAGAAAGAGGAATTGAAAATTCAAAATGTACTTGAAATTGAGGAGAGCTCAAGTAGTTCTGATAGTTCTGAAGAAGAAGAAGAACCTCAGTCTCAACCTCAGCAAGTGAGGAGGTCAAATCGTGAAAGAAAGCAACCTGATAGGTATGGGTTCTCTTTGATTGATTCTACTTGTGCCTATGCTTTAATTTCTAGCATTGATGAGCCTAGGACTATAAAAGAGGCATTTAGAATGTCTATTGACTCTTGGTTGGAAGCCATGAATGAAGAGATGGCATCATTAGAAAAGAATGAAACCTGGAGTCTGGTGCCCTTGCCTAAAGGTAGGAAAGTTGTTGGTTGTAAATGGGTATTCAAAAAGAAGATTGGTTTGGATGGTAGTGTGGAAAAGTACAAGGCAAGGTTGGTTGCAAAGGGTTATTCCCAGGTAGAGGGAATCGATTATGGGGAAATATTTTCTCCTGTAGCAAAGCTGACATCTATCAAATTTCTTTTATCACTTGCAGCAGTGTATGACTTAGAGATCAAACAGATGGATGTGAAGACAACATTTCTTCATGGTGATATTGAAGAAGAAATCTATATGTCCCAGCCTGAGCACTTTGTTGAGAAAGGTAAAGAAAAACTGGTATGCAAATTAAAGAAGTCTATATATGGGTTAAAGCAATCACTTAGAATGTGGTACTAGAAATTTGATACTTTTGTATTGTCTTTGGGATTTGTGAGATCAAAATCTGATCACTATGTATATTATAAAGCTAAAAGTGATCGAGTACTTATTATTGCTCTCTATGTTGATGATATGTTGTTCATAGGCAATAGTAAGCTAATGATTTATGATCTTAAGTCTCAGTTGTCTGCTAAGTTCGAAATGAAAGATCTTGGTGCAACAAGGTATATTCTGGGGATGGAGATAACCAGGGATAGGAAGAATAGAAAACTATGGTTCAGTCAGAGTAAGTATATCAGGACTGTTCTTGAGAGATTTTGTATGAATGATTGCAAAGAACTAGTGGTTCCAGTCTTGTAGGGAATGAAGCTATTTGTTGAGGACTATCCAAAATCTCCTACTGAGATGGAGGACATGACCAGTGTACCCTATGCTAGTGCGTTTGGTAGTCTCATGTATGCAATGGTCTGTACAAGGTCAGACATTGCCCAAGCAGTGGGAGTTCTTAGTCGATTTATGGAAAATCCTGGAAGGATACATTGGGATGTTGTGAAGAGAGTGTTTAGATATTTGAAGGAAACTTCAGATTTTTCTTTGTGTTACCATGGGAACTTGGTTGAATCATAGAGGACTCTTAGCATTTGTGGATATGTAGATTCTGATCGGGCAGGGGACATTGACAGCAGGAGGTCCACCAGTGGATACATTTTCATGTTGAATAGTGGTGCAGTGAGTTGGATGAGTAAGCGACAGGCTGTAGTCGCTTTGTCCACTATGGAGGCTGAATACATGGCAGCTACTCATGCTTGTAAAGAAGCAGTTTGGTTGAAATGTTTGTGTTCTAACATTGGTTTTGATTCAGGGGAAATAACTATTTTCTGTGACAGTCAGAGTGCAATTTGTCTGGAAAAGAATCCAACTTTCCATGCTAGGACAAAACATATTGATGTGTAGTACCACTTTGTATGAGATATGGTGGAGGATGGAAAGGTCAGTTCGGAAAAGGTTGATACTCTGGAGAATGTTGCAGATTCATTGACGAAGCCAGTGAGCACAGACAAGTTCAAGTGGTGTGCCAGTTCGATGGGCCTTAGTGCCCATGTTTCCATTAAGTTTTATTGTGCTCTGGAGGTTCCTGTGTGATCTTTGTCGAGTGGGAGATTGTTGGAAAAGAATGCCTCAATCATCATAGGCTAAAACCTCCATTGGAGCCAAGTCGGTGTGACAGTTCTTATGTCTGGCCGACTAGCAGTTTGGAACATCATGTTTTGTACAGGTTGTTGTGATCTAGTTTTTGTCTCACCGAAGGATCATATCGCTATGATAGGTTGCTTTCAGTGTGACCTCTTAGCGCTTGTGAAGATCTCTGGCTGATAGGCCATTCAATCGTATAATGGGAAGACCTTTGGCCGAAAGGCTTTGTTCGGTGTGAAGTCCCAGCGAAAGCTAATGTCTTGCCGACAGTATGTTATGTATTGAAGTCTTTGGGATAACTAAAGGGTTCTCGCTATGAAGTCCCAGTGACATTGGTGAGTCTCACCGATGATGAGAGGTCTTCGGTGTAACATATATGTGTTCGATAAGAACTCTCGGTGAAGGTGATATGTCTTGGTGACTGTTGATGACTTTGAGGTGACATCTGTGATCTCAGAGAAACCTCTTGGCGATATTGATATGTCTTGCCGACTATTCTTTGGAGCTCGGTATAACATATGACTTCGGTATAACCCATGGTGACTCAGCATGAGGTCTTGGCAAAGAACGATACTCTTGCTGAAAGGAAAACTCATGCCTATGTGACTTGTGGAGCTTTGGTATGACATCTCACCGAAATTGATGAGTCTGGGCAATAGCGATACATGTGGAGAATGTTGGCGTGAGGTCTTGGTGACATAAGGAAGTCTTAGTGATAGTCTCCTGAACTTGGTGTAACATAAGAAGGCTCGTTGGGATGTCTTGGTGAGAGCGATAGTCTTGCCGAAAGGAAAACTGAAGCCGATACAAGTTGTAAGCTTGGTGAAACCTCTTGCCGATGGAAATGACTCTTGGCGATGTCAATATGAATACTTTGTGGCATCAGTGAGACACTGTTAGTGTCTCACCGAGATGCCAACAAATTTTGTTTCTTCTGACCAAGCGATGACTATCTACATGGCTCGTATTCGGCCAATCAAAGGAGTCGAATTGGAACCGTTGGGAGATAGTTCGTTGTGACGGTTCTGTGAGGAAGCTCGACGGACATGGAACAACATGGTTATACTCTGTGATTAGAGATTGTGATCGTTTGGTTGGATCGACAAATTGCTGGGTGGTTGTATGATTAGTAAATGTAATCTAATCTGTAAAGACTGTAACTTGAAGGTTCCTGTAAAAGATTGTTCATGGTGAATGCTGCTATAAATAGACATCAGAAAGATAAGTTTGAAACTTGTATGTAATCTTTATTACTATAATACAAAGTGATTTCTCTTGGTGTGGTGGGTTTTTCTCCCGTAAGGGTTTTCCCATGTATATTTGGTGTTCCTGTGTGATTGTCAAATACTTTTTTTCTGTTATCTACTTCATAGTGCATCTTAATTGAATTGAAATTAAAAAAGTAAAAGTAAATGTATATTCTTCTCTAAGGTTTTGACATTAGGAGAGTTGTTTCCACATCTGATTTTCCTTAGAATTTTTGTCTTTTTTTTTCCGGACTTTTTGCGATGTTTTTGTCTTTTTTCAGGACTTTTTTCCAATTGTCAAAACCATGTGTGACATCCACTGCAATTACATGATAATGATTTTTCCCCCGGTTAGGTCCAAGACTTAGCCAATTTGAAGGGACATGAAAGGTATGTTGTTGGTGTACCAAATGGGTAGTATAGAGGACTTGATGTCAACCGTTTACCAACCATGAAAGGAAGGGTATAATGTTGTGGCGATTTGTGTGATAATGGCAAGAGATTCCTTTCATCCTAGGCCAAGGTAGACAAAGTGACAATAGATGGAAGAGCAATGATTGATTACGCATGGTGCCTGTTTGCCAGGTTTTCACCATGGTACTTATCCAAAGTGCCTATTTGCCAGGTTTTTACTGTTGGATGAATCATTTTTCTTTTTACTCTTTTTGTCATTTTTCTTATTTTTTTTGTTGCTGCCATGATGCCTGTTTGCCAAGTTTTCATCAAGGCAACGATTTTTATCATTTTTCAATTTTTTTGTATTTTACAGTTTTCAACTTGATCTCCTAATGCTATGCATAGAACCTTCAGAGATGTAAACTGTTGATAGGCTCTGTCAATTGTTCTTCGACTGGAGTTGCCAGCCGATAGGCTCTAGAACCAAAAGAAGATATGATGATGTAGGGACCCAACCAGTTTGGTTCAAACTTTCCTGGATTTTCTCTGTCAGCTTGGTTCTTGGGGTTTTGCATGAGAATTAAGTCACCAATGTCAAATTTCCTGGCCTTAACCTTCTTTTTGTAGCTGTGAAAAACATAGTTCTGATATGCTTGTAGATGGTTTAGGGAATTTTGTCTTCTTTCTTCTAGCATCTCCAACTCGTGCAGGTGCGATTTTCTATACTCCTCTTCATCAGTTAAACCCTTCAGGGAGACTCATAACGAAGGAATTTTGACCTCAATGGGAAAGATGGCCTCAGCGCCAAAGACCAGGGAAAATGGAGTAGCTCCTATAGGCATATGAATGCTAGTGTGGTAATCCCATAGAGCAGTGTTAAGTTGTATATGCCAGTCACGACCAATGTCATTGACAGTTTTTTTGAGGATTTTAACAATGGTTTTATTTGATGCCTCAGCTTGACCATTTCCTTGTAGGTAGTACGGAGATGAAAAATGGTGTTGGATGTGAAATCGCTCACATAACTCATGAACATCTTGGTTTTTAAATGGACGTCCTTTGTCAGTGATGATGGATTGTGGAAGGCCATACCGAAAAATGATGTAGTTAACGATGAACTTGGATATTTGCTTGTCGGTTATGTATGTCAGAGGGATGGCTTCGATCTAGTTCATAAAATACTCAGTGGTGGTGATGATGAATTTGTGGCCATTGGACAAGGTCGGATGGATCTTACCCATGAGGTCGAGTCCCCATTGAGCGAAGGGCCAGGAAGAGGTGATCGAATGAAGTTCTTGTGCTGGAGCATGGATCAAATCACTATTAATTTGACATTTGCGACAAGTCTTGACATATTCTATTGCATCCTTTTCAACGGTTGGCCAATAATACCCAAGTCTCGTTACTTTCTTGGCTAGGGTAAGACCACTCGAATGAGACCCGCATATATCGTCACGTACTTCATGTAAGGTTGTATGTGCTTCGTTAGTTGCGAGAGATCTAAGGAGGGTTTCGTCAAAGCTACAATGGTGAAGGGTGTCACTGACGATGGCATACCTTGTAGATTTTCGAATAAAGGGCTTCCTTTGGTTATTGGACAAGTTTGGTGGAAGGGTTTGAGACTTAAGGTAGTCATAAATATCCTGGTACCAAGGAGAGTCGGGACCAACAAGTTTGCAAACCATTTCTAACTTTGGAATGTCATAGGTAGGGACCAACAATTGCTCTATTATTAATTCCAATTGCGGAAAATTGCTTGGTATGTCGAGGAGATAGCTTATTGTAGCCATGGCATTTGTCGCTTTGTTCTGTGCTCTCGGAACTTGTTCAAAAGTTACCATATGAAAGTACGTTTGGAAATTGTCAACCATCCGTTTGTAGGGAATCAACTTCTCATCTTTTGTGTCATACTCATCATTAACCTGGTTGATGACGAGATGAGAATCCTCGTAGACATGTAGTGCTCTGATTTTCCACTTTATTGCCATTCTTAGTCCTGTAACTAATGCCTCGTATTCTGCCACATTGTTTGTGCATGGGAAGGCAATGCAGAAGGACTTAGGAATGGATTCTCCTTGAGGGGTGATGAACAGGATTCCTGCCCCCGAGCCATGATTTGTGTGTGATCCGTCAAAATAGAGTCGCTAAGGTGCCTTAGGTTCAGTGTGGAATATCAACTCATCTGGAAAATCTGCCACTAATGGGTGATCACTTTGCAAAGGTGCGTCCGCCAACTGGTCTGCTATGACTTGTCCTTTTATTGCCTTTCTTTCTACATACTAAATGTCATATTCACTCAGAATCATAACCCATTTTGCTAGTCGTCCTGTTAATGCTGCGCGACTTAGCAAATATTTTAGGGGGTCGATCTTTGCTACTAGTTGTGTCTGATGGCTTAACATATAATGTCTTAGTTTTTGAGCTGCGAAGACCACGGCTAGACAAGCTCATTCAATTGGTGTGTAGTTTAGTTCATACCCAACCAATGTTTGACTGATGTAATATATATCTCTTTCTTTTTCTTCTTGGTCGTTTTATGCCAGTAATGCCCCCAGTGCTAAACTAGTTGTCGAGATGTACAGGATCAATGGCTTTCTATGAATGGGAGGCATGAGGACTGGCGTTGATAGTAGGTAATCTTTGATTTTTTAAGGCTTCTTGACATTTATCTGTCCACACAAAGGCGATACCCTTGCACAACAGATATTGAAATGGGTGACACTTGTCTACCAATTGGGTTATGAAATGTCGAATAGATTGTACCCTGCCTTGCAGAGTTCTGAGTTCATTGATTCCTCTAGGTGGAGGCATGTCTATGATGGCTTTGAATTTTGTTGGATCAACCTCAATGCCTCTTCTAGAAACTATGTATCCCAAGATTTTACTTGATGTGACACCGAAGACATATTTCTTAGAATTTAATTGGACTTTGTATTCTTCCAGTCTCTTGAAGATTGTGTCTAAGACCTTGAGATGATCTTTCCTTGTTATTGATTTGGCCAATAGGTCATCGACATAATCTTCCATTATTTTATGCATCATGTCATGGAAGATTGTGGTCATAGCCCTTTGATATGTGGCACCTACATTTTTGAGACTGAATGGCATGACATTCCAACAATATGTACCCCATGGGCAAGTAAATGTCGTTTTGTGCTAGTCTTTGGGGGAAATGCGAATCTGATTATAGCCAGAGAAACTATCCATGAGGGACAACAACTCATATCCTGCTGTGAGGTCAACTATGATATCAATATTTGGTAAAGGAAAGTCATCCTTTGGGCACGCCTTATTTAGGTCTCTAAAATCTGTACAGATGCAGCTCAGCCCATTTGGATTTGTTACTAGCACCAAGTTAGAAATCCATTCAGCATAGTTGATAGACTGTATGAATCCAGCGTCTAGAAGTTTCTTCAATTTGGCTTTGACCAATAGAGTGACCTGCGGATGCATTTTGCGTAACTTCTACTTAACTGGTTTGGCATTAGGAAATAGTGGCAGATGGTGCAGAACTAGCACTGGGTCTAATCCTGGCATGTCAACATAGGACCATGCGAAGTTGATTTTATGCTAGCTCCAAAGAATTTATGAAATTTCAGCCTCTCTTCTTAAGTCAATGATGCAACAAAGAGGACCATCTTGGGATCTTCTACAGTTGTTATGTTGTCTTCTATTGTGTCTTCTATAAGCATAGCTGATTTCTCTTGTTGGACGGGGAGAAAGTCCAGTCCTCCATCTTTGGGTGCCTCAGAGTGGTTTTCACCCACAGATATGTCCTTTGTTTTTACTATTTTATCATCAAAAGGTACCTTTCAGTTTTCACCTAGAGACGTTTCATTTTTTATTTTATTTTTATTTTTACTTTTGCGACTGGAGGACAAAGCAGTCTCACCAAAGTATGCCATGCAATCTAAGTCAATGGTGAATCTTGCCTTGTGATCACCACTGGGTATGCCCTCACATAATCCCATAAACTCTGCAATTGCCTCATCATTCTGAAATGTGTCCAGGACTGGCGAGCCTTGTTGGTCCCAATCAACTAGCTGAGGATAAACTAAGGAAATGCCATCGTCAGTGTTGGTGAATTGAGGTGAGGATGCAGAAAGCATGCAGATAGATTTAGTGATCTTGTAGATGAGATTATCATCATCCAAATCCACATCAAACTCTATCCAATATTCCTCTTCACTAGTGTCATATTCATTTTCAAAATAAGGGGTGAATGCCTTAGAGTCCTGGTTGTTAGTGTCGTCTGGTATTTTAGATGGATTGGACTGACGGGGTTCAGATGGTGGGTCTTGTATGTCATGGGGAGTGGTAATGGGACTTTGGCTATTTGGTGCCTATTCAATTTTAAATTTTTTCCAAAATATTTGTTCAGAGGTTAGTTCCCCTGCTTCGACAAACAAATCATCAAGGCAACAGTCACTTAAGGATCGTTCTAAGCCAAATTCCCACTCTTGGGAGTTAGTTTCGGTGAGGGTTTCCTTAGTGGTCTCGACACTTTTTGAATCATTTACTCGCTCACTCAAAAGTCCAATGGTACATCCATCATCATTTTCGGGCAATCCAAACCCTAATCCAAGATACTTTGGAATTTGGAAAGGTTCTATGGGCTCTCTTCATCCAGCTTTATTTCTGCCTAGGCCACTAGTACCATCGTAGCCCTTAGCCTTCATTATGTCATAACCCTTGCCATATTTTTGAACTGGTAATGGGGATAGTGCGACAATATCCTTATAGATCCATCCTATGATGTTAGCAAGGTCCTCATTACTCATGTCTCCCCATTTGATGAAAATTGTTTTTGGTGGAACTTTAAAAATTACTTTGGGTTCCATTCTGAAACATGGCTGACCATAGACCTTTGGAGACTTGGGTATTGTTGTTATGTTGTATGTTGTGTGCAGTTTGAATTCTCCAAAGCCGAGGTCCTAGATCTTGACAGTGGATTCAGCCTTAGGGTTTGCAGAAGGTGGTGGTGTGGTGGAAGACATGGATGGGGCGGATGTGGAAGATGATGTGAGCGTGGATGGATCAATGTATTTGGATGACGAGGAGCTAGGTGCTTCTTGGTTAATAGGCACTCAGTTTTTAGAAATACCCCTTAGGTTGGTACAATATTGGAAAGGGTCGGGGTCTCCATATATGGTTATTTTTGTGCCGTCAAATGGAAACTTTAGGCATTGGTGATATGTGGACGGGACGGCTTTTAAGGCATGAATCCATGGACGACCAAGAAAGATGTTATATGATAGTTCCCAATCCAAGACCAGGCAGGTTGTGTCCATAATGATTGGTCCCACTCTGATAGGGAGAGAGATAACGCCACGTGAGGAGCGTTCTTCGTCATTGTATGCTTTGATCACTATACTCTTTGTCGGGTCTATGCATGCATTAGAGAACCCTAGAGCCTTAACCAGTTTGAGGGAGCATATGTTCAATCTTGTTCCACCATCTACTAAAACCTGTCTAACTTTGTGCTTGTGGACAAAAGTTTCTATGTGCAATGCATCATTGTGGTTGGTTTTAGGTGATGAGCAATCTTGATTCGAGAAGGTGACGTGGTGAGGCGTAGTGAGGTATCCCACCATGGTCTCAAACTGATTGACATCAATGTCCTTCGGGACTAACGACTCTTGTAAGGTTTTATCCAGTATATCTTTGTGTGCGGGAGAGATACGAAGTAGCTCAAGTATAGAGATTTGTGCGGGAGTCTTGCCTAGCTGGTTGATAAGGTTAAACTAACTTTTGGGTTGCCACTGCTTTTTGGTTGGGACAGGTTTTGACTATTTAGCAGATGAGCCAGGTATGGTGATTTTGGGTTGTCTGGTGGGAGGTGGACCGGCTATGGTGACCTTGCCACTTCGAGTTGTAGCATTACACTGAGGTGCTCTCTTGATCGTAATGGTATTTATGTATTCATCATCAATTCAGACATTATTTATAATAGGTCCACCAAAATAATCGTACTTGGCTTGGGCGAAGTTAGCTTGATTCTATGGACCTGAGGTGGAAGTGTTATGAGAACCATGGTCCTACAGTGGATTCTTATGGATAGTATGATTTGAGTTGGAGGCGAATTGAGATCCACCTACTTCAATGATACGACTTTCAATAAGATATTGTACTAGGTTTTTCAATTGTCGAAAGTTAGAGGTCGTATGTCCTTTTGCCCGATGGTATTCACAAAATGCATTATCATTCCACCATGCTAGTTTGAATTGTCCTGGGTCATATGGTTTTGGTTCCTAAAGTGTGATGACCCCATTCTGGAGACATTTCTTAAGGACTTCTTCAATGGGTTCACCCAAAGAAGTGTATGTGCGACCTTGAGGAAATTGTCTCATCTGACGGTATTGTCCCTGGTTATTTTGATTGCTCTGGTTATTTGAAGGGACATTGGTAGGGGGTGTCAATGTCGTTGTTGGTTTGTTTTGCTGTTGAACCCCTTTTAGGGAAAGTACAGGACCCACAATGTTTGCAGTCTTGGCGTCAACAACACCGTCATTTGTGACGTGTTTATTTTTAACCCAATATTTGTTTTTGTCGGCAGGTGGATTGGCATTTGTGTTTTTGGGACTATACCTTAGTTCTCCTTTTGCAATAAGGGCTTTCTCAATCTGGACCCCTTTTTCAACTAAATCTGTGAAGTTTGTGCAGCAATGTACTTGCAATGCATATTTTAGGGGTCCCATAAGTGTTTGCACTAACATGTCGACCTTTTCCCTTTCAGGTATGTCAATGTGACATCCACTAGCGAGGTTTCTCCATTTTTGAAAGAATGGGATGAATGTCTCACCAGCATCCTCTTGCATGAGATTGCACAAGCTAGTGATAGAGGTATCCATATCGATGTTGTACGCGTAATTTTTTATGAATTTTTGCTTAAGCTCATCCCATGTTTGGATATCCTTTTGATTGGAAAACCATTCAAGGGAAGGACCCGCCAGGCTTTTAGAGAAAAGTCTCATCAAGTATGTTTGTTCATAAGCAATGTCCATACAATTAGTTGCAAATTCGTGAACATGTTCAATGGGGTTTGTCTTGCCTCTATATTTTGTGAAATTGGGTGACACATATCCCAGAGGAAATGGAGGCATGTATAAGCTCATGTCGAATGGGTATACGTTTAGGTCGTATGATATTTCCGATTTCTTGCTTGATATGTATATGTTTTGGATAGTTTTCTCTAAACCCATCAATCTTTTTTGGAAGGCATCCATAACTGGGTCATTTGTGGTCCCGTGCGTTGTATTGCTTAGTACACCATAGGTCCCCATTTTTTGTGTGTGAATATTGGTGTATTGTGGTGGTATGGATTGTTGTGACATGTATGATGTGTTCGGATTGGTGTGTTGTTGGTGTAGAAAAATTGGATTAGGTGTATATTGGTGAGTATGAACATGAGATGAGTAGGTTGGGATGTGTCCCCCAACCATGTGTGTTGTTACCTAGGCAATATGGTGACCATGAACATTGTGGTTTATTGGTGATGTCATGGGTTGTGTTATTTGGCCACCTTGTGCAAATTGTTGGGTTTGCACAAGGGGAATGTTTGTATTTGTACCTTGGGAGGCAATGACATGTGACTGTGTTGTTGTGTTAACATTTTGTTGTTGTCCTTGGATAAAGATACGTCTTTTTCCTCCTCCCAAAGGATTTTGTGAAATACCACTAAGCGAATATGTTGAAGGTATGATCATGGTAGTAGATGTCGCTGTCAAGGGGGGATTATTGTGACTTGGTGATGCCCCCGTTGCATTTACTGTTGTGGTATAGAGAGGGTTTGAATAACTTTACCATGTTGCTGAGGAGCCATAGGTGGTTCCAGCTGGTTGTGACAGTGTTGTAAATGTTGTGGGCGTTGTGGCAGATTATGATCCTCCAATGGATGAAACGTTTATTGTATTGGAGGTGTTTGGGATGTGAGAGTTAGCATGCACTATCGTTGTAGTGTCAAAGAAAGTATTTCTTGTAGTGTTTGGAGGCTAACCACTATGTGACATGTTATGTGTGTTGTTGTCATTAGGGTCTGGAGATGTTAGTCTCAATGTGTTGATGTTGAATCCATGTGGTGACTTAGCTCCTTGACTTAAGAGTATGGTTAAGTATATGTCTCTATTGTATAGGACCATTTGTTCGATGAATTGAGAGGCCTCTAGATCTTGTGGAACTACCTCTAGGTTTTCCTCAAGTATTTGACTGTATTAATCCTTATGTAAGAATGGTTCAAATGGACTATTTGATGAGGAAGGTACTGTTGTGAGAGGTTGATTGTTTGTATTGCCAAATGGATCATCGAAAGTCCAATTTGGGTCGTATGTGGGATTATTGACAGTAGAAGTGGGGTCTTGTCAAAAGTTTTCCATTTGTCGTTGTTGTTTTTGGAGTCTAGTTTCCACCATAAAATGAGATTGCTCAAATTAAAATGACAACTAAATGTGAGGATGACACTATGCAAAGTCTAAGTTCAAAATGACAACTAGGATGACACTATGCAAGGTCCAAGTTCAAAATGACAACTAGGATGAATAATATTTTTGGATTTTTGGGAATATAATATGCAATGTCTAGACTTATAATGCAATTTGAGACAAGGGTACCTAAGCACTTCTAAGCGCAACCTTTGTTTTCAATTTCGGTTACTAAAGGACTTTGCTAAAAAGGACAAGATGACAAGGTCTAAATGACTAGTGAGTTTTCCTAACTAGACTGTTGAGTTGGAAAATCTCACAAAAGGGACAATGATTGAAAAAGGGATTGATAATTTAGTCCAAGACAACCTAGTTTTGAAAGCAATGACGTTGCAAATTATGCTGAGATTTTCCTAATGCAAAGTATGCAGGATGTAAAACCTAGGGACAAACTAATGCCTAATGTATGCAACTTAACAAAAATGAAGGGTGAAAGCTATGGTGACGAATGCAACTAATGGTCGAAAGTTTGAGCAATTTCAAAATTGGTTTATGACAGAATCCTTTTGGAAACAATGTTTGACAAGGTGTAAACTTCAGATTTGACTTTACGTGATTTTTAACTTGTGACAGGTGAATGCATCATTTAAGGCTATGAATGCATCACATTTTTGCAAATGTGGCTTAGATTGAGCAAATGCAGCTCAGGAACTAACAAATGTGACTCAGTGTGGCAGATGCGACTCTGTAAGATTCAATTGTGTCGCGACGCATGCAGATGCATGTTTGAAATTTTGAATGTGGTTTAACAGAGCGATTGCATCTCAGAAATGCGAATGTGGTTTAACAAATGCAACACACTTTGTGAAAATTGAGTTTCTTGTCATTTTGATGGCAAATTTGATATGTCTAATTGTGAATGTTTTGTCCAGAATTGTAATTGTGATGAATCCAAAAATCACTTGACAAGCATAGTGTTTTGAATGTAAACAATCGCACATAAGACAAGTACAATCCTAAAGGGCCAATAGGCCAAGGGTTTGTATACTTGATACAACCCACCTTTTATACCCCAGATTGGTGATAAACACCTTTCCTTCTCGAGAGCGGATAGCTTAGAATTTTGGTGGCATTAGCTCCCCTCCATGGCTCATTAACATCATTCGAGCACACCAAATCTGGATTCTTTGGGTAATGACTTCCCAAGAATTTCTATCTCTACTCAAGGGGATCAGTAGTGAGTGTCTTCGGGCATGTGATACTGTACCCTGCACTATATCAAGCAACGACCAATAGAACAGTTGGATACTAAGACAAGAGATGTTTAATACGGGCATTCCGTTCGTAGGGCATGATCCATGTAGCGAGAGTCCTCTTTCAGATCCATCTCGTCGGAACGACATGCGTGATTCTTGGGATTTCCCCAAGAATCCACTTTTGTATATCGGCTGGAAGTCCCTCGGTGTCAGGGTGCTACTGGTCTGAGTCATCCTAGGGTGAGTACTTTTTCCCACCAGAACAGGCCCAAGTTCTAGGGTTAGTTACCGTTTCTCTTACACCCAGGATTTCTCGAAAGTGCAAGGGGAGAGGATACTTTGATATACCAAATTGTGAGGGTAATAACAGATAAAAATGAGTCTGGTTTTCTGATCACCGAGTTTTCACAAGGTGAGAGCATGCTCACCTACCATTTTGCAAACACACTCAGACATAGTAAAAACACAAGTTCATTGTAATTGCACCAAAATGAAATGTGTTTTATACTAAGAAAAAGACAGACACATTGTTTTGATGTTTAGTCTTCGACGTTCGAACCTGCAAGACCACACATTAGTAGTTTGAATGTTTTCCTTCGACCCTCAAAAAGTAACCGCCAAATGCTGCAAATCCTGATTAGTAACACAAAACCTATGCTAGGCAGAATTTAGAAAATAACCAAAATAAAAAGAACACAGAAAACAGTAAAAAGAAAAAAAAAATCGAAAGCAAATCAACAAAAAATGTTACCAGTCGAATGTGTCACGACAGAGCGATTGCGTCGCTCTATGTGTCGAATGCGGCATGAGATTACAAATGCGGCTTTCCAAACTTCTATTGCATCTCGATAGAGCGATTGCAGTGTTGGGGTCTGTGAATGCGTCGTGATGCATCAGATGCGTCACGATTTTAAAAAAATGACTGCATCACTTCATACCTGTACCTACAAAATCTACATAAAACACACAAAACTGTATGGAAAAATAATAGAAAATAGAGTCGGGTTCACCAATGTAACTGAGGGTAAATCTAAGTTTGATTAAAGGTTAGCAAATCAATGAAGACAATAAACCCAAAGCAATTACAAAACACAATGGAAGTTAAAATAAAGAACAATTATACATGTTAATCGTCGAGACCTCCATGATTCATTTTTGTAACACCTTCTAGCTTGCTAGCTGATGTGTTGCCCTCATATTTGATGTGCGAGCAATCTGAAAATACAAGTGTAAGTCCTACACCAAGCTTTGAAGGATTTTGAACAAATGTCTATGCCTATGACTATGATTGACAATGACTAAACATGCTAAGACTTAATCAAATAAAGACAATAAATGCTATAATTTCTATAAAAACATCTAAGTATGTCAGTGTGTAAGTGTATAATGTGTCTGTGTAGTCAAAAAATGAGAGGAAAATGGCATTTTATAGAAAACACCATTTTGAATGGACGGGTGAGATGAGAGATTGAGAAAATGCCCTAGAATCAATGGTTAAGATTCAAAATGTCAACTCTCAATTAGGGTTAGGGAAAAATGCCCAAATGTGTGAATAAGATTTAATTAAATAAATTAAATCAAGAATAAATGTGACAGTTGAGATGAAATTAGCAAAAATCAGAAGATAAGAAGATGGATTTTAGAAAATCAGTAATTTTAGAAATTACTTGATTTGTAGAAGAATATTTCCATTTTGAATTAAATTAATTCAAAATATGGATTTTGTGAGATAATGAGTAATTGATTTTTGAAATTAATTACTAAAAGAAGAATCAGTTAACTATGTGAGACATTTTTAAATAAATTGTTTTATTTAAAAATAAAGAAGTGTCACATACAACAATTAAATAATTAAAAATAATTATTTAATTTAGAAGAAGTGGTTAATTAATTAAATAAATTAGCAAATCTATTTAATTAAAAGAGAGGATTTAGGAATTAGTGACATATTGAATAAATATATTAAAATATATTTATTTGATAATCAGGAGGACATTAATGACAAAGATTAATTAAATAAAATGAGAACTTTATTTAATTATGAGTTGACTTTAGATAGTTAGTGACGCATTAAATAAATATGATTTATTCATTTAATAATCAGGAAGAATAGAAGACCTTGAATTAATTAAATAATTGTGAATTATTTAATTAATAGTTGAATATGGGTTAGGAACATAATTGAAGTGTCATAATTATGCTAGGATGAAAAGTGGTAAAATAGTGCTCGCAGGCCTAGGTCATTTTTAGGTGTCTACAGTTTCATTCCTTGAGAATTAGAACAAAATTTTATTATAAAAACCTATTTCAATCTGCATTCTAAATCAACTTTGAAATAAATAGAATAAAAATACATACCTCTTCGCAATCTTCGACGTCTTTGACATGTTAGTGGCATCGTGAAAAATAGCAAGCTAAGGATGCAAATAATGGATGATATTTGGCGAGCGCGAGTTGCAGACCTCAAATCCTCCAAGCCAAGCCGCATGTTGAAGTGAAATGAGGTTTCAAAATGTGTTTTTTTTCTTTTATTCACCTTTGGCATTTGGCACACTCAAAATTTGGCATGTGCCAAATGGCCAATTTTGGCCTTTTTTTGTGAATTTTTACAATTTGACACCTAAATTGTGTCATAGATTGGTGCACTTACCCATTTCTCAACACCTTTATTTCTTATTTTACTATTTCTCTATAATTTCCTTTAATATTTGGATAAAATTTTATGTTTTGAATATAGAAAATAAACCCAAGTGTGTAAAAAGTAATCATAAATAAATGTAACATAATAACAATATTTACCCATTAAACCAAAATTTACTATATCAAACATGTCCAAATGAATAACCTTTAATAATATTTTTTCTCTATTACTTCCAATAAGAAAGGAAGTTTTATTATGTTTTCCAAACACACAATGTTCACATAAATAAAAAATAATCATTAGAGTAAATAGAAAAATTATCCAAACATATTTTTATTAACCAAGAATTGAAGACCTTTTTCAACAATTTAGCTCAAATATTGGTTCCACAACATATACATTTTTAAAAAGTGATTTGTATAAATAGGATAAAAAAATGTGGAGGTGTCAAGTCTAAATGGATTCACAAAATGAGCATCATATTCTCTCACACCAACCTACAACTAGACTTATCAAATGCCACATGTACTCCAAAATATTTCAACTTAGATACAAAAAGAAGATTTATCACAAATCCTATAATATGCAAAACACCATAGAGGTTTCTTACTCTCTCATCAATAAAATATAGTTGTACTTTCCCTTACTAAAAATTTATGTATATTATTGTCACTAAAAAAACATTATTTTCCATTATGAGCTCAGTATGATAAAAACCATTGCTTGCAAGGATCATATGGTAAAAATTACTAGAGATAATCAGTCAAGATTTTTCACTAGTAACAGTAGAAAAAATAAATAATTTATCATTATCACTATCATATAAGAGGATTTCTCTATGGAGGAACCATCAACAATCCTTTTTTTTTATGCATTTCTTCTTCACATGTCCTATTTTTTGATATTTCTAATCCTTTATTCTACTTTTCTCATATATTTTGGACCATCCTTTTGACATGGAATTTTATTTCTTATATTTCGCTTTAGACCCAACTTTATCTTTAAGCCTTCCTCAAGCATGCAAGGCCTCCGTAGAAACTCCATCACTATAATTTCTCCTCATCTCTTCACTAAGAAAGATATCAATAATGAATTTTATCTTTGGCTCTAGAACACTACCATGATAGCAACAATTTTTTTTTGGTCAGTAATAGAGTTGATTTTATTAATGAGAAATAAAAGATTATAGAGCTTAACACCTTACATAACCCAAGAAAACCCATCCAAAGTCCAGCAAGAACTTAAAAGCACGGCTCATCCTAAAACAAAATAAAGTTGTAAATAGAACATTAAAAAACACAGTTTCCTTACAATTTCGAAACATGCAACCAACATTCGACCCCTAAACTACCCAAGAATGTTTACAACCCACAACACCTAAAGACCTATTAACAGGTCAAAACAAAGGATCCTTGATTAGTTGTCCCTTGGTCTGTGATTGGAAGACCATTGCAAAATCTTTCTTTGATTCCTTCTTTGCTTTCTTCCCTTGAACAGTCTACCATCAGTCCTCCACCCTTATAGCCTCCACCTGCCATTCCAGAGTGTTAACACGAGATCCCATCCTCTCTCCACACCCTTCACTAATTACTTGTTGAATTTGGCCTTCCTCCATCCAAGACCCCTTCTCTTTCTCTTGTGGCCAAACCCACCCACCCTTCTCTCTATAGTCAGGAGTTGAGGCTCCGTTTTTGTAGTTTATCTCCTGATTACTTCCATTCAACCCACCATTGTTATTGATACCCATCTTGTTTCCTTCCTGAATAGAGGTTTGTTGGTCCTCCCTTACAGTCTATCTCACCTGTGTCATCTCCTCTAAAGATTGGACCTCAATGATTTGACTCACTTCGTCATTGTTTTTCAAATGAGAAGCCTCTTGATTATCCTCCTGTTTCTCCACTATGTAATGCTATGGAGTCATGTTTTTCCACCATGAGGCAGATTTTTTCTTCTTCCCACTTTTAGTGGATTCTGCCACCACATGCCCAGTTTGGTAACACGTTTTGCATCTAAAAGGCACCCCTTCATAGTGCAGGGGATGCACCCAACAACCCATTGAAGTTTTAAGTTAGATCTCCTCTGGGGGCACCTTGGACATATCCATTTCTACCAAAACATAGGCATAAGTCGAATGCAATAGATTTGAAGGCCCCTCATCCACCATCAAAAAAATTCCTAGAGTTTTCCCTACAGCCTCCAAACAGGACTCAAACCAAAATTGGAGAGGAAGAGTAGGAAGCCTCACCCAAATAGGAGCCTTCTCAAAGACTTCACTATGTGGGTTGAATTCTGGATGCCATGGTTTTAGCATCAAAGTATGTTTATCATCCCAGTCCCAATGATATTCACATAGGATCTTATTTCTATCCTATTCCTTTTAAAAAAAAACAATAAATAAACCTTTTTCCATTGGATAAATTTGAGCATACCCTTCCAGACCCGACTTTTGGTGAGTTGAAATCCATTGGTGAAGATCCATAAGATTTGGCTAAAAACTCTTGAATCTTTTGATTAGGCCCAAACCAGAAAACACTCTTTCGTTAAAGGACACCTCATATTCTAGCTCTTCACTTAGTTCCACTATGATTGATTTGTATGAAGGAGGGAAAATAGAGTTCCCAATATCCCCTCCTGTAGGCCCCCCAGAGGGGTGCTTCATTGTTGGATCATGCCCTACTTCACCCTCCTTTTCTCAGGCAACTGAAACCCCTTTCCAGTATCTTCATCGCTAAAAACCACAGCACTCAATTTAAAATATTTTTGAAGTGAAGCTCTTTCACCATCGATTTGAAAAGGGTCTGCAGCATTTTGTTCTAAGGGTTTCCCAGTTTGAGATAGTCGCCTGCCCCGCCCAACCTGCTTGTTGTTGCTTTCACCACCAAGCTGAACACCTTCATTTTCTATCCGGCGAGCCAAGCCCAATGGGTCGCAGCCGATCAACACCCTAGTTGCGCCTTCCCCCTACTTCCGACCGTTGGTGTCCTTTCAAGTTCTTTATGATAGCAACAATTTAGTTCTCCCAAGATTTTAGAAAAAAAAAAAACAAAGAACAATGAATTGAGGTACATTTATCATCCTTGTCAAGTTTAACATCTACTCAAACTAGCTAATTTAAAATCAAAGTAAAGGAATTCAAATTTTATACAACAAAACCACATTCCTTTATGTTTAAATAATATAAAAATATATTTAGATACAATTTATTATTTATAATTTGAGTTTGATAGATATCATCTTTTCTCTTCCATAACAAAAATGTGATAGCCTCCTTTGAGACATTCAAGAGGACATAATTTGTAAGACACAAACAAATGGTTCCTCATTCCTTGTTGTCTAGTTTTTTCAATCTTTATCAAATATTCAATAACATTTTATTTTATTTTCCACAACTCTCCATTGATCCCTTTCTTCAAAGAGATCCCAAGATTTCAACATTCTTGATTTTTAGTGTTAAAAGGTTAATACTTTGATATTAGAAGATACACAATTTATACATTCTTGACTTCAAATAAATTACTATTATTTTGTCTTGTAAGATTGCCAAGGTATTTGGATATAATTCCAACACCAATCAAGCCACAAATGTCAAGCAATTGCACACTCTACCTATGAGATTAATGAAAAGAATAAAATATGAAAAGAAATAGAAATCACATGAGAATGGTTAAACTAGACCATTTATCATATAAAAATGAGAGTGTGTAAATGTATAATGAGAGCCTTTCATATATAGGCAAAGATGACAAGGTGAGAAGGTAGGAGTGAAACTTTGACTACCCTTCCAAAGGTGCATCACTTTATGCTCAAATGACAAGTGTGCACATGTGTAAAGTGTGCATGCAATACACTTCTCAAGAGGCGAGTACATATATCTCAACCACAAGAAGTGAGCCGAAAATTAAAATGTCCATAATTGGAGACTTAACTAGTGTGAATAGGACTCTTGTAGGTAGGCTAAAAACTAGCGAGACAGATAATGTCTCTATTTACACCAACATGTCTTTGTTATATAATCATAATATCAATATTAAAATTGAACTCTATTATATTAATAAAAAAATCAATAATTGACAGCATATAATTGATTTAGGATTTAATTCTATGGTTAATTTATTACTAATTGAAACATATAATTCTTTTAATACATATAAATATATACTTATATATATTTGCTTGGTAAATGTTGTCATTGGAACAACTCCCTTTTCATTAAAGCTCAAAACAAAGATACATAATATATATGCGACAGACCTCTATTGACCTCTTACCTCTTAGCTGTATAAAGCACATCATACCCTCTGAAAGGCAATAATTCTCTCTATTTGGGCAGCAGAAGAGATCCCCACATTCACTTACAAAATAATTGAAGGTTTCCATATTTTTCCTCATCAGCTCCTCACTAAACAAGGTCATGGCTTTGTTAGAAACCTTCCTCTTCCTCACAGCCACTATTGCATTGAAGATCTCAATGATGTAACCTACAAATGGCTACAAATGGCTTCTTTTCAATGGAAGAGATCTTGGCCAACACCTCCTTATTTCTCTCCACAACCAGATAATTAGCTACCACTGACCCCCACATCTTTATCCCATCTCTTGTACAATGTTTGTTAGAAGTTCCTCATAATATTTTTCATCATGTGGATGACCACACTCCCAAACACCTTTTCCTACCACCTACACAATGACATTAACCATTTTTCTCTTCTCCGCCTTAAATGGTTAGCCCATCTACTCCTCCTTCGACTCTGTACAACACTGGCAGGGAACACCAAATTCATATTGTTCACCATTTTAGTTCTATTTGTTTCCTCTTGCCATAACTAAATAGCACCTTGAGTTGGTTATATTGACAGGGGAGCCTGGATGTGGATCATACAATCTATAAAAAATCTCCCCAAGATCCAATGTCAATCCAATTTGGATACTAGAGCCAGAGCATTCCTACATTTCTCTTCTGCCACATTAGAGTTTTCGTGATACTCCTAAGGCAAGTCTTATTCGGTGTAGCCGCCGATGTTTGAACATGCCCTGTTGCGACTCCAGTTGTTAGTTTTTCAGTACAACCTCCTATGACTCTTGTTTCAACGTTTCTTCCAACCCCTGCCATGCATCAAAAAATGTTTCTAGTCTACCCCCTTCTCCACCCTCGACCCCTGCATTCACCAACAAATCAACTGCTTTGTTGCATTCTCGAAATAGGAAGATCCTCACCATCTACAAATCTGCTAAATAACTCTCAGTTCAGGCCTGAATCTTCCAATTTGGTATCTTCTTTTTAATTAGTGCATTGATACAGATTAATGATTCTCCTTCTCTATCCAGATTGTCAATGTCGCTTAAGCGAAATTCTTTGACACCCCTTGCTATTGCCTCCACTTTTGCTTCATTGTTTGTGGCAACCCCGATATTGCCAGTGATACCCCAAATCATTCTTCCTTTATCATCTCCAAGTTTGCAACCTATTCCAGCCTGGTCGGGATTTCCTTTAGCTGCCCCATAAAAATTCAATTTCAATCTATCACTCGAAGGGACATATATATATATATATATAATTCAAGTAGTTTTATAAAATTGAGTATCCTTTTATAAAATAACTATGATGGGAGGAAATCATCTTTTCACAATTTTTTATTTCTCCAAAATACATCTATTTTAGTTTTAAATTCTAATATTTTATAATTTCAAACATAAAACCTACTTTTTTTTTGATAAAATGCTTCAATGAAATGATGGTTGAGATCATAGAGTATATAGTACATTATTTTTAACACCAAAATCAATTACATTAGCTAGATTTCCATGTAAAAAAGAGAAACAAACTTGTAGAGAAGTGGGATTTGCTACTCATGATTATCTTGTTTACCAAGAGAGTCCTAGGGAACGAACTGTCCTAAACTATGTCAAACTACCTAATGAATTGAATAAGATGAAAGAGATTGCAAGAAATGGATTAAAAGTAGAGTTTTAGGAGTGATAAAAGACAAACAAAATTAGGGACTGAAAGAGCCTGAGATTTCAAAGACATAAGGAGAAGCTCTTGGCCAAAGGATGGTAGTGCGGGAGCGGGATGTCAAAACTACATGTTGAAGTCCCAAAGACATGTTGGCATCCTTTACAGACATAACTCTAAACCCCTAGGCAGAAATTCAAAGGATCTGCTAACTGTTCCAAATTCGAGGTCTGTTTGAATTGTTGATTTAATAGAGAATGGAAAATATTGATAAATGACAAGGGAGGTGAAGAGCCAACTTACAAGTGGCCCTACACAAGGAGAATGAGGAAAAATGTAGGGGCAATTTTGGGGCTTGCATAGTTGAACCCTCATTTTGGTGTTCCCACCTCCACAGATTGCCAGATAAATAGAGAGAATAATAGACACAAATTAAACTAGGCATAAGAGTGATAAGAGAAAACCCTACTCAGGAGGAGAACCCATATCATGAGATAAAGACACAAAGTGATAAAAGAAAACCCCACTCAAGGAGGAGAACTTATAGCACGAGATAAAAACACAATAGATAATGTGCTAGCAAATAGAAAAGAATCAAAAGAGCATTACCAATAGTCGGTGGCTCCCTCTTGGCTTGATAGACACAATGTTGAGCACTTGCAAGAGAGCTTTGGTTGTTGGAGAGAATTCAGTCTCGTAGAACTTCACCGTAGAGACAAGATGGAGAAGAGAAGAGCACGAGAAGCAAGTTCGAATGAGAAGGATATAATGAATGAGAATGAGAGTGACAAGAAAGGTTTTCTTCAACTGCATGGGTGGGAAGAGTCATTACTCTTAGAAATCTACCATAGAGACACGTGTCATGGGTCAAGGATTTCAATATTCCTCCTTTGAACTCGTGAAAGTACTAGGATGCTAGCGCACTACATGGATGTCCGTGTGCTGCATAGGCATCCAACTCATCATTTCACGAGAAATGAGGTATTGAATTGTTGCCGCTTCATCATTGGTCCTTATGGAATCAAAATCATGAAATTCTGACCCATAAGGTTCTTGTCATAAATGCAACTAGGTGCAAGGGTCAAATGTGCAAATGTGAAATTGCCATGGGGTGCAATTTTACGACATTATAAAACTATTTTTTTTAGTATTAAAAGTCTTTCAATTTTTTTCAATTTTATCTTTTGATTTAAGTTTAGTTAGTGAAGTCATAAATAAAAGGGTTTAAATATAACTAGTGTGTTGTAGTCAATGTACTTGTTGTTAGTATAGGAGTTGGGATTGTG
The DNA here is from genome assembly GCA_007258455.2 of Sequoia sempervirens. NCBI lineage: Eukaryota > Viridiplantae > Streptophyta > Pinopsida > Cupressales > Cupressaceae > Sequoia > Sequoia sempervirens. Next base: position 816,503,413 of record VDFB02270651.1, read on the forward strand.
TATCATACATAGATATTTAAGTTGGCACAAATTTAGACCTCAAATTTTATATTTCAAACAACTAATCTATCATGGATTAGACAATCATTTAATATTCAACCACTTCTATCTTAATCGATATACAATTTCAACTTTCTTGACTTTTTAACATTAAGAAGTAACATAATTTATATAGACAATTTCAACATTATTAACTTTTTTCACTATCATTTATTTTAAGTTGGCAAGGGCGCACATTGATATGTAATCGAGTATATTCATCCTAGATATTTCTTAAAACACCATTTAGTTTAAATTTGACATCCACACATGCCCGTCAATGACAATAATTTCAACAACAATAAATGCCTTGCAAGGTTCAGTTATGTTGACCTTACTTCAGTGAGGTGTAAGATCAAATTTACTCCATGAAATATAAAATTATGCACAAATAAATTTGAAATATTTATAGATGCCATGATCTTGCACATAATTTAGTTATAGTATTTTTAGATAAAAGGTGCAGAGCACCTACAATTATATTAATATTAAATTTTTGATTACATAAATCTGAGCAATATCCATAATATACCAGTAGACTATACTAGATCAAAATTTTGAAACAAGAAAATAAAGAAGGAAAACACTGGGTAACAACAAGGAAACAACAATACATGAGCAACAAACCAACAAAAAATAACAAGGAGGCTAATTATTATCCTCCTCAGTGTTTACATGAGTAGTATCGTTAAGGAATCTATCATTAACAGTCTAGAGAGAGCATAATTCTCAACATGGTGAGAAGCAACAAGACATTTAAAGTCAAAAAATTTAATTGTAGTTAAATCAACTTTAAATCGTTTAATTGTGAAATTATGTTTGATTACAATGTATATTACATATTGACTACTTTCTTTTCAATGCCTACTTCACCTTTAAATTTGTTGTAGTAAATGAAATCAATTAAGAAAGCAACCAAAAGTCAAACCTACCTATTACACCTTTATCCCTCTTGTGACACTTGTTGCAAGGATAAGCCTCAATCCAAACTCCAATCCTTAATAAATCTTAGCCATATATTAACTAATGCATCTTACCCCTTGTTTTCCCTCTCGAAAAATCTATAATTTGGAGGCCTCTCACCCCATTTGTTATTCCATTCTTATCATAGAATTGTGCTGCTCCATTTTCTATCTAATCTTACATTATCCTATCCTTAAGCTATCCTTTTCATCTCTTATCATCTCAATCCTACCATCATGTTGCGAATTTCATAAGTAGTCAAATTTCATGCATTGAAAAGAAAAAATCAAGAGAGTATTGGATCTAAATCAAGTCTTCTAGCTCAATCCAAGGAGAATTGGGTAGTCCCCAATAAACTGCAGTGTGCCTAGTAAAAAAAATTCATGTGATCGGCGATGCTGGTGTGACACACCCTCCAATACCACGGGATGGGAGGGAGACTGGACCTTGTGACCTCTTGCATGCAACAAGATGCTTTAGCCAATTGAGCCAAGGCCCATACCCAAGGTGATTAATTTCTATTATTGATTATTATTAATTGAAATATATAATATAATTAATACATATAAATATGTACTTGTATATATGTATAAGTATATAATTCAAGTAGTTTTATAGAATTCCCTTAAGTACCTACCACAAAAGGCATGCCAACCTTAGTAGGCAAAATATGTTGATACTAGTCCCGAGGCTTAGCACATTAACTATTGTTTTTCTAATTACAATAGTTTTTGTCGATCTTCTATAACTTTTGATGCTTCTTTCAATATATTAAAAAAGACGAAGCAGTTTTATAGAATTGAGTACCTTTTTATAAAAGAATTATGAAGGGAAGGGCAGATAATCTTTTCACAAATTTTTATGTTCTAAAATGCATTTATTTTAGGTTAAAATTCTACTATTTTCTAATTTCAAACATAAAACTCACTTATTGTTTTGATAAAATGTTCCAATGTAATGATGGTTGAGATCATCAAGTGTATAGTATATATAGTTTTAACACCAAAACCAATTACATTAGCTAGATTTCCATGTTTAGAAAACAAAAGCAACAAATCATGTTTGACGTTTAATATTAGAAGTCTTTTACGTTTTTTCACTTCAATCTTTTTCGTTGAGTTTAGGTGGTGAAGTCATAAATAAAAAGGTTTAAATGATTAGTGTGTTATAGTCAATGTAGTAGTTGTTAACGTAAAAGTTTAAACCATGATTCACACATAAATAAAAGCTAACACAAATTTAGACCACATCTTTTATGTATCAACAACATCAATAAATATACAATTTCAACATTCTTGACTTTTGACCATTAAGAGGTGACTTATATACATTATTTCAACATTATTAATTTCTTTTCACTTTCATCTCTTTTAAGACAGTGGGTCCACAAATTGATATGCCTATGTATATTCATCTAGATATTTCTTAAACCCGCTTTCTGTTTAAAATTGACGTCCACGTATGCCCGTCAATGGCAACGATTTCAACAACAATAAATGCCTTGCAGGGTACAGTGATGTCAACCTTACTTCAGCAAGGTGTAAGATCAAATTTACTTCATGATAAAACTATGCGCAGATCAGCACAGATTTATTTTAACTATGCTTGCAATTCACTGAAGTGATATTTTCCCTGGAGAAAGAAGCAGCAGCGTCTTTTAGTTTTCTTTCCCCTCTGTTTTATTTCTTCACTGTTAGTAATGGCCAAGTTTTCTTTACTTTCAAGCTGTGGCTCCTGCAGCTGCTTTTCGCCCTCTTCACCTTCTCAGCCTGTTCATGCTGGACCTTCCATTGCTGACAAGACCGCTTTGAAGAGCTTCATACATAAATTCAATGATATAAGCAAGCTTCACGAACTGATCCAGTTTATCGAAGACCTATTGAAGATCGTTGTGAGTTATTTACACATGTTTTCTATAATCAGAATTTCTGTTGGTCTACGTTTTAAAATATGCCTGCTTTCCAACAATTTTAGGTGTCTACACTTTGCTTCCTTATTCTTAAGATTCTTAATCATTTTATATTTGAAAGCAAAAAACCACACACCAGCCAGAGATATCATATGGGTGTTAGTTGGAGTGTATTCATATTTAAGGTAAACGGATATGATTAGTTTACAGTATACCTTATACAACAGGTGGTTGGAAATATTTATGATTCTTAGTGACAGTGAGAGGTGGTAAGGGGTTTTATTGGCGGATGGTCTGAACTAACCAGTCTAGAATTAATTTATTCTAACATCCCTTCATAAATTAATTGTACTAATCAATTTTAAATATCTTCATTCATTCATATAATAGTAGATATTCACAATAATCTTTCTTTAATAAGAATCACTTCTTATAATCTCCAAATAAAAATATTTATAGTCATTCAGTGTCAAATTCTAGAACCACATATCATAGCTTACACAACTTATACCAAACCAGACAACTCACATTAAAAAACCCATAGATAATTGATGACAATAAGCGTACAGGGCCCAATATTTTTGTAGGGCTCTGATAGACTGATACCATGAAGAAGAAGAAACTACACACCAGACAGAGAGATTGCAGGGCTGTTAATTGGAGCTATATTATTCCTTGCTAGTTGTATTCATATTTATAGACAATTTATAGTGTATGTTATATATCAGTTTGATTGGAAATATTTATGATTCTTGATAACAGTAAGCGACCATGTCAGCAGTCTTGGTACTTGTATTCATATTTATAGGCAAAATACGTGTATGCTGTATAACAGTTTGATTGGAAATATTTATGATTCTTGATGACGGTTTACTGTGTCACCAGATGGTCTGTGCTGACCAATCTATAATTAATTTATTCTAATAATATTGAGTGTAAATATACTGTTTTCCAATGCAGTCAGGAGAGAAGGGTACAGAAGGATCCAGTTCAGCTGTAGGCTCTTATATCCAGGATGGACAAACATTCCTGAAGATAATAGAGGAAAACATTGACAGATTTCATAAAACGGTAAAGTTTCCATTTGAGAAAATATAAAATCAATTGGTGCCAACATTCCTATATGATTTAACTGTATCCAGTTATCAATTATTGGATGGCTGTAACTCTAAACATTTGGGAAATAGATTATATTAAGTGGATGTTGATCGTCATAGCTAACATATTCATAGAATTTTTCCATACAGAAAGATTCCGTGGCTGGTGCACATGCAGAGATAGAGAGAATTGTTATAGATTTGCTTGAAGGCGCTGGGCAAGTTCATTCAGTGGGAGCAGCACTTTCTGTGGTTGGATTTGTATTGGCGAGATTTGGTCAGATGTCTAACAACAAGACTGAGTGCCTCGAAATTTTGAAAAGGGTACTTAAACTTGGGAAGCAAATTCTACAGTTGAATGACCAAATGCCAGTTCAGAAGCAGAAACTCAACGAGGCAGTCCAGTGTATTGTTGTAGGATGCACCATGTGTGCCTCCCAACTTGCAACGGCTAGATTTTTCAGGTCAGTTCAATTATTTGAAAGGCTGCATGTATAATTTAGATCTATTTTGAGTTGATATGGTAAGTAGTAGCCTAGTGTATAATATAATGAAAATGGATGAATTTAAATAAGAAATTTCAATAGTCAAAAATGTTTTAGAGTAGCAAAAATTTAAGGATTTTAGTCAGAAAAAAGATTTATATGACAGCAAACTAAAACTGCTTTTTTTTTATTTAACAAAATATAAATGCAAGCAAGGCTGAAGTCTCTGTTTTTATCTGGAATCACTTTATTTATTGTGTCCGGGATCTCTTTAATCAACATATTTAATGTAAATCCCATATTTGAATTGTGTGAAGGTTTCTTACTGCTTCAGTCAATGCCGATAGTTTACAGAGTTACCAACTCAAAATAGATCGCTTGTATGATGACCTTGTATTGTTGGGTATCACTGACATTGAGAAAAGACTGACGAAGATTGCTTCGCAGTCACAGGAACTCTATGCATACCAACCGGCAGGTAGGTTGTAGGTTGTTTTTCAATTTCAATGATATTTTCTTGTTATATTTTGAGTTTTGCCAAAAATTCTAATTCAGTTTTTCCACAAACTGTACAGTCGGAATTAAGAGTGGGCGGGAAACAGTAGTCCAACTTTTAGATTTGAATAAGCAGCATACATCAGTACAAGTTGTGGTTGTCTATGGATTTGGAGGGATGGGGAAAACGACACTCGCTGATAATGTCTATGCCAACATTAACCTCCAAAGTTATAGGCATTGCAGGATTCATATGGAGCAAAATTGTACCAAGAATGATCTTAAAGTCCTCCAAGAACATATCTTGAATGGATTGTTCCACCAGAATGTGAAATTGACAGACTGTCACCAAGGTCAGGGAATGATCTGGTCTTTATGCAAAAAGAATCCTACTCAGCCTCTATTTCTATATATTGACAATGCTCTCAATAAAGCAGATCTGAAACAACTTCTACCTGCAGATTTGGGCAGTTGCCTTCCACCCAAGAGCAGAATACTTGTCACTACCCGAAATCTCCGGGAGATGGACATCTTTGTGGACAGGAATATTCAACGCTATGAATATTTGGTGAGTCCTCTTCCACGAACAGAGGCCACAAAGATTTTGTTGAGGAAAGCTTCAGAGTACAATGATAAAAACAACATAGATGCTTTGCTCAAGCTCTGTGGTGGCGTTCCCCTTCTGCTGGAAATAATTGGTTCGCAACTGGCCATCTGTAGCAGAAATACAAATAATAATATAGTATTAGAGTTGCTTAGAGAAGGGGAGGTGGTGGAAGAGGGAGATATAAGTGACCGAATGGTTGATTTTGTATACCACGGATTGTTACCGCCTGTTAAAGAGGCTTTTCTAGATATCACATCCTTGTTTTGTTATTGGCCTAGTGAAGAAGTGGCATACATAGTTGGAGAGGAGGAATTCAGAGCTCTTGAAGATGCAGCATTCGTCAAGACATCTGAAGATGGTCGTGTGATTGTTCATGACATAATTCAAGCAAGAGGGAAAAAGATGTCAGAGCAAAACAGAATCACAGAGCCTGAGACATTATTGAAATGTTTGGAAGATGAAGAGGTATGTCTTACTTACAATGTCTGTTACCAATATTAATAAAATATATTTGTTATTCACAATCATAGTAATATATTTGTTTATTTCCGTGCAGAAACTCAAAAATTTAAGAGGCATCTTTCTTAATGAAAAATTTGAGCACCCTTCAATCGAAATTAGTGATGATCATCTGCAGTTGATGAGCAATTCATTAAGAGTGCTCTCTTATGAAGGATTGCAGATTGCATTCAGGGGGAAATGTCATAAACCATTCAGACAACTCAGATACCTCCAAATTGCAAGTAACATTCCTGATTTACCAATGGAGTTCGAGAAACTTGATCATCTCTCCATATACAGGGGCCCACTCATTCAAGGCATGAGTTTTAATGAGGTAAGATCTGCCCTGTTCAGACCATGTTTATCATTTCCATTAGCTTTCATTAGATTGTATAATGACAATTGACAACCTTTTTCATAATTGTTGTGCAAATCTGTAGTTTCCTCCCAGCCTGCGGGAAATGACCTCACTAAACCTTGCAAACATGCCTTCTTCTTCAAAGAAGGGAATTGCATATTCTAAAATTCCTGCCAAAGTCACTCCAGATTCTTTGCTTGTAAAATTAAGGTTATATGGTTTGAAAAATATAGAAAGGTTACCAGATGGAATGGAAAAGCTAACAAAGTTGGAGCAATTATATTTAAGAGGTTGCCATCATTTGAGGGAATTACCTTCCAAATTTGGACAATTGAACAATTTAAAAGAGTTGCGTCTAAGTAAGTGCCATGAATTGAAAGAGTTGCCTTCAAACATTGGACAACTGAGCAATTTGACATCACTGCATCTATATGACTGCTCTGCTTTAAGTGTATTGCCTTCCAGCTTTGGGCATCTTATTTCTCTAAAATTTTTGCAATTGAATTATTGTTCATGTTTGAAAAAGTTGCCTTCTAATTTTGGGCAACTCAAAAATTTGGAAGAGTTAGATTTGAGGCACTGTTTTGGCTTAGAAGAATGGCCATCAAGCTTTGAAGATCTCACTGAGATGAAGAAGATGGTTTTGGTGGGTTGTTCTTTGAAATTAAAAGGATCGTTGCCTCATCATATTAAAGAAACTTGTTCTATTGTATTTGATTAAATACTTTCTTCAATAAGACACTCAATTGTTATTTTGAGAGTGAATTGTATTTTTTTTACAAAATTTGTAGTAGCACATGTAAAGTTTGTAATTTTTTGATGGTTTTTTATTTTGTAAATTAAATATTATTTTTTATTCTATATATGTTTCATTTTAAAAGTTTCATTTATTATTTTTTTAATCTCACTAAATCTATACAAAGTTAAGTCATCATCACATATATAGAATAAAGCATTTTGAACTTTTGGAGCAAAACTAGAAATTGATGTGACAAAATAATAGAATAAGTTCATTTAGAGATAAGAATTGAAATTTAATAGGTATAAAGAATCCAATCAAACTTCATCATTTTTCTCCCTTAGGACTATGGAACAAGGTTCAAAGCAAAGTTTTTTTTTTGAGAAAAAAAATTATTTTTATTTTTTAATTTCTTTTTCTTTTGAAAAAGTTTTTAAAGTGTAAGAGTATTAGGTTCACTAAAATGTAATAGAAGAAAAATTGCTATTGAGCTAAGATGTATTAGCCAAATGTTTCTTTCCTACTTTTACATTAGGATTGCACTAGTTTATTACTATTTAATAGAATAACTCTATAATCTTACAATTTCTTTGAAAGAAAGAGTTTTATTTGGCTAGAATAATAGAAAAAAATTGATAAAATACTATTTTATAGAAAATAAAACAATAATAAATACAAAATTAAGTTATAGAGCTGAAAAGAGGACAAAAAGAGGAATTTTGAGCCAAAATGAGGAAGCCACTACTTAGGATGCTAGCACGATTGCATGTACATGTATGTAAATGTATTGTCATCCATATGAATAAAATACAAAGAAACATCCAAAAATTGTAAAAATTGATACAACCATTCACCCAATTCGTAAATCTAGAAATAAAAATGCATTATAAAATACTATATAATGAAAATATAAAGAAATAAACTAAATAATATAATTTATAAGATTTAAGAGTAAAAGAACAAACTCGAGTCACACTTTCAGCTAAATTTTTTTCTTCTTGTTAAAGCATTTCAGGTGAAACATATCTGAATAAATATGTTTCACTTGAAAGTAGGTGATATCTATGTGAAGTATACATGGCTTAGCATATTTGGTCAACATGTTTCGGGAAAAACATATTTGGCCAAATATGTTTCACCCAAAACTAGTAGAAATAAAACATAAAAAAATGGCCAAGGCATTTCATTTGAAATTTTCTCTTTGTGAACAATTTGAGAAAAACCCTAGCACAATAGCTGTGACAATGACTTGCACTAGGTAGGTTGGACTCGCACCCTATGATTAGTACTCAAAACAATAAATTGGCATTCTTAATAATTTTCTTAGTCATGAGCCATTTCAAGTTTATAATTACAAACCTAGTCCACATGAATAATTTCTTAATATCTAAATCTCGTATCTTCAGTAATGGTATGAGCATGCATATAAAATAGAATAATGGTGGAATATAGAACACACGCCCAACTCTAATGGCCTCTTTTAATTCCCAATTTGCATTGGCTAATGATGAAATTTCTATATTGTGGAAGATCTTATTATTTTTCAAACTTAGTCAAACTTTAGTAATCAACATGTCAAATTTCAATAATCAAGAGGTCAAATTTTAATAATTAGCAAGTTGTATCATCTTTCTCTTGCTCTCTCTCTATCTCACTCATTGTTCATCTCTTATGCTCTAGACCTCTCTCTCTCACACACACACTATCTCCATTCCTTTATCTAACACTCTCTCCCTTGAGCTTAAGAACTACCTCTCTGCATGCCCATCCTTCTCTCTCTCTCTCTCACTTCTCTCTCTCCCTACCTCTCTACTCTCTATCTCCCCTCTCTACTCTCTACTTCCTCCCTCCCCCCCCACTCTCTCTCTCTCTCTCAACTTCTCTCTCTCTACTTATCTCTATCTCACCTCTCTCTCTCCCTCCCTCCCTCCTTCCCTCTTTAATTTTATCTATGTCCTCCCTCTCTCTCTAGATCTATCTCCCACCACCTTCATTCTCTACTTCTCTCTATTTAGTATCCCTCTATACCTCTCTCTGCCTCTCCTCTACTCCCTCTCTATCTATCTCACCTCTCTCTTTCTCTCCCTCTCTCTCTCCCTACCTATCCCTCCCTACCCCCTCTCTCTATCTCACCTCTCTCTCCCTCCCTCCCTCCTTCCTTCTCTACTTCTCTTGACCTTCTCCTCCCTCTCTCTACCTACCTCTCTCTTCATCCCTACCTCTCCCTCCATGTATCCTTCCCTCTACTTCTCTCTACCTACCTATCCCTCTATACCTCTTTCTCTCTCCCTCCCTCCCCCTCTTTCTTTCTCTCTCTCTCTTCCTCTCTCTCTTCTCTCTTTCACTCTCACTCTCTCCTCTCTATCTCTCCATCTCTACCTCTCCCTCCCTCTTTCCCTCTCTCTCTCAATCTCCCCACCTTCCTCCCCTTTTTGTATCACATAGATTGGTGCACATTGGTGGAACCCCTAAAATTTGTGTTCCATTGATATTTGGTGCATATTTGGCTATCTTTTCTCATTTGGGATGTGTCTTGTGGATTAGGGTTTTCGTTTTACCTCTGTTCCAAGGTTTTGTTTATGCCCTAAACCCCTTGAAAATCCTAAGTATTGAAAATCCTTTGCATACATTCTAATTTGTAGTTGACCTATGTTAGTATGTTCCTGGTTCCTCACATTATAACTAGAGTTTTTAAAATTGTTTATTTACCAACCCTTATGCCTAGTGTTCCCAGTCATTACCTGCTCAAATTATTTTAAACCATGTTTATGTTAAGTAGGTATGGAAAATTAATTAAATTATTTTCCATATATCCTAAGTTCGCTCCCAGATAATGCCTACAGTCCTTTTACCTTGTAAACCTAGTGAACGACTCCCTCTTAAGTCATCAATGAATGCACATGTCTATTTAAATGTTGAATCAATGGTCGTCAGGTCCCACCAAACACATTTTATTGGTTGCCCCTAGCCTACGATAATAAAATAATCAAATAAAAGAACCAGTGGGGCAATGGGTGGGTGTCACTTGTCCATCCTTGTGGCGGGTCCTACCATTCTTCAAAGGCACTAGTGGTAAAAGGTGTTAAAATAAATAGTTGTGATGTGACTATAAGAATGAATCTCGGTTGTTCCCTGCCAGCCCACGGGGGATCCACTGGCTAGTCTCGTCTCTTAGCAGGGCAGGAGGTGAATGCCATGTGGCACCATCACCATCATCAAAAGGACTATAGAGGACATAAATATTTGATGAAATATTTCACGGTGACTATGGACATGGTCAAGAGTGTGCTACTAAATGGATTTTAAAAGACGTGCATAAAATCTACATGAGATTTTTTAATCTTGATCATTCATCACAAAAGGAGGTTAACTATCTAAGCATTATGTTTGGAGATTAAAGGGGGCACACATTGAAGGTTATCAGGTTGATCTAGGCCATCACTTGCTAGCCCACAACCATAGATCTAAACCTTGTAGATTCTAGAGGGCCAACGGGTGGCTACCACGTGGATTCTCTTGCGGCTTGTAAAGCACGGTGGGGCCATGAAGTGAATGAAGAAAGCACACACATGGAGAGAATATCGCTGAGTGGATGTTTAGTCAATAAGGGAAAAATGTTCAAACCTTGTTGACCTCATCTTGGCTGCACATTGATCCAGATCACGATGAGATCTACGATGGAAATTCAAAGTTTCTTAAAAGGACATCATGCAATTGTTTTGGTTTGTGTGAGCGAGCAATAATGGTAGAGTTGATTTTTATTGTTGAATTGAGAGCTTTATTCGCCATAAAATATTGCTTTAAAGCTTACAATCAATTACAAAAACATTTCTAAAGCATTCAAAAGATGTTGCAATGTATTTTGAGCATTTGGCATCCTCAAAATTAGGGTTTTCCATGGTTCACACCAGTAAGTTCAAACTATACCTCTTGGGCTAAATTTTCTCCTGGTTTGCATTCAGTTGTTATTGTTATCATTTGAGTTTCAAGTTAGGGTTTTCTTTTAAGGTTTAATGTTCATTTTTAATTTCTAAAAATTTAAGAATTTTGTTAGTCTTTGCATCTAATTCACCTTAAAACCTAAAAGCCCTAGTATTAAATATTAAAATCCTAGGTCAAACTACTCATTAGATATGGCACCGAAAGTCCAAACCCCTGGTTCTAAACCAAAAAAGGGACCGATGGTCCAAGATTTTCTTGATCAACTGCCACATTCAACAAGTGAGAAATGTATAGGGAAAAATATGTTTCATGGCCGTAGAGTTAAAGATGGCATTGCCAATAGACAATGACTATCAAGGATGCTACATGATTGTACACTAAGTGGACACTTTTCCAATGCTGGTTCGGTAATAGACATGCTCACATTCCAATCTACAAGCCATGGAGTCTATCTGATATGGGTAGGTTGATTTTCCCTAACATGTATCTGGACATTGACCTCTTGAAGCCTGTTGTTGCTGACTATGACCCTCTTGTCGGGGTAGTTAGAACTCATTCTACATAGGATATGGTTTGGGTTACTAAGGAGGAAATTGCAGAAGTGTTCAAATTAAACAAATGGATTAGAGACATGGAAGAGATTGATGAAAATAAACTGAAGGTAGAATATGAAAATGTGAGACCCACATTAAAAGTCTTAGTGTTGGCTCATTTCTTGGCATTAGCAAGAAAGGGAGGAAATATAATAGTACTTGGGCCATCTGATAAGGAGCCTTTTCCAATCAAGTATTTTCTTATCTATTTCTAGAAAAAAATTTATTCCCTATGTCAAATTCTAGGGTATGATCCATCTTAAAGCATGCCAATTGCACCAATGTATACGGCTACCAATATTCAACACCCCAACATCAATGCCTTGTATGGTTTTGCTACATAATTATCGGAAGAAATGCGGAAAGGTTTGGTATCATTAAAGAATGGAGAAATAGTACTAAGATTTTGGTGGTTTTATTTATTTATGCACATGTTTTGTTCTTATACAAGGGTGCAAATTATTTTGGTAAGGATATGAGTTGAAAAGAGTGAAGGATCTGGTGTGGTGATGCTTATTCAATCATGGACTCCATTGCTGGACAAGCATGAGCAGAAAACTAGTTTTGTGGTTGCCACAAATATCTTTGCCTCCAAGTTAAAAAAAGCTTTTATTGTGGATATGCCAAGGATTCCACCCAAATTGCATGATTTCTTGAGGCGAGTGGAAAGGAGGCCTAATTTAAAAATAACTCACCATTGGGGGGATGTAATCCCTTATCAGGATTGCACAATTATCCAAGTACATATGGAACAAGACAAACACCCCATGTACTTCCCAAGGATGTACCATTTAGGATTGGCTTGCTTGAGGTCATGTGATAGTTGGTTGATGTTGATGATAATTATTTGTTTGAGATGAGGAAAGGAACCTTTTTCCCTACCTACACAATATTCTCAGCATATAGGAACCTTTTTCCCTACCTACACAATATGGAATGAAATTATGAACATATAGGAGCTATGACCATGAGGGTTTTATGGTATTGTTGTTGGAAAAAATAAAAGGAGGGAAGTTTGTGCATAATTTTTTGTTCCTTAAGGACATTATCTGATTTTTTTTTAATTTTCAAACACAAGAGGACAAGATGAGGAAATGGATTTTTTTCAGAAGTTGGAAAGAGTCAAGTGGGTGAAAACCCTCAATTTGAGGCCTTGTTTGATATTAAGGATGTAATTTTAAGAGTGGAAATAGATATGAGATTTTTTGATAAAGTTGTTGCAACTTTAAAAGAGGAAAGAACTATTCAGGATAAGGGAAAGGCTATGGTCACTAAAGAGCATGATAAGGGGAAGGCCCCTATGGCAGAAGAAAGGTCAACTTACCAACCTCCCAAGAAGGTACACATATATGCAAGGAGGAAGAGCATTGTAAAGAAGCAGGTGACAATTGCCACTCCCACACAATTAGAAGAGTCAAGGGCACCTTCTCCCCAGTAGTAGCTTCCACCATTGTCACCACCACATTCTTCCACACCTCAAATAATTGAGCTTGAATATCCTCCTAAGGAACTATCTCCTCCTAAGGAGCCACCAATAGAAAGGAAAAGGGTTGAGCTAGCTGGCCTTGTTGACTACCCTGTTGATGAATCAAATGAAGAAATTGTTTTCGTGCAGAAGATGAAATAAGGAAAGGTATGCCATCCCTCCAAAGAGACACAATTCCACAAACTCTAAGTCTCAAACTGAGCAAGGAAGACTTGAGTGGGATAAACAATTCAGAGGATGTTAGAGATGAAGCTTGTGGGAGATTCATGGATGATGATGCATTTGTAAAAAACACAAGCATTTCAAGAATATTTGTGGAGGGAAATAAAGGATGAGTATGCAATGAGCATTGAGATGAAAGCAAGAAAGAGCCCTGAGTTACCAAAAACAATTATAGAAGGTCAAGTTCATGAAGAGATGAGGATCAAGTAATTGAATTTCACTGTAGTTGAAGGTAGAGAATTGGTTAGAAGAGTAGTGTATTGTTGCTACCAGAGTGGGATTTAGCATCAACCATTTCATTTGACAATATCAGAAGGCATTATGCCCCTTATTTACCACAAAAGATGAAGTGACCTTGGCCCTACAAGGATTAGCTTTCAGTTCCCAATGGGACACATTGGCCATTTGGGCTTTAGCTCCAAGCACTAAGAAGCCAGAGGTTGCAAAACTAGCTACTGGGGTTAGAGGAGGGCTAATCATTAAAAGAGTATCAGATACACCAACCATTGAAGCAACTACATTGAATGTAAATGTAGCCCAATTCACCAAAGCCACAGTTGAGTCCCTAACTGAAGAAAGGGAGAAGTTCAAAATGAAATATAATGATATAGTGGCTAAGTACAATGTGGGGAAACAAAAAATAGCTTAGATGCATTTGGATATTGCATTGGTAAAGGAGAAGTTTCAATCAATGCATCCAGTGTCATCACAAGCTTCAGTTCTTCCTCCCCCTTCCCCACAAGAGAATTTCTCATCTTCTCCTATTCTTTCACCACCTCCAATCCCAGCTAAAGTTATACCTCCTAGTTTTGAGGATGTTCCCATTGCATAATCAAATCTAGGTACTTTAGGTGCACCTCCAATAGAGGAAATCACCAAGGAGGAGTTGATAGAGAAGCTCAAGAATTATGAAGATAGATGTCAATAGTTTGATGTGTTGATTCACTTGAGCAATATGAAACTTGTGACTGTTGTACTAGAGCACTTACATAAAGGGATTAAGAGGAGATTAATTATCATTCATTCAAATTACTCCTCCATGTTTGATGCAATAAGGAAATTTGATAGGGATAATGAGGTTGCCATCCCACTAATGAATAAATGGATCCCTAGGTTCCAAGAATTAAGACATATGGCGATTGTATCAAAACATGATGCCAATCAACCACCTAGCATTGTCCCAACTTTCAAATTGGTAAATACAATCAAATATTTCCAAGGGTTGATTGAAGCATTGGAAATGAAAAGTAGGGAGCTAGTGAAGATGTTTGATGAGTGGAGTTTCAATTTACTCCCAAATATTTTGCATGAAAATGGTGAAGTTAAACCTCTTCAAGAATGGAAGGACCAAGCAAATAAGGTGATAACCACTTAGGCCAAGCTAATTTGTGATGGAGTGGATGTGGAGATGTTGAAGAATAGTATGGACAAGCTTACCCACACAAAAATTTTCCTTTAAGAGTTTGACAAAGAGGCTAACCATGTGGTGATTAAATACACCCCATACAAGAAGAAGGCATATTAGGTTATTACATTTGAATGGCCTTCTAAGAAGACTTTGAACTTTGGAAGAACAAGTATGTTGACATCTTGGATGAGTAGGCTGCTGCAGTGGTGAAATGGTGATTGAAATTTTGATCTTATGTCTGCAACAATAAAGGTTAGAGTAGGAGAAGTGCAATACATGGCCTCGAAATAGTATATATTAGACCTTAGATACATCAATGTTCAGATGTTGTATTCCTTCCAATTTGAAATTGATGGCATGGGATGCAAACGTGGAATTGCTTTGGTTTATTCTTCTTTCTTCATTTTATGCTTTTCATCCTCAAGTTTTGGAGAACATGGAAATGGGTGTGTAGCTCATGGAAAGAATAATTTGAACCAAATAAAGAGCCTTTTGGAAGGTGGGATAATCTTCATCAACAAATGAGATATGGTTTTTGTCCTATGTGAACATCTCCCTCAAATTTTGGAAAATATAACTGCCAAGGTTTGAATGTAAATGTGAATTTCAAATGAAAATATGACATGTGTGCATTGGCCTAAAGCTTGTTTTGCTATCTTGTTCTTATATAAGGGAATTCGAGCCCAATTTTATGGGTTTGTTAGCTAATTGATCTTAGAGAAGTTTTGTAACCAAGTCTAAATAATAGAAATATGAGTCAGTTCTAGGTTCTAAGAGTTTTTTGAGTCTTGTAATGGTGAATGTGATAACATTATTTTCATATTTTGGAACAAAAATGGCAAATATTCAAGGCCAACGTTCTCTATTGTATACTTTGCATAGATTGTGAATATAAATTAAGCAAAGATTATTTCTATTCATCTTCTTGTCTTTCCTTGAATTTTTATTCATTATTATTATGCTTGTTTAATGAATGAGTTAAATTTGTATTAACATGGATAAAGGTTTATGCGAGTGTATGCATGTATAATTAAGTATAGTTAGTTAAGATTCTATTATCAACGTTGTAAGGAATCATTGATAAGATTTGTTATGACAAGAATAACACTATTAGATGTTTTCAATTTATGTGATTTAGAATTCTCCACCCTAGGATGAGGCACTGGTCATGTTATGTTACAATTTCCTAGATCTTTCTTAGTAGATCTTTCTTAGCAACTACATTCAAAATCAATTTTAATCTCCATTTTCTATGTGAATGTATGTCGGGCTTATTTATAAAAAAATTTCATGCTTTAATGAGATGTCACCATGAGGATTAGCCAAATCTTTAAGGTTTTTAACCTATTAAAGAAATTAAAGGGGAATTTATTTGTTAAATTTACAATGTATATGATAATAGCATAAGAGTATCTAAAAATAAATTGTAGGGATCACCCTCCTAGGTTTTGTAGCACCCAAAGTGTAGAGGGAAATCCTAGTAAGATTTCACATGTTCATTGGCCAATCCCTAATAGTTATTGACAATTGAATTTGGCACATTCATAGATAATTGGTGAGACAAGATTGGTTCATTAAAAATAACTAATAGATTGGCAACTCTGCTAGGGACAAAGCTAGTTCAATGTCTCTAGGTTGGATCAAGTATAGTCAAAGTCAATGAAATTCCCCGTTCTTTGTTGTTTGAAGGACAAGTCATATAAATTCTCATCATAGGTTAAATATTTTTTTTGTGAGTCAAGTTCTAGCTCCCTTTTTTGTTTCCTATTGGGGTAAGTTCAAAGTTCTCTCTGAAATTACAAAAGCTTCTTACAATTATGATATATTTTTATTTCCCTATCTAGTGGGTGGTGACTTTGAAGTCTCTTGTGCTAGTGCAAATTCAAAAGTTCAAAGAAAGAGGGAGAATAAGAATTGTAAAGAGAGATTTGAAGCCATGAGAGGAACTAGGAGCAATGTAAAGAAGAATCTTGAGTAGAAGCTGGAGTTTGAACTACCACAGACTAAGAAGTCATTGTGGATAGCAAAGAATGTTGAAGCAAATAATTATGTTAATAATTTTGATCATGCAACTACAATTTTAAATGAAAATACTCATGAAGAAACATTTTATTATGGTATTCCCCTTAGTAATGAGGTAAATATTGCTACCAATGAACCTCCTATTATTACTAGTCAGCCTAATCCTAATCCTTTGGTATCAAAGGAATCTAAATCCTCAACCAAAAGGGAAAATATTGGGGTACCTCTGAATTGTAGGAAATAGGGTTCCACCTTTGGGAAGATGGAACTAGGAGGACCTATTTCACTCTTATTTCATTAAAGGAAACTGAGATCCCTCAACCAATTGACTTGATTGAGGAATGGACTCGAGTTAGGATGGTTTCCTTAGGTGTGATTAAAGAGGGTTCACCACTAAACAAATGCTTATAAATAAGGAAATAAAAGAAATATGCAAATCTAGCTATAAGACCTAGAAAATGGAATTTGAAAGCATGTAATCAGACAAATAAATAAAATAAGATAGAGAAGTACCTGGAGAAATGAAGATGACTAAGAAAGGCCTAAAAACCTTGAAATTTTGTTCTTTTAAGGTGTACTAGGAATCATACACCTGACTAGGTGATTTAGTCCCAATATAGGGTTTCAGGGCATGATTTGCAATCTCCAAGTGATTGATCAAAATCTTCTAAAAACTGGTAAAATGGCTATACTAGGACTCATACTCCTAGACTATTGCAAAGTGTCTCAGGAGAAATTTTTTGAACTGAAACTTTGTGAGCCTCTAAATATGGATTAAATAAGCACTTTCCCATTAGTTTCATGTAAATAGGTTGGATATCTTTCTCTAGATTTGAGTTTTTGTGAGCCTTAACAACTTTTTGTGGCAACTTTGACAACTTTTGCAACTTTGTCATTTGGGTAATTTTGAAAGCTTCAAATCCAATTTTTCTTTAACCTATAAACCTACAACGACACAAAGAGAGGGAATTTTTTTTTGTTTGTTAGGGAATGTGGGTTTTCCTTGGTCAAAACCCATTTTGGTAATCAAACGTTAATGAGATAATGAAGCATGAAACAATAGAATTTTGTTTGAAACCTTGTAGATCTGAATACAAGCATGAAGTGTCCTCAATGTATGTAGGTCTTGATCATGATTCTTGATGAAAGATAATGCTTTTGAATACTTGAATTTATCTTGAACAGTACATTGCAACATTAGCTCAAAACCACATGCATGATGCACTAAATATTTGACATGATGCTTGAATCTTGAATGCTGCTCAAAATGCCTAATGATTTTCTCTTTCAAATGCCTTATTGAATACTCTCTAATGCTCTACAATGCTCTTGTGAAATCTTAGGATGCTTGACTCAAAATTGCTAGGTGAAACTAAGTGAAATAGCCTTGTATTTATACTAGTTTATGCCAAATTTCTTGAAATTAAAACACTACAAGCCGAGATTAGATCTAGGATAATAAAATACCACCAAGAATTTGATTTAAATTAGGTTTTGGCTAAAGCAGGACTCCTATTCCAGTTGGGGCGTATGAGTCCCAATGTCTTAAACACATGACACAAATCCCAAGAAGTGTCTTGTTTGATGTGAAATTTGAAATCAAGTCCCAAGACCTAGGTGGGACTCATATGCCCAAGGAGGAATATGAGTCCCAAATCACCAAATCTAGAGCACACAAACTCAAACATTAAATTATGATTTTTCATTTATTAAATGTCAAGATTATCTTTATAAAAATGTATTTAATTAGGCTTGTGGATGAAAAATAGGACCAATTAAGGCATAATAAGTCCAATTAATTAATAAAGCCCTAGATTAGTGTGAAAGTGTAAGGATACACTTTACAACACCCTAAATAAGGCACAATTAGGTTCATTTTATCATTAATTATTCATTCCCAAATTAAGTGTGAAAAAGGGTTACTTTTTTCTACATTACAACCTCTATTTTCAACTATGATAATTTTAATCCAAGAGGAATATCACATAGTAGAACCTCACACCATTATTTTGAAAGAGAGTCACTAAATCTTACCTATTATACCCCTGAACCTAGTGAATCTAACGTTACTTTGGAGGATGAAGAAGATATAAATAAGGATATGCAATCTCTACAAGAAGAAGAGTTGAGACTTAAGGAGTTGGGATTAAAACAAGTTCAAAAGAAAGAGAGGAAAAGATAAAGGTTACCATGATAAAGAGAGATTAGTTAAGGAGAAGGGTATAAAAGATGAGAGAAATGGTGAAGGAAGAACCACTTCCTAAAGATCCCTCTAAACATGTTGTTAGGGAAACCTTTGATCATCCTAAAGTACATATTCCTATTGGAATCACTGCTACATGCACATATACCAGTTCTATTGTAGCAACTAAAGTTTCAGATCCCTCTGCTACTGTCAAGAAATCCCAACCTATAGATACAGGGAAAAAACCTATGGGTCAGCCCAAGAAAGCAACTACGAAGGGAAACACAAGTGCCTCATCCACTAACACATCTACCACAAGTGCACAAACTAAGTCCATTCCATGAAATGCACCTCCTAATCCCAAAGTTTAGAGGTTGCAATTAGCTAATGAGAAATTGCAAAAAGAGTTGGATAAAATACAAATTATGGCTGCAAATGTAGAAATAGAAAAGAAGATCGCATTTCTCAAAACCTCCATTCCAAACCCAGGAACTTCAAGTTTTGTTCATTCCATTCCTAATTCCCAGTCACGAAACACTCCATCAAGTGGAAGTATTCTTTGTAGTAGTGGTGGTGGAGTTCAAAGTGGTGGAGGTGGAGGTGGCAACAAAAATAAGAATACCCAATTTGAAGGTGGAAATGGAAGTGGTGGTGATGGTGGAGGTGGAAATGGAAAAGACAATAAATAGTCTAGTCATCAAAATGAAAATGGACTGCACAATAATCAAAGAGATCGGTTCACTAGAATACCTATGCAGGTGGATAGACAATTTTGCTTTGTTGGGATACTTGGTTACCCAAACCAATTCCCTGATGATATAAAAAATATATTGGTTAGATTCTCTATAAATAATGCCATAAGTGGTGATTATCACTTAAGATCATTTGTTAACATGATGGATGATTTTGAGGTTGAGGCTGAAGATGTGATGAAACTCTTTATGTAGTCACTCATTGAAGATGCTAGGGAATGGTATACATCCTTGCCAACATAAATCATTTGGTCATAGGAGGAAATTAAAAGGATATTTAGAGAACAATATGGTGATAACTCTGATGCAAGGTTCTTGTTAAATGAATTCAATAATATTTCTAAAGGTTCCAATGAAGTGGTTGTTGATTTCAACTCTAGATTTTAGAAGGCTATGAATAGATTGCTTGTTGACTTGATGCTAAATAAAAATGTATGTTTGTTCAATTATTGCAATTCCTTTGATTCAAAAGTGAGTTATCTTCTGCGAGACTAGAATCCTCAAACCTTGAGGGGTACCTTCAAAGCTGCATTAGACATTGAAAGTAATAGGAGAGCTTCAGGTAAGGTAAGGAGGAGAGATGATGTTAAGATCTTAAAGAACCCAAAGAAGGAAGATAACAACTCTATGGAGAAATGATCCTCCCCTCAAGACAAGCTGGATAAAGTTGCAAGTTCCATGAAAGACATAAGTTATAGAATTGCTAGACAAGAAAAGGGATTGACAAATGACAAGCCTAATTTCCAAAGAAATGAAAGATCTCCTAGGTTACAATATCATCCTTACAATACGAATTGGTATAATGGAAAGCCAATTTAGAATAATCAAAGGAATACACAAAGAAAATATCCCCCTGATGCATTACATAAGAATTCTACTAATTTTGCTGATGAAACACCTTGGTGTGTTGTTTGCCAACTTCCACATGCTTCCCAAACATGTTTAGTGGAAAAATAGTTTGAAGAAGGAAAAAATAAGCCTAATGATTATGAGTCACTTCAAGAAAATATTAAGGAGATACATGTGATTATTCAGATATAATATTTTGCTAAGGAAGAGTGTTCTTAAGAAGAAGAGTCACATGAGGTTGATGTTGATAATCAAAGGCAGAAATCAAATGCTTATCATTAGCAATTTCTTCTTGATGAAGATGATAATATTGATCTAGATTTTTTTGCTTTGGAATTAGATGAAATGAATGTATCTCTAAGAAGACCCTCTGATGAGGAATATCAAAGGATGACATAATTGGTTGCATAGGCTAGGAATACCCACAATTTAAGAAATAGATTTGTGAATTGTGATCAAGGCAAGCCGAGCAACATGTTCATCAAGGAGAAAAATGTAGAAAAGTAGGGAACTAGGGAAAATGGTAAAGAAGGAGAAATGAAAGCCAAGGAAAATAAAGGACCTAATATTTGGGCTAAGAAAGATAACACAACCAAGAAAAATGATGAGATTGTTTCTTCAATTTTCAAAGCAAAGACTCAAAAGCCAAATGTAGATCAAGAAAAGAAACAAGAAAAGGAGGTTGAAAAGAAATGTGAGCAATAGATGGTCAAGATTGAAGAAAAAAGTGTAACCGCTTATGAACTACCTAAGTATAATCTTGTTGACATGTTTCAATTACTTTCTCAAGTGAAGGTAACAGTCCCATTGATGGAGATGGTGAGAATTGAAGAACACAAGAAAAAGGCAATAGCCCTTATTAATGGTGCTACTATGGCCTGTGATGGTAAAAGGGTGTCTTCTCAACCTAAAGTGAGTGGAAGTAAGGTGATTGAAAAAGAAGAGGAGGGAGACATTAGTGAAAACCCTCAGCTTTACTTGGGCATCTTGTCCAAGTAATATTGATCATTTTTATGTGACTCTAATTGTTGATGGTAAACTTCTAAAAAATTATATGATTGATTCATGAGCTTCATCTAACATCATTCCAGTAGAGATTATGAAAGAGTTGGGCTTGAAGATAAATTGTGCTTATGGAAAATGTTATGCCATGCATTCAAGAGAAATCCCAATCATAGAAGTGATCAAGGATGTCCCATATAAACTAGCTACTTTTTCAGACAAGGAGTTTGTTATGAGTATAATTGTGCTGGATATCCCACCCAATTATGGTATGTTATTATCAAGAAAAGGGAGTGATTCCATGGGAGGTAGCATGTAGTGTTACATGTATTTTTCCACATTTCCAATTGAGGGAAAAAAATTAAGCTTGTGAAGGAAGCAAGGGCACCACACATGACTGAATTCATGGATCAAGAGGATAGAATTCACTTTGTGGATACCAGTATTAACAACTTTAGAGTTGAAGTGTTACAGGAAGAAGAGGATAGACAACCTGAATCCCTTGAAAAGGAAGTGTTTGATGTAGAGAAAAAGACAAACTAAACACATCACAAACATGGTTTCGATCCAAATGGCGAAAATGTGCATTCTTGTTCATTCTTGACAACTTCTTAAAACCTAAAACAAAGGGGTAACAATTTGGGTTTTCTAGTGATAACTTTCATTGTATACCTTCTATTAAAAATGTAAGACCTATTTGGAATACCCTTTTTCTCTTACTACACATATCTGAAAATGGGCTAGGGTTACTTTGTATAGAATAGGTAAAAAATGGACTATTACAAAATTAGAACCCCTTTTTTTATGCTTTCTTGAACTGGAATGGTGAAGATTACTCCCAAAAGTGAGGATTTGAAGACATAAAACCAAATCCAAATCAAAATATAGATCAATAAAAAAATTTGGATAAAATTTCAAGAATTTTGGACTGGTAGAAAAAAAGTTATTACATTTTTAGTGTTTGTTGCCAACCCTAGCTAGGGTTTGGACATTTTTCACCAAAATCACTATAACTTTCTCATTTATCCATGAAAATGCATCAAATCAAATCCAAAAGAAAGTAGAAACAAATTAATTTAACATGAAAAAATTTTCATTGCACAAACAAGGCCATACAGGCTATACCAAATCTAAAAACTTGCTGCAACTACATAAAATATTGGAAAATCTTATTCAAATTCTTGCATAAACACCAAAAATCACTTCCCATATTAAAAAATTGACCACTATAGGCTCTAAAATTCCTTTTACAATCCATTTTTTAAGTAATAAGACATTTCCCATTCCATTAATGATTTTTCATCATTTTTGCCAACTTGCCAAAATGCATGACACCCAAAATAGCAACTTTGACAATTTTTTTGAAAATTGGAACAAACTAAAAACCCATGCCAAAAATGGATTGAAAATGGAATTACAACATTAATCAAGGTCATTAAAGATCTTGTTAACCCCCTAAGACCACAAGGACTCCAAAATTGCAAAAATGCATTATTTGAGCAAAAATTGCATATTAGGTACTCCTGCACCATACTCCCAAGGGGAAGAAAAACTCAAGTCCACTTGAATGCAGGTTTTCTCTTTCTTCCTAGTCTTCCAATTCTTTTGAAACTTTTCCTTCATCTTTGCAACTTTCCCTAAATCTTTTTTTTTTTTTGGTGTACCATATTTTATTGATCATCTTCTCAACTTTAAGGTACCAAAATTTGAGTTCTCGTTCATATGCCTCAGTACCACCATCTATGTCTTCATCTTCATCATTCAAATACAATGTGTCAGCATATTCATCATCCATAAAATAATAAAATACAACCATTACCTCAGTTGTTTTTGCAACATATTTGTCTCCATAGTGTGCTACATTTGTATAATGATCTTCATATACTGTATGCACTTCTCCTTCTTCTTTAGAATCTTTTCCATCTTCATTTCCATTTTTTGTACTTGTAAACACATACTCACACAAAGAATTAGTTTCAAAAAAAAAAGATTTATTTGTCTCTTCAAATGCTTCTAACACCCTTCCTTTCAACATATCTTGCAACTCATCCTCCCTTGCTGACGTCATATTTTGCCTTCTTCTCCTTTGAATGATCTTCTTGATAGGTCACTTAACCTTCTTCCTTATTGGTAAATGTCAACCATTCTCTTGGTTTACTCTCTCAAGAAACTGCTGCATCTCAAGATCCATTATTTTTTTCATTTCTTCTAAGGCACGCCTCAATTCCATTATCTCTTGTTGAACAATTATCTATTCTTCTTTCTCATTTTTATTCTTCACCTCACTTTTCCCTCTTCTTTTCTCTTGTTTATTTTTGCTTGGTAACTCCTTACTCTGCAAATCCCACAAACAAATCTTCTCAAAATTTCCATTCTTCTTTATCAAGCAAGTCTCTTTCACCTTGCTTCTTCTCAATGCTACTTCTTGTCTTTGTGATACCTCACCTTAGGCCCCTTTCTTTTCCCTTGGCTTAGTCTTTTGGTACCCAAGCTCTTCCTTCAACCTGTAAAACAAAAATAAAATACACAAACTCTCAAAAATTTCTTGCCTAGATCTTTGGGCTCTAATACCAATTTGATGTAGAGAAAAAGAAAAACTAAAAGCATCACAAATAGGGTTTCAATCCAAATGGCGAAAATGTGCATTCTTGTTCATTCTTGACTACTTGCTCTTAAAACCTAAAACATGGGGGAAACAATTTGGGTTTTTTGGTCATAACTTTCATTGTAAACCTACTATTAAAAATGGAAGACCTGTTTGGAATACCCTTTTAGCTTTTACTACACATCTAAAAATGTCCTAGAGTTACTTTGTATGGAATAGGTCAAAAATGGACTGTTATAGAATTATAACCCCTTTTTTGTGCTTTCTTAAAGTGGACTAGTGAAGATTACTCCAAAATATGAGCATTTGAAGACAAAAAAATATTCAAATCAAAATATAGATTAATATAGAATTTTGGACAGGTAGAAAAAAAGTTATTACATGTTTAGTGCTTGCTACGAACCCTAGCTAGGGTTTGGACAATTTTCACCAAAATCACTGTAACTTTCTCATTTCGCCATGAAAATGCCTCAAATCAAAGCCAAAAGAAAGTAGAAACAAATTAATTTAACATTAAAAATGTTTCATTGCACAAACAAGGCCATACAAGCTGTACCAAATCTAAAAATTTCCTACAACTACATAAAATATTGGGAAATCGTATTCAAATTCTTGCATAAACACCAAAAATCACTTCCCATCTTCAAAAATTGACCACTCTAGGCTCTAAAATGCCTTTTAAAATCCATTTCTTTAGTGAAAATATGTTTCCCATTTCCATTAATGATTTTTCATATGCATTTTTTCCAAGTTGCCAAAATGCATGACACCCAAAATAACAACTTTGACAATTTTTTTGAAAACTACAACAAACTAAAAACCAACACCCAAAATGGATTGAAAATAGAATTACAACATTAATAATGGTCATTAAAAACCTTATTAACCACCTAAGATCACAAGGACTCCAAAATTGCAAAAATGCATTATTTGAGCAAAAATTGCATATTAGGTGCTCTTGCACCAGTGTTGTAGCAAGCAAACAATGATGAACTATGGAGAATTGTGTTTTGATGGTGCTTGCTCAAAAGGAGAAGGTGTAGGGGTGATTATAATTTCCCCTATTGGTAGAAATTTTAAGTTTTAGTTTCCATTCTTATTTGCATGTACAAATAATGTAGTTGAATATGAAGCTTTGCTACTAGGATTAAGACTAGTTGAGAAACATGGAATCAAGAAGTTAAGAGTTATTGGAGATTCAAAGCTTGTTTTTTCTCAAGTCAGTTCAAGGTATGCATCAAAGAATAATATGTTGAGACAATATAGTATTTCTATTTGGGACTCAATAGAACAATTTGATGCTTTTGGTATTGATTGGTTGGATAGGAGTAAGAATCAGGTGGCAGATTTACTTGCCAATATTGCACTCGAACCAGATGAAATTACCTTTGCAAGAATTTGAAAAGTTGAAGTGCATATTAGAATTTCAATTCTTAATAATATACAGAACTGGTAGGTTTTTAATGATGATGAGGACATTTTGAGATTCTTGCAGTGTGTAGATGAGTATGAAGGTCAATAAATTGATTTCAAAGATTTTGTGGAAGAAGTGGATGACCAAGAAATAGTGTTTGAAAATGAAATCATTCAGTTGAAAATTAAAAAAATCCCAAAGGGGTTAGTTACTTTGGAGAGGGTTTTTTATGGCCCTGATAGGAGCAATTCCAAACAAACATCTACTCATAAGTGTTGTTGTAATTAATTATCTGATTACACTTACATAAGTTTACTTAGGCATTTAATTAATTCCTACCTAAAATGGTCATGTAGCTAAGACCCTGTTAGGACTGTAAAAATCTGATGATTTTGCATGTTTTTTTCACTCATAGGTTTCCAGATTGGTCCTACCGTGTGCATTTCTCACCTTATTTTGTAATTTGATCCCATAGTTTCCATCGGGTCATGCATTTTCATGTTGTGGTCCATTTTAGCATATGTTCATCCAGGTCTCCCCGACCCACAATGCATTTTTGCTAACATATGTTTACTGCAAGCATATCGGCATGACAATATCAGGGTCTCCCCTATCCTTTTTTCTACTTGAAAATGTCTGTGTTGCCTATCGGCAAGATGTTTTTGCTGTTATGGCGATTGAATTTTTCATGCAGGCACTGATCGGCAAGACTTTCACATGGTTTTGGCAACAAAGGATAATTCTTATCGGTGTGAGTTTAGTCCTTGGTGGAAGCTCTTACCGATCTCATTATGTCTCACTGACCGAAGGAAGAGGATATCACATCGGCAAGAGTTTGGTCGTTGGGGTAGTGTCTTATCGAATTCAATATGTCTCCTTGACCGACATCGGAATAGGAATATCGGCAAAGGAAATCATCTTCAGGATAATGTCATGGCGAGTCTTTCTTGTCTTACCGACTTGTGCATAAATGTTTGCTTTAGCTAGACATGCTGCTTTCGGTGTGAGGTCATAACGAATACACATTGTTACACCGACCGGTGGCAGGAGGATTTATATCGGTATGAGTTAAGATTTTTGATAAGAGGTCTCGTCGAGTGACCTTTGGTCTTGCCAATGGAAAACAATGAGGGACCTTGTCGGTGAGAGTATGATCTTGTCTCAACAACTCATAATGGACGATGACTTTCGATGTGACATAGTGTGCTCTATGAAAGGTCTTCTCGAGAGCGATATGTTACGGTGACAAGTTTGATCAAGGGGGTCTCTGTCGGTACAAGGGTAATGTTGTCTTGGCGAACAGGTGTGAGCTCGGGGCTCTCGGTATAACAAGGAGGATTCTACATGATGTCTCCCTAACGGTTGAAGGTTACAACAACATACAGGAGGCAAAAGGGCTTTTAGTGAAAAGTGATGTGGTCTACATGAGATCTCCCTGATATCGCAGAGCTACAGTGAAACACAAAGGGAACATGCAGATACTTCATGATTTTAGCGTAGCAAATAGAATATTATAATGACATATAGTTTGGTCGCAGGTGCTCTCAGGGAAACATAGGGTAATCTATGGGATATCTCACCAACTCTGACTGGTCACGGTGAAGGTGAATAACACCAAGGAGCGATTAACGATTGAGTTGCCTTCGGCATAACTGTCGGTTTGTCCCATCGACTGTTTCACTGATGAACAACAGAAATTCAAATACTATGGTCGACATGTGAGTTCATAAAGCCGTTGCAAGCCGACTTGAGTTGGGCTTGAATTCTATGGAGGGCCAGAATGGATTTTCAATATGTTTTATTTTCTTGATGCTAGTGTATAAATAGGCATTTTGTAATTGTAAAATTATCATGAGCTATTAGATTTTCGATACAACAGATAGATGATGGATACAGTAGAGTAAACATTCTCAGATCAGAGACTATGATGCATGTTTTCAAAATGGAGGTATTTATGTAAGTCAATTGATGTTGTTGCACATTTCTAGTGTCAATTGTCTGTTGGATTTAATGAAAGTATTGCTAAGCTGTCTCCAAGATTGATGCTTTCTAGTTGTTTAAATTGACATAACAAGTTTATGTTTAGTTTATTAATGCACATTTGTTGTATTTGTGTGATTAATCAATTGGTTCTTTCAAGCAAGGATTAAATCCTTTTACTTGATCACAGTAATCAAAGAGTTTCATCTATATTATTAAAGTAGAGCTTAGTAGTCACAATATTGCATGTTTATACAAGTTGTAAACATAATGTATGCCAGATAATTTGAGTTTTCTCTAGAGGGTGTTGCTTATCTTGATTTCATTTGACTCCGCATACCCAATAAGGCACTAGTCTTTGCACTTCATCATTTTGAACTCATTCAGTTCCTTTATATCTATTAATTGAGCATTTTAGGATTTAGATTAAGAAGATTTCTATTGCGCTTGAATTCATTTGGTCACTTGCATCTGCCATTGTGGAAAAATCATTGCAAGAAGGATCACCATAAGTCAAGTTTGCTTCATTCAGAAAGGTACTCCCGCCAAGGTTTAGCAGCACCTAAAGAGTAGAAGGTTGAGTTCTCTTGACCTTGTTTGTTACCCTAAAGCGTATCAAGAGAATGCTAGCCTCTTGAGGCATTCAGCCTACATTTTTGAGAGCTAACAGACCCATCATTCCATCATTATTTGCATTATCATTTCCTCCCTAAGTTGCACTTGTGCCTGGGTGTTGGTGTAATTAATTATCTAATTACACTCACATAAGTTTACTTATTCATTTAATTAATTCCTAGGTTCCAAATTAGTTATAATGGGGCCATCCCCCTTCATATGTTTGCATAGGAAATAAGATCCTTCTAGAAGCCTTATAGATAAGGCATTTTACTAGGTAGTTAGTTGTCACATGTCATAAGATTATGATACATGTCAACATCTTGTTACATACAACATCTCAACCTTTCCTATATAAGGAGGGTTATTGTACTCATTTGTATCATACTTTATCATACTTCATACCTCATCATTTGATAGGTCTTAATATCAAACAAGCTCATATTCATGCATATCCTATCGTGGAAGGATTTCATTATTTTTGCAGGTGTTCTTGGGTGTTGAGCTAATCTTTAGCTCTTACACGGTATCAGAGTCTTGCCTACAAGACCCTTCTCAAATCTGAGGATTGAGCTATGGCTGTAATATCTTGGTTATTTTTTGAGGTTGCCACAATATCAATGGTTTCATGGAAGGTCAATTTTGGTGTGTGCTGGAGGAAATTTGAGCTCATATCTAAGTCTAGGGTTGTTGAGAAAGTCAGGATTGACTTTTTTTTTGCCTAAATCCAACATATTTGGCCACGGTTATGAGGGTTTGAAGAAATTGCAAAATTTGCAAGATTTGGAGGTTGCAAAGCTTTTGGAGCTTTTTCACCTCAAATGGACCTCGCCATCATCATCAAGAAGCTCGAGATATGAATATTGACATAAAACACACCCATATTTGGTGTCAGCTATTCGAAAGGCAATTTTTTTTTACCTAGGCGACCATACAACCCACACAGGTACAATATAATATTCTTGCAAAATAAAAAATTAATAATTATATATGTTTTTCTTTTTTTTGTTGGGCTTCAAAAATTTTCATCAGCCTTTTCTAAATATTTTATCGAGCTATTATAAGATTTTTGGGGAATATTAAAATTTGTAAGGGTTTTTTAAAAGTCTACGGAGTTTATGGTTGTCAGGAGCAACATATTGCCAGAGGTGTTTTCAATCATAGGGCATTATTATTCATTCGTGGATATTATCCTACTATGTGGACTGGCCACATTTAATAATGTCCAGGGTCATGGAGTTTTGTCAGCTAGCCTTAATTGTGTCAGTGCTCTCTGCAAACTACCAGCTGCCACATCACTTGTGGGCCTTTGCCCATGGTCAAATCTTCACCCGCCAAGTTTACTTTGCTCACCGCCAGATTTCCCTACCACCAAAAAGTCCATTCTTCCCACTGACCAACCTTTCTATCATTGGTGCCTATAAACTCTTGCCTAAGTCCTTGTCGGGGATGAGTTACCCTGTCATTATTTATTCTCCCTCCTGCATGTCCTATACTTAGATTTCCTCTGCCGACCGTTGACTGCTTTACCGTCAGCCACCATTTTCTCTACCGGGCTAGTTCCCTTATTCATCAACATTCTACAAGTTTTAAAGACTCTGTAGAGCCATCACATTAGTTGGTTTTTTTACTTTTTGATGAGTCCAAATAATGGCTCAATTTTGATAGGGTTTATCATATATTTGTTGTTGTTACCATAGAATTTAACACTTGGTTATTGACACTCTCTATGTTATTTCCCTAAAATTATGAAGCTTGGGCATGAACTTATCCTTGTGACTTTTGATAATATTAAACTTCTATGTGATATATTTATGTTAATCTTACATGTGATTGAATGAATGCTATTCTAAGGTGATTATGGATACACAATTGTTTTGTGCACACTAATGTTATTATGCAGGTTTACATCAAGATGCAGATATAAATGAAGATTGTGAGGTGGAAGGAGTTCATGCTAGCTGGCCAGTTGCTAAAGAAGTAAAAAAGATGGTCATTAAAGAGGTCAATGGAGGGAAAATCGCATCTCGTGTGGAAGTTGTAATTTACCTTTAAATGATCATGTCTATTAGTTGAACAAATCTAAGAGGTGTTGCTATGTTGGATCCTCATTGAGGAAAGTCTACTTTGACTAAATCTGGCACATGCATAACTTTCTCCCTCTTTTTTATTCTTTCAATAAATGGTGTTGTCCTTGTTTGTTGGAGTTGACTGCCCAATTAGTTAGGAATTAGTTAGAAGATTTTTTCCTATAAATAATGATCAGATGCTCCTTTTCATAAGGTTGGATGTTCTGAGATTATACTTGCATTTTTCAGTTTCAAGTAATATGGTCTTATTGTTGATATGATGTAATCATGTTTTCAATGAATAAAATGATACTTTGATTTGTTGCATCTGAGTTAGCTTAGGGAAGACTCATTCAAGCGGGCCCACTTGGTGAGAATTCCATCCTTTTAGTTTAATAATTATTTTTTCATGCAGTAATTAGTTTCGGTCTCAGCAGTTGTCTGTTCCTATAGCCATTGGAACTTTTTTCTATGACTGTTCTTATAGCCAAGACAAAAAAAGTAACTTCTTGTTTGTTTGCTGAGATTTCTATTTTTTTAATCCATTCTAGTTCAGTTGTTGATGCTTAGTTTAGTTGATAATTCATGCTCAGTACTTATGCTAGTTCCCCTCAAGAATTTTATTTTTAGTACTGTTTCCTTTCTAGTTGTATGATAAGGATGACTATAGTTGAGTCTTAGTGCACATACAGTGTTGACCCATTTCAAGTTCACATCCTTGGGTTGACAATGAAATGAACCTTCATGATGAGAAAGATAACTACTTAGTGCCAATATCTAATCTCTAAGTTACAACTTTACAGGCTTAGTTA
Source organism: Sequoia sempervirens (assembly GCA_007258455.2). Lineage (NCBI taxonomy): Eukaryota > Viridiplantae > Streptophyta > Pinopsida > Cupressales > Cupressaceae > Sequoia > Sequoia sempervirens. Next base: position 816,534,562 of record VDFB02270651.1, read on the forward strand.
TTGAACCATTAGAGGAGGCCAACATTTTTGGCGCCATTTTCGGGGATGGTGTCAAACTAGGAAGTTATTTGGAGTCATTTCTAGTTTCTTTTTTGTTTTAGTATCTTTGAAGTTTGTTCCTAGAATACCCTTCATTTGAAAAAATTAATGATATGCTATTCTTTCACCAATTCTTTATGTGAGTTGGCTGATACTGAGTTAATACCATATGCATAGAGGCAAGAGAAGAGATGCTCATGGGAGATTCCTTCCTAATGGCCCTAATCCTGATAACCAACTAGTTGAGCTTCAAAATCTGCCAAGAGAAGAAGCGGAGGAGGCAAATCTTTTTGTTGATGCATTTCCCAATTTGACCAATTCTAAAACTTCCTCTGAAGAGAAAGCTACCCAAAACTTGATTGAGAATCCATTTGCTTTGGCATTCCATCAAGCAAATATGGTTGGTAAATATACAAATAGACCTAACCAACCGTCTTTTACATTTCCTATCACACACCATAATGAAGTTGATAACCTCAAGAACATCCCTGCTTTAGTTCTTCCTAAGTTTTATGGGCTTATAATAGAAGACTCTGACACTTTCTTGTTTGAGTTTGATATCCTCTATAGAAGCTATGACTGTACTACTAATTCTCATAGGCTTAAATTGTTTCCTACCACCTTGAAAGAAGCTACATTAAGATGGTTTATGAGATTAGGTATGAGTACTGTAGAGACTTTGGATGATATGTAAAAAAAGTTTCTTGAGATTAGGTGTGACATAGTGTGCTCTATGAAAGGTCTTCTCGAGAGCAATATGTTACGGCAACAAGTTTGATCAAGGGGGTCTCTGTCAGTACAAGGGTAATGTTGTCTTGGCGAACAGATGTGAGCTCGGGGATCTCGGTATAACAAGGAGGATTCTACATGATGTCTCCCTAACGGTTGAAGGTTACAACTACATACAGGAGGGAAAAGGGCTTTCGGTGAAACACGATGTGGTCTACGTGAGATCTCCCTGATATCACAGAGCTACAGTGAAACACAAAGGGAACATGCGGATACTTCATGATTTCGGTGTAGCAAACAGAATATTATAATGACATACAGTTTGGTCGTAGGTGCTCTTGGGGAAACATAAGGTAATCTATGGGATATCTCACCAACTCTGGCTGGTCACAGTGAAGGCGAATAACACCAAGGAGCAATTAATGATTGAGTTGCCTTTGGCATAACTGCTGGTCTATCCCATCGACTGTTTCACAGATGAAAAATAGAAATTCAAATATTGTGGTCGACGTGTGAGCTCATAAAGCCGTTGCAAGCCGACTTGATTTGGGCCTGAATTCTTTGGAGGGCCAGAATGGATTTTCAATATGTTTTATTTTCTTGATGCTAGTGTATAAATAGGCATTTTGTAATTGTAAAATTATCATGAGCTATTAGATTTTCGATACAATAGATAGATGATGGATACAATAGAGTAAACATTCTCAGATCAGAGACTATGATGCATGTTTTCAAAATGGAGGTATTTATGTAGGTCAATTGATGTTGTTGCACATTTCTGGTTTCAATTGTCTATTGGATTTAATGAAAGTATTGCTAAGCTGTCTCCAAAATTGATGCTTTCTGGTTGTTTAAATTAACATAACACGTTTATGTTTAGTGTATTAATGCACATTTGTTGTATTTGTGTGATTAATCAATTGGTTCTTTCAAGCAAGGATTAAATCCTTTTACTTTATCACAGTAATCAAAGAGTTTCATCTGGATTATTAAAGTAGAGCTTAGTAGTCACAATATTGCATGTTTATACAAGTTGTAAACAAAATGTATGCCAGATAATTTGAGTTTTCTCTAGAGGGTGTTGCTTATCTTGATTTCATTTGACTCTGCATACCCAATAAGGCACTAGTCTCTGCACTTCATCATTTTGAACTCATTCAGTTCCTTTATATCTGTTAATTGAGCATTTTAGGATTTAGATTAAAAAGATTTATATTGCGCTTGAATTCATTTGGTCACTTGCATCTGCCATTGTGGACAAATCATTGCAAGAAGGATCACCATAAGTCAAGTTTGCTTCATTCAGAAAGGTACACCCGCCAAGGTTTAGTAGCACCTAAAGAGTATAACGTTGAGTTCTCTTGACCTTGTTTGTTACCCTAAAGCATATCAAGAGAATGGTAGCCTCTTGAGGCATTCAGCCTGTGTTTTTTAGAGCTAACAAACCCATCATTCCATCATTATTTTCATTATCATTTCCTCCCTAAGTTGCACTTGTGGCTGGGTGTTGGTGTAATTAATTATCTAATTACACTCACATAAGTTTACTTATTCATTTAATTAATTCCTAGGTTGCATTCACTTAGTAATTAGTTATAATGGGGCCATCCCCCTTCATATGTTTGCATAGGAAATAAGATCCTTCTAGAAGCCTTATAGATAAGGAATTTTACTAGGTAGTTAGTTGTCACATGTCATAAGATTATGACACATGTCAACATCTTGTTACATACAACATCTCAACCTTTCCTATATAAGGAGGGTTATTGTACTCATTTGTATCATACTTTATCATACTTCATACCTCATCATTTGATAGGTCTTAATATCAAACAAGCTCATATTCATGCATATCCTATCGTGGAAGGATTTCATTATTTTTGTAGGTGTTCTTGGGTGTTGAGCTAATCTTTAGCTCTTACATGGTATCAGAGCCTTACCTACAAGACCCTTCTCAAATATGAGGATTGAGCTATGGCTATAATATCTTGGTGATTTTTTGAGGTTGTCTCAATATCAATGGTTTCATGGAAGGTCAATTTTGGTGTGTGTTGGAGGAAATTTGAGCTCATATCTAAGTCTAGGGTTGTTGAGAAAGTCAGGATCAACTTTTGTTTTGCCTAAATCCAACATATTTGGCCACAGTTATGAGGGTTTGAAGAAATTGCAAAATTTGCAAGATTTGGAGGTTGCAAAGCTTTTGGAGCTTTTTCACCTCAAATGGACCTCGCCATCATCATCAGGAAGCTCGAGAGATGAATATTGACATAAAACACACCCATTTTTGGTGTTAGCTATTCGAAAGGCAATTTTTTTTACCTAGGCAACCATACAAACCATGCATGTACGGTAGAATATTCTTGCAGAATAAAAAATTAATAATTATATATGTTTTTCTTTTTTTTTCGGGCTTCAAAAATTTTCATCGGCCTTTTTTAAATATTTTATCAGGCTATTATAATATTTTTGGGGAATATTAAAATTTGTAAGGGTTTTTTAAAAGTCTACGGAGAGTATGGTTGTCAGGAGCAACATATTGCCAGAGGTGTTTTCAATCATAGGGCATTGTTATTCATTCATGGATATTATCCTACTATGTGGACTGGCCACATTTAATAATGTCCAGGGTCATGGAGTTTTGTCAGCTAGCCTTAATTGTGTCGGTGCTCTTTGCAAACTACTAGCTACCACATCACTGGTGGGCCTTTGCCCATTGTCAAATCTTCCAGCCCTGAGTTTACTTTGCTCACCACCATATTTCCTTACCACCAAAAACTCCATTCTTCTCACCGACCAACCTTTCTATCATTGGTGCCTATAAACTCTTGCCTAAGTCCTTGCCAGGGACGAGTTACCCTGTTATTATTTATTCTCCCTCCTGCATGTCCTATACTTAGAATTTCCTCTACCAACCGTTGACTTCTTTACCGTCAGCCACCATTTTCTCTGCTAGGCCAGTTCCCTTATTCATCAACATTTTACAAGTTTTAAAGACTCTGTAGAGCCATCACATTAGTTGGTTTTTTTACTTTTTGATGAGTCCAAATAATGGCTCAATTTTGATAGGGTTTATCATATATTTGTTGTTGTTACCATAGAATTTAACACTTGGTTATTGACACTCTCTATGTTATTTCCCTAAAATTATGAAGCTTGGGCATGAACTTATCCTTGTGAATTTTGATAATATTAAACTGCTATGTGATATATTTATGTTAATCTTACATGTGATTGAATGAATGCTATTCTAAGGTGATTATGGATACACAATTGTTTTGTGCACACTAATGTTATTATGCAGGTTTACATCAAGATGCAGATATAAATGAAGATTGTGAGGTGGAAGGAGTTCATGCTAGCTGGCCAGTTGCTAAAGAAGTAAAAAAGATGGTCATTAAAGAGGTCAATGGAGGGAAAATCCCATCTTGTGTGGAAGTTGTAACTTACCTTTAAATGATCATGTCTATTAGTTGAACAAATCTAAGAGGTGTTGCTATGTTGGATACTTGTTGAGGCAAGTCTAGTTTGACTAAATCTGGCACATGCATAACTTTCTCCCTCTTTTTTATGCTTTCAATAAATGGTGTTGTCCTAGTTTGTTGGAGTTGACTGCCCAGTTAGTTAGGAATTAGTTAGAAGATTTTTTCCTATAAATAATGGTCAGATGCTCCTTTTCAAAAGGTTGGATGTTCTGAGATTATACTTGCATTTTTCAGTTTCAAGTAATACAGTCTTATTGTTGATATGATGTAATCATGTTTTCAATGAATAAAATGATACTTTGATTTTTTGCATCTGAGTTAGCTTAGGGAAGACTCATTCAAGGGGGCCCACTTGGTGAGAATTCCATCCTTTTAGTTTAATAATTATTTTTTCGTGTAGTAATTAGTTTAGGTCTCAGCAGTTGTCTATTCCTGTAGCCATTGGAACTTTGTTCTATGACTATTCCTATAGCCAAGACAAACAAAGTAACTTCTTGTCTGTTTGCTGAGATTTCTATTTTTTTCATCCATTCTAGTTCAGTTGTTGATGCTTAGTTTAGTTGATAATTCATGCTCAGTACTTATGCTAGTTCCCTTCAAGAATTTTATTTTCAGTACTGTTTCCTTTCTAGTTGTATGATAAGGATGACTATAGTTGAGTCTTAGTGCACATACAGTGCTGACCCATTTCAAGTTCACATCCTTGGGTTGACAATGAAATGAACCTTCATGATGAGAAAGATAACTAATTAGTGCCAATATCTAATCTCTAAGTTACAACTTTACGGGATTAGTTATTGAACCATTAGAGGAGGCCAACATTTTTGGCGCCATTTTCGGTGATGGTGTCAAACTAGGAAGTTATTTGGAGTCATTTCTAGTTTCTTTTTTTGTTTTAGTATCTTTGAAGTTTATTCCTAGAATGCCCTTCATTTGAAAAAAATAATGATATGCTATTCTTTCACCAATTCTTTATGTGAGTTGGCTGATACTGAGTTAATACCATATGCATAGAGGCAAGAGAAGAGATGCTCATGGGAGATTCCTTCCTAATGGCCCTAATCCTGATAACCAACTAGTTGAGTTTCAAAATCTGCCAAGAGAAGAAGAAGCGGAGGAGGAAAATCCTTTTGTTATGCATTTCCCAATTTGACCAATTCTAAAACTTCCTCTGAAGAGAAAGCTACCCAAAACTTGATTGAGAATCCATTTGGTTTGGCATTCCATCAAGAAAATATGGTTGGTAAATATACAAATAGACCTAACCAACCATCTTTTACATTTCCTATCACCCACCATAATGAAGTTGATAACCTCAAGAACATCCCTGCTTCAGTTCTTCCTAATTTTTATGGGCTTGTAATAGAAGACTCTAACACTTTCTTGTTTGAGTTTGATATCCTCTATAGAAGCTATGACTATACTACTAATTCTCATAGGCTTAAATTGTTTCCTACCACCTTGAAAGAAGCTACATTAAGATGGTTTATGAGATTAGGTAGGAATACTGTAGAGACTTTGGATGATATGCAAACAAATTTTCTTGAGAAGTATAAAGAATATTGTACAGGTAGTGATATGAGAGGAGATGATATCATCAAGATGCAGTAGAAGGAAGATGAAAGTTTGGAAGACTACATTTTGAGATTCCTCTTTTTCCTACAAAAATCTCCACATCATGCACTCAATGAAGAGTCTCAGAAATTTCTCTTCCTTAGAGGGATCAATGAAAATTGCATTGATGCACTGGACTTGATAGGAGGAGGAGATATCACCCAAGTTCCCTGTGATGATATTAAGAAGATATGTCAAAACTAATCCAGGGAAGCTCTAAAGAAAGGAATAGGTTACCAATCTTATATGGGTAAATTCTCCACTAATGGAGTTTCAAGGGTGGAAATCACTCATTTGCTAGCATATTTCAAGCAGGATATCATAAACAATATGGCTACTCAGCTAGACACTCTTTAAGTAAAGAAGAAACATGAGGTGGTAGAAGCAATGCTGGAAGAATATTATCCTCATTGTAGGCAAAAGAAGAAGGACTACAGATGCAAAATGGTAGCCAACATTGACATCAAGAAAATTCCACCAGAATTCAGGCCAGTTCAGGTTGATGATGATCAGGTTTTCTGCATTGCACAAAGAATACCATGGGCTCCAAGACAAGGAATTCCACTAGATCCATTATCTTTTAGTGGACCTTATTTCAATTCTTATGCATATAGTAATCAATGGCAACCCCCATACCCATCCAACTTTGGAGGCTATCCACCTCAGCCTTGGAACAACCCTCCAAATATCTGGCCCAATTAACAAAACTCTCCACCCGGTGGGAACAATTTTAGAGGAATTGGAAACGACCTCCAAGAAACTGGTAGCAAACATCCTAATGGAGGAGAGAAAAACAATGGCCAAACTAGACAACTGGTTATATGCAGCCACCTCCATAGTCTCAATAGCCTACCATAATGCCTCCTCCCACTAGCTCAAACTCTAGCACACCTAGACCTAGTCAGTTACTAGCTCAACCCACACCTAACCCAAATAACAAACCACAACAACAACCGGTTTACTCTGTAGATCCTAATCAATTTCTTACATATGTTGTGAGTGTGAGTGATATTCATTTGCATTCAAGAACCACTTTTTCATCTCCTTCCACTCCTATCATAACCGAGATTCCCGTGGAAGAAGAGGAGCATCAAAATCTATCTAATATCCCTACTTAGTCAAGTGTGCCCAAGAATCTTGAACTAGTTCAGCAACCTGATCAAGACCCACCATTTCCTCAAAGGTTAGAAGTTGTTAAACAAAAGGAAGAGAAGGCATAAATAACCTTTGATATTCTGGATCAATTTAAACACATATGTGTTAATATACCTTTGTTACAAGACATAAAAGATGTACCCATATATTGCAAGGAAATCAAGGAAGCATGTCTCAAAAAGCTAGGAAGGAAAAAGAAGGACCCCACTATCATTCATGTGGTGGGACAGTTGGTAGATATCATGCTTGGGAAAGTCATTGTTCCTAAATATACTGACCTAGGAAGTCCTATGGTAGGAGTCATTAAAAATGCAATCCAAGTAAAGAATGCTCTAATACACTTGGGAGAAACAATCAATATGATGACTAAAGATATCTTGCAACAACTGAATGTTACAAATATGAGACCTACTCCTACTGTCCCGCAACTTGCTGATAGTTCCACTGTCAAACTAGATGGTATAGTAGAAGACCTTGTTGTTACTTTAGACTCTTGAGAGTACCCAGTAGATTTCATGATCCTTTCCCCTAAAGCTACATTGGGAGGGTATCCCATTATTCTGGGTAGGCTATGGTTAGCTACAAAAAATGCTTATTTTGGATGTTAGACATGGGAAATGACTTATTTTTATGGGAGAAGCACTAAGAATTTTTTCCTCTATCCTCCTGCTCAAGCATCCCATGATATGGACAACCCCATATGGCCACATGTTGGAGAAGAGGAGGAGGAATTAAATTCAATTGAACAATTCATGATGATAGGAAGAATTCCTTTCATGCAAATTCAAGAAGAAGATGAAATATTATCCCATATAATTCAGAACCATTGTGAAGTGCATGAAAAATCATCCACTCATGAATCTACTTCTGCATGTCCATTGCATACACTTTTGTGAGCTCCTCCTGCTTCATAAATTGTTACCACATGAACTAAAAATGCCAAGCATCGATGAAACAACCATGATTGAGTTGACCACACAAGTACAAGTTTCAGAGGGAAAACATCTGAATATTAACAAACTCATCCAAGAGCAATAGTTGTCCTTGACAAACCTCTTGAAGTTGCATCAACATTCATTTGCATGGGTTACCACGACATGAATGGGTTGGATCCCAAGCTTTGTACTCATAGGATCTACATTAGAGATGACTGCACACTAGTAAGGCAACCATAAAGGAGAATCAACCCTGCATTGAGGGATATTGTAAAAGGGGAACTACAAAAGTTATTGGATGTAGGATTTATCTACCCTTTCTTAGATAGCCAATGGGTGTCCCCATTGGTAATTGTGCCTAGAAAGGGAGGTAAATGGAGAGTTTGTGTTGACCAAAAAGGAACATTTTCCCCTTCCTTTTATAGACCAAGTATTGGATTCACTTGCAAGAAAGAAGCATTTTTCTTTCCTAGATGGATTCAGTGGTTATAATTAGATACAGATTGCACCTAAAGACTAGGAAAAGATAAATTTTACTTGTCCTTGGGGGACTTATTCCTAGTCAATACTCCCATTTGGTTTATGTAATGCACCTGCAACCTTTCAAAGAGTAGTCATTGGTATATTCTTAGATATCTCACATGATTGTATGGAGATCTACATGGATGATTTTACTACTTATGGTGCTAATTTTACAAAAAACATTAGAAAACCTAGGAAAAGTTTTGCAGAGATGTGAGGACCATAATCTATCCTTGAATAGTGAGAAATGATTTATGATGATATAGGGAGTAGTCGTTGGCCATTATATCTCTCATAAAGGAATTCAAGTAGACCCAACCAAGATTGAGGTAATTACCAATCTTCCTATTCCTATCAAGAAAAAAGATGTTAGAAGCTTCTTGGGACATGTAGGATACTATAGGCACTTCATAAAAAAATTTAGTAAGATGGAAACACCACTTTATAATATTCTAACTAAAGATGTTGAGTTCTAGTGGACAAAGGATTGTGATAAAGCATTCCCTGATTTAAAGACAACCTTAACCCATGCTCTTGTGCTTAAAGGCCCTAATTGGGAACTCCCTTTCCATATTCATACAAATGCATTTGATTATGGTATAGGGATGCCTTGGGACAAAAGGAGGGAACAATTGAGAATGCAATCTACTTTTTCAGCAAGAACCTACAAGGAGTTGAGTTTAACTACATAGTCACAGAGAAGGAGATGTTGACAGTCATTTATGCTCTTAACAATTCTAGGCATTATATCACAGGATATCAAATCTTTGTCCATATAGACCATGCAGCCATAAGATACCTTATGAATAAGCCATTTATTTTAGGAAGGTTAGCTAGGTGGTTGCTGTTAATGCAAGAATTTGATATCACCATTGTAGAAAAACCAGGTAAGGAAAATGTTGTGGCATACTTTCTCTCCAGATTGACTACATTAGATGACACTCAAGTCATTGATGACTCTTTCCCTGATGAAAATTTGTTCTCTATCAGTGTGCACACACCCTGGTATGCAGATATAGCCAATTATCTAGTTACAGGGAGAGTTCCCCCTCATTTCTCTCCAAAAAAGAGAAGGGTTCTTATTGAAAAAACTTTTACATTCTCATGGATTGTAGGTTGTTTATTCTATACTGGACCAAATCATGTGATGAGAAGATGTGTAAGAGAGGATGAAACTATGATATACTACATGCATTTCATAATCAACCCTATGGAGGGCATTTTGTAGCCAAGAGAACAACCATGAAGATTCTTAATACAGGTTATTACTGGCTCACACTTCATAAGGATGCAGAAAAGTACACTAGGAAGTGTGATAGATGTCAGAGGATTGGTCGAGAAACTAAATGAGATGAGATACCTCTATACCCTCAAGTAGTTATCACACCATTTGATAAATGGGGACTTGATTTTATAGGTCCAATTGATCCACCATCAAATGGAAAATCTTACATCTTGGTTTGCACTGACTATGTGACTAAGAGGGTTGAGGTTAAGGCCATGAAACATGCCAGAGACAATAAAGTTGCATAATTCCTCTATGAAGAAATCTTCACCCATTATGGAGTTCCTAGAGAGATAGTCATAGATCAAGGAGCTCAGTTTACATCAACTCTTGTCACAACATTGGTCAATGAATATAATGTAAGGAATAGGAAATCTACCCCCTATCAACCTCAATCCAATTGCCAGTTTGAGGTAACAAATAGGGAAATAAAGGTTATTTTGACCAAAACAATGGCTATTCATAGAAAATATTGGGAAAATAGATTTCCAGAAGTTGTTTGGGCTTATAGAACCACTTGGAAAACAACCACTAGCTTTAATCCTTTTGAATTACTGTATGGAAAAACAACCATGATGCCTATAGAGTTTGAACATAAAACTCTTAGGACAACACTAGACCTTGGGATGGATATGTCTCAGGCACATAATGATCTATAATTAGAGGTTTACACTTAAAATGTATTCAACCTTAATTACAATTATTCCCAATCCAGACAGAATTGCGTGACTATGTTGTTTAATCGTTGAAATTACAGACTAGGTTCACTTTTACATAAATTAATGAAATTAGTAATTACTAAAATGTTGTAATTAGAAATCAAATACTGAATTGAAAAATAAACTGAAATGAAATAGAGAGGAAATTAGATAGAAGATAGAAGAATAATATGGAAGAGAAGTTAACACAGGAGCTTGATAATGGAGTTCTTCCAATAAGGACCACGTCTCCAGGTCTATTTCTCAACATTGGACTACTTTCATTAATATTGCCAAGCAAAAGAAATTCCTTGTTACAATATCCAAGCTCTAAATCTGCATAAAACTCTACTCTCCTCATAGTCTCTCTCAACACTTGAAGACAATTCAAATGTCTCTGTGTTTAAAAAAATCTCCTCCAAAAGAATACTCTCTCCTCAAACTCTTATAATTCCAATAATTTTCAATGTCCCCCTTTACAAAAATCACCCCCTCTATATACACTTTTATTTTCTAATAAAGGGGTTTAACCATGCGATTTTTGAAAATAAATAATATCTCCTATTTACAAGTAAATCTTTTAAAAATAAGCTACCCCCTTTAAAGTCTATGGTTTATATCAAACCATTTATCTTTTTAAAATCCTTGAAAATCTTGAAAATATTTTGAATTTTATTTTAAGCCCTTTTCATCTATCTTTTCTTGGGCTTATTCAATTTTAAGGAGATTGAATTCTAAATTATAGGGGTTAATATTTTAATATGGGAGAAATCAGTTTTTTGCTTCTATTTTAAATAGAACCGACCCCTTATCCACTCCAAAAATCACATGTAGTGTAGTGGTAGGGAGTAAAAATAGGGTAAAGGAGGTGGTGTGTTCAAACCACCCACCTCCATTTTATATGATAGAATTATTTTAAGACTTTAAATATAATGTGCTCCGTATATATGGCAAAGTAATCACTTGGTGTAACTGCTTGGTGTAGCAGTTGAGAGGAGAAAAGGAGAGGTCATGAGATCAACTCCTTCAACCAACCACTTTTTAATTAGCAACTCAATAGATTCTTGACTGCCACAGGGGTGCCACATGGCACCATTTCATTCCTCCATGTGGTACTATGTGATTCATCAGTCAATGCCACGTGTCGAAGCACAATAGTCACCAAGTGTGTTGCCAAGTACCACATGTCAGTTTTAGATTGGTCCATGTCACCAACACCTACCACATCAGAAATAATGCTAACGGTACTTTTTCTGGCATCATCAAAGTCAACGAGACTCAAAATTTTGACCTACCTTTGACCAACCGTAACTTTCACATATAAGTTTTGTTTTCAAAACTGAATATAGTTCTAGAATCAGCACAACCAGCACTACAACTTGACATCATTTTTGCTTCATTTTGAGACAATCAATTTTCTGCCTTTTTGAATGCCTAATTCACCTATTTGATTGAACCTTTGATTGAGCATAACTTCTGCATACAAACTCCTTTTGGGCCCATTCAAGTTGCGTCAAGGTCGTTTCAACGAGCCCTATCCAATGATGTTGATTTGGATGAATTCTGAGAATAAAATTTTCAAGTTTTCTAGATCTACATGGATCATTGCTCCCCATTGAGAAGGTTTTGGACCTTTAAAAAGTTTGATTTATGTACAATTTGAGCTAGGGAAATGTCACCCCACTTGCCCAATATCATCTATTCTTCCTGCTGAAATTTTGAACATCTGACCCATCACAAACACAAAGAAATATGAGATAGCTTTGCTGATACAATCAACTACATGTTCATCAATATTCTCTATCACATTCATCATCCACATAGAAATAACTAGCAAAATAACAAGCAATAGTATTGAATACATTGATGTAAAGGAAATAGTATCAACATTCTGAATCCCCTGAATAGTAACATTATTAGAAAATGAAACATTCAAACCCTCTTTTACCACCTTTGGATGAAAGCCCGACTCTACTTGCAATTGATCCTCACACTGTGTTGTCTGTGACACCTTATCATGATTCAAATCTTCATGCTTAGTATCACTAGCTGTTATAGACATGAGGTTAAAGTATTGCTTGCATTTACAATCATCTTCAAATGCCCTGTGTTTACAATAGATTTGTCAGTCTTTATGTGATGAGCTCTAACACTAAATTCAATTCCATCTTTAAATAAATGATACCTATTATGTTCCCTATAGAAAATGGACTTTTGGTCATACAAATAAGGACTTCCTAGAACCATCCCATAGATGTCAACTAGAATTACATCTAACTCTACCTCATCAACAAACTTGGATGTGATTACAAATTGGAGTTTACACTACTTTGACACATGTAGCCGAGCATTATCATGCACCCAATCCAATGGATAGGGTCTAGGATGAGGAGTGGTTTTTAATCCCAATTGCTTAACAACTTGTTCTGACATAAGATTAACTTGTGAGCCACTATCTATTAGTGTATCAATCTTAGTTTGTTTAGCAATAACCCTTATATAAAACAAGTCATTTCTTTTACTTTCAAAAGGTGCTTCATTACAACTTAGAGAAGAAGCATGAGAACTGGTACTGACAATAGGAGTATTACCTTTGATACCCACAATTAAGATCTTGATTTCATCATCAGAACCTTATTTGAGATCCTGCACAATAGTTGCAGTCTTTTGCTTACCCTTTCGATCCTTGAACCACTTTGACTTTTGATCGGGATGCAGTTTCCAACATCTTGCATCTTCATGCCCTTTCTTCTTGCAATGTGAGCAATAGGGCTTCTTGTCCTCTTTCTTTGTAGTAGTTGTTCATTGTGATTTCTCTTTCCCTTTCTTGCTTCCTTTCTGCTTACTGCACTCCATCAACAGTTAGTCATGGCTATTCCTTGAGCTTGTTTCCAAATGGATAGCTTGCACACTAACTTCATCAATTTTAATTGGATTAAACATAAGTATGGTATGTTTCAAACTCTCACGTAATCCACCTATGTACTTTAAAAAAAATTCTTGTGTGTACAATGGAATGCCCAAAATTAAAGCCCTCTTCCTAAACTCATGTGTATATTCTTGCACACTTTGTCCTTTCTCTTGTCTTAATGATTGCTAGTTCATTACTGCTTTTTGCATATGCCCTAATGGATAAAACTATTTCTTAAGTGCAGCTATAAACTCAAACCAAGAAGAAATAATTTTTCCATAATGACTTAGATCCTCCTGTGTTCTACTCTCCCACCAAATTAAAGTTGTTCCTCTTAGGCGAAGAGTAGGTAATTGGATTTTTTGAGAATCGTCAATAAACTTCTAAATTCTACAATAAACTTCAGTTTGCTTAATCTAATTATCTGGTTTATTTGTATCTAGTTCTCCATTATAGATTGGAAAATCAAATTTAACATCCAGTTTTAACAAAGGTGTATTAGTTTGCACAGGTTGTTTCTTTTTAGAAGAGTTAGACAAAGAAGAAGAAGATGATGAATAAGGTGAAGAGGACAGGGATGGAGGTTCAAGAAGGTCACCACCACCTCCTACTCCTTTAACTTTGTCTTCTTTCAATGAGGATTCAACTTCCTCCTTCTTCCTATCCTTGCTTTCCTTTCTCTTCTTTCATTATTTCCTCTCCCGGAAAATAACTTCCACCATTGACTTCATCTTGATAAAATCTTGTTGAAAAGCTTTCAGATCGAGATCTAGAGCTTCATGCTCAATTAAAATATTTGACATCTTCAGTGGAAAGGTCTTTCATTTTCTAATATTTGGATTGAATTCTTCCAGTGCACCTTCTCCTTGTTTTAGTTTCAATCTGGTTAACATTCACTTTTGTAATTTCCTACAAAACAAGCTCTGATACCAATTCAAAAGGATAGGATCATGCAACTAATGCCTTGGATGAGATGAGAAAATTAGCTCTCCATCATACTAATATGGTGTAGAACCAAAGAGTCAAATGGCATGACAAATACATCAAGGAAAAGAAGTTCCAACTAGGTTACTGGGCACTTCTTTATGATTCCAGGTATAAAGACAATGTAGGAAAACTACATACTAGGTGGTTGGGACCATATGAAGTTGCAAAGGTCTTCTCCAATGGTGTTGTTCAACTCACAACCATTGATCTTGTCAGATTAAAGCTCTTGGTCAACGATCATTGTCTCAGGTTATACCATAAACCAACTTCCAAACAAGAATTCATGTAGCAATTTATTCAACACTAGACCTCTGAAGTTCCTATAGCTGAAGGAATCGAACTTGGTGTCCATCCTTCTAATTAGTCAAGGTATTCATACAATCATAATAAAGGTTTCCACTTTTTGTGGGAATCAATTTCTCCATCAATAAATCTATCTGCCCATCCATCTCCATCCTTTCTCTCTCTTCCATAACTCCACCATCACTTCACTCCATCATCACTTCATTTAATAAGCTCAACCATACTTCCTTCCACATTCTTTGCAAATGACACTCCAAATTTTCAGGTATGTGCATAACAACTTGATGTATCTTAATTATCTTACATGCATTTGTTTAATTAATGTACATTAATATTGATATTTCACATAACACATATTTGTACTCTTCCTTATCACATCATGATTACATCACAGCCTATGTAGACACATGCTTTAATTTAGGTTGGGGGAGAGTGTGAATCCACGTTTCCATGTGTGTACATGTAATTCATGCACCATCAATGCAACAAATTTGAAATGAGAAAATTTGAAATAATATAGTTGAAATAATGATCTATATGTATGATATGACACTTGCCACCACCATTTTATTTGATGATGTCCCTCCTTTGTGTCTTCCTTGTTGCCTTAGTCATAGTCATGTCACCAAAAAGGTAAATTCAAGAGTCATAAAACATTGGCGTTAGCATTGGAGAAGAGTTGCAGGAAGCATAAAGAAATTAGGTTTTCAGAAGGAGGATTGCAGGAAAGAAAAATTTTTAGAGGTGTTTTCCAGATTGTGAGTAGAAGCAATGGGAGGCCAGCTGATAAAAAATTAACCTACAATTCATTAGGTGATATTGTATGATGCACTCTCTTTGGCTAAATTCAAAAATTGTGGATGGTTAGACTACTTTATGAAACTAGATAGTTTCAATGATGGAATTGCTTTGGAATTTGCACAAACATTCTCTGATGGTAAGGAAATGGTTAAAGGGCTAGAAGTTATAGTCACTGAAGAGAGGATTGTTGGAGTAACAGGTTTGTCTACTGAAGGAGAACCCTACCCTGTTTCTAAGGATGCTAGGACAACTAGGGCAGAATTCACTGAGCCTAGTGATCCTCCACTTGTGGTAGACAAACAAGGAAAAAGGAGAACTTCTCTTCTCGAAAAATGGAAACAAGTTGCTATCTACATTATCAAATATATTACCTGTGAGGGCCGCCAATCATGCCTTCATTTTTTACATTTCAATTTTTTGAACCACATGAGACATGGCAAGAGGATCAACATGCCAAATGTGTTGTACAACCTTCTTGCAATCATGGAAGCTGAAATGTAGAAAGGTAGGGAAAAATCTGTTTCCCATCACTATTTGATTAAGTTGTTAGTAAAAACATCTTTGTAAGAGTGTCTGGTATGTCATGGGAAGAATTTTTGAGTATTGATTAGTTCAGATTGGAAAATGCGGGTCCCAGAGGTCAACCCCAAGCTCATAGGGTTAGTAGGGGTGAGAGGGTTACTAAAACCACTCTTGGAGCTTCAACTTCTGGCACAAACTCTAGCACAAACCCTCTTGTAGATAATCAATAATAGAAATTGGATCCTTTGAATTAGAGTATTCAGATGAAGAAATTTCATTCTTAGACACTAATTTCAATGTTCTCCCTAAACCTCCAGTTCATACTAGGGTTTCCATTCGAAAAGAGGAAGGAAAAATGAGAGAGGTAGAAATTAGAAAAGGGAAGGTGAAGAAGCAAAAACCAAAAAAAGTAAAACCTAGCCCTAGGAAATGAAAAACTAATGATATTGGTCATCCTGCAATCATTGAGAAACATAAAATCCCTCCAAAGAAATCAAAACTAGTTGAGTCAACTACTGCTATGCCTCCAAAAAGGAGCCCTAGACTTAGAAGGACACCTAGGAAGGACACAAAATCTCCTAAGGGGCAGGTAAATATAGAAGTGGAAGAAAATTTTGAGGAACAAGCAAACATAGGATTAGCAAAACTTGCTGCGGTTTCAAAGCAGGTTGAAAATTAGGAACCACTACAACTAGATCAAGGTGAACAACAAGAACCACTACAACTAAAGTAATTTGAACATGAGTCGGTGCAAGGAAAGATCCTAGTAGGAAAACATTAACCTCCTACCTTTTCATGGGCATTAGTAGCCCTAGAATTATGGAATGAAATGTATAAGAAAGAGGAAGAGTGGAACAAAGAAAGACTCAAGCTACAGGAAGAAGTTAATAAGAAAATTGCAAAAATTGAGGAAAAGAATGTAGAGATTATTGCATTAAAGGATAAGGTAGATAATGTGGTGGCTCTAGTACATCAAATTATGGCATGCAAAACTCCTCCAAGGATATATGCATTGCATTTAAGGGAGAAACATCTTTCTTTCAAGCTATGAGGGGTCATTTCCAGTTTAAGTCCTTCCATTGAAACACCACATAATTTTTTTCAAGCCTACCAATCCTCTGCTCTTGAAGTTAAAAATTTGTTGTGTGAATTGTGTTTACATAATTTTGCTATCCCTAATGACCATGAATGGAATCCATTTTTATACATTGTGGATATTCACTTGAGGGCATTCATGTGATGGATCCAAAATGAAATCAGTTGGGGGCTACAATTTAAAATATACAGAGAAAGAGAACTCCATACTCCCTTGTCTCTAAGAGCCAAATCAAGTAACCCTTCAAACATTTACTGCACATGGCACAAAATTCTTTATAATTGGGTGTACAAAACTAGGATCATGCATGCTAGGGAGGAAGCATACTAGGAATATGAGAAGATAGTTGCTACTATAGGAAAAATAGAACTGGGGTATATATCACAAAGATGGAATGATCTTTCAGATTAGTTAAAACAAGTTGAATCCCATTCCTTGTAAAATTACTATGCAACTTGCAAAAGAAGCATTAGGTACATGCATCTTGGGAGAATGAAGCAACATTATTGGCTTCCATTCATATTTTAGCTACCCATCTTATTGTGGCTAGTAACAGATTACAAAAACTATCAGTATGATATAGATATAGAGAGGCCAAGGTGGAACAAATTGGAAAACAAGTAGGGGTTCTACTGGGATCCAAATTCAGATACTGTAGATACTAATCAAGGACATGTAGCAATTGGTGACTTTAGAGCTTTGACAAGGCAAAGGAATAGAGTTCCCTCTACGCGAGGACCAGCAAATCATTAGGTTGGGGGGAAATGATGAGTCCAAATAATGGCTCAATTTTGATAGGGTTTATCATATATTTGTTATTGTTACCATAGACTTTAGCACCTGGTTATTGACACTCTCTGTGTTATTTCCCTAAAATTATGAACCTTGGGCATGAACTTATCCTTGTGACTTTTGATAATAATAACCTGCTATGTGATATATTTATGTTAATCTTACATGTGATTGAATGAATGTTATTCTAAGGTGATTATGGATACATAATTGTTTTGTGCACACTAATGTTATTATGCAAGTTTACATCAAGATGGAAATATAAATGAATATTGTGAGATGGAAGGAGTTCATGCCAGTTGGTCAGTTGCTAAAAAATTCAAAAAGATGGTCATTAAAGAGTTCAATGGAGGGAAACTCCTAGCTTGTGTGGAAGTTGTAATTTACCTTTAAATGATCATGTCTGTTAGTTGAGAAAATATAGGAGGTGTTGCTATGTTGGATCCTCATTGAGGTAAGTCTACTTTGACTAAATCTAGCACATGCATAACTTCCTCCCTCTTATTCATGCTTTCAATAAATGGCATCCTCCTAGTTTGTTGGAGTTGACTACCTAGTTAGTTAGGAATTAGTTAGAAGACTTTCTGCTATAAATAATGGTCAAATGCCCCTTTTCACAAGGTTGGATGTTTTGAGATTGTACTTGCATTTTTAGTTTCAAGTAATATAGTCTTATTGCTGATATGATGTAATCATGTTTTCAATGAATAAAATGATATTTTAATTTGTTGCATCTGAGTTAGCTTAGGGAAGACTCATTCAAGGGGGGCCACTTGGTGAGAATTCCATCCATTTAGTTTAATAGTTATTTTTCTGTTTAGTAATTAGTTTTGGTCTCAGTAGTTGTCTGTTTCTGCAGCCATTGGAACTTTGTTATGTGACTGTTCCTACAGCCAAGGAAAACAAAGTAACTTGTCTGTTTGCTGAGATTTCTATTTTTTCATCCATTCCAGTTCAGTTGCTGATGCTTTATTTAGTTGATAATTCACGCTCAATACTTATGCTAGTTCCCTTCAAGAATTTTATTTTTAGTATTGTTTCCTTTCTAGTTGTAGGATAAGGATGACTACAGTTGAGTCCTAATGCACATACAATACTGACCCATTTCAAGTGGACGTCTCTGGGTTGACAATGAAATGAACCTTCATGATGAGCAAGATAACTACTTAGTGTAGATATCTAATCTCCAAGTTACAACTTTAAGGGCTTAGTTATTGAACTACTAGAGGAGGCCAACACTTTCCACTGACCTGGGCTCCCTTTATCATTGTCATAGACCAATCTCTCTATAGCACCAGTTTCTTCATTTGCTTGCTAGTCAATTTCTATCATCAAATGGAGCTTCATTTATTGCATGGGCTCTACAAATTTTGTCAACTTCGTGGATTGTTTTGTCGGCCCAACCACTACATTCCTTACCGACCAGCTATTGAAATTTTTGCAGAGTTTATTTACCACTAGTGGCACTCAAGGAGCCACCACCAATGCCCCTCTGTCCCATCACCCTCTTGGTGATGGGCCCTCAACTATTTATTTTGACCCAATGCCCAAGGAGGTCATATGCCATGAATAGGGGCTAATTTTTTTTGCACCCATTTATCCTTGTTTTTTGTGCCTATTTAGTCTTGCATGTACTTGAAGTGCCAAATACAACTATTTTTTTAATTTTTCCATAAAGTTTTGCCACGATATTAAAATTTTGCAAACGAGATATCGTTAGAAAGTTGGTTCTGCATACTTCATAGTGGTGTAGGCCATTTTGTTAGATTTTTTTGTAAGTACAGATTATTCACAACTTAAGTCAAATCTCCCTGTTGGACCTCCAAGCTCATAAATTTCTACTCACTTCTTTGATTTTGGTGATTCAAGTTGTGTTTGGAAGATATTCAGGAGCTATTTCATTGTGCTCATGCACTTTTCCAAATTCAACCGCAATTATTATTTATTCATTATTTTTCACATTTGGGATTGTGACTAATTACTTGGATATCTCGAATCCTGGAGAGGTTCTATTAATTTGGGAAGACTTGATTTGTAGTATATATCATATTTGGGAGTTTCTATTTGATATTGAAGGTTATTGTCTTTGTAATCTTGGAGATTTATCATAGTTCATTACGGGGTTTTCATTTCATCCTACTTTGATTATGTTGAAAAGGGGAAACTATAAGCAATGGAGAAATTGTATTGTCAAACATCTTTGATGGCTTCATTTTTTGCCACATTTGTATAATCTTGTTCTCCCTCTTGGTACTGATAGTAAGAAATTTGCATGGAATTGCAAAAGGGATCATGTCTTAGGAGTCATTGTAAAGCATATTGATGTTGCCTTTTTGAAAGGTATTGATCATTGTGATTACACTCATACTCTTTATGCTAAAATTTGAGAGATACATGTATATCCTGATACTCAACCATTCCCATATGATCCTATTTCAGATTGTCTTGTGCCTGTTCATTTTTCAAACATGATACCCTATGATGCATATACTATGTAGGAGTTTGATTATTTGGACTACTTTGAATATTCAAATGAGGATGACAAGGGTTCTTCAGATGCTCCTTCTTATCCATCAGAGAAAATTAATGTACCTTCACCTTCAATGATTCCTTGTGCAGAGTCATTGATTAAGGCTTCCATAATTCCTATTCAACAAGAACATTCTTATGGTGGTGATTCATTGAGCACATCCAGTGATTCATTACAACAAGTATCTTATTGTCTTCCTGATTGGGATTCCTATCTATCAAACATTGAATCCTTTTTTATGGAGTCTCACATTTCAAATTTGAAGTACACATTTGAGGGGTTATCTCTCCTATTTGATGATAACCATTGCACAATTGTTGTCAAACCATCCTGGTCTTTAGATCTTGTTTAGCATCAATTTCCACATAGTCCTGATTTGTCACCTTCTTCATTGATTGGGAATGTACTTGATTTGATTGTGGCATATCCATCTTTAGTGGCAAAGGAGACATATGAGAAACTTTCAAAGAAATCATCATCATCCATATCCATCCTTCCTTTCTTTAATTCCTATCCAAAATGGGAAGTATTCCTGCATTTGTACTTGGTTTTATTTCTCCCAAAAGGGAGACAAGTTGTTTTTTGACATTGGATCATGTTTTGTCTTCAGGAACTTACCATTTTTGTAGTTGATTACAAATTATATGGGGGACTACATAGTATCTTTCTTTCCCTCTTATGGGGGGTTATTGGTTGTAATGTATCTATGTGACGGATGGTGTACTTGGGGGTATCATGGAGTCCTCCATCTTTCCTCACTTTATTTTCTGTTATCTCTCTTTTGTAAAGGAGTTTTGTCCCACTGGGTTTTCTCCATTTTTCCAGTTGTGAGAGATTAGATTGATTTCATTTGCATTTGTACATGGGTACCTAAAATGGCCGTGTAGCCAGGACCCATCGTTGCATTATTATTTCCTCTCTAATTTTCACTTATGGGGGGGTGTTGGTGTAATTAATTATCTAATTACACTTACATAAGTTTACTTAGGAACTTAATTAATTCCTAGGTTGAATTCACTAGGTAATTAGTTATAATGGGGCCACCTCCCTTCACATGTTTGCATAAGAAATAAGATTCCTTCTAGAAGCCTTATCTAAGACTTCACATTCTACTAGGTAGTTAGTTAGTTGTCACATGTCATAAGATTATGACACATGTCAATATATTGTTACATACTACATCTCAACCTTTCCTATGTAAGAAGGGTTATTGTACTCATTTTCATTATACTTTATCATACTTCATACCTCATCATTTGATATGTCTTAATATCAAGAAAGCTCATATTCTTGCATACCCTCTTGTGAAAGGTTTTTATTATTTTTGTAGGTGTTCTTGGGTGTTGAGCTAATCTTCAGCTCTTACATGGTATCAGAGCATTCTATACCATCTCTTTCAATAAGGAGGATCTGGAAGAGGTCAACATTGGCACAAAAACTGCTCCAAAGAAAGTCTACACTGGAAAGAAGATGAAACCTCAAGTCGAAGAAATGTTGATTGCTTTGTTAAGGAGATATAGGAGTGTGTTTTCTTGGTCTTATGATGATCTAAAGGCCTACATTGAGGTGTTTTCTTGGTCTTATGATGATCTAAAGGCCTACATTGAGGAATTGTTTCAACATGAGATTCCACTAAAACCTGATGCTAAGCCTTTTAGGCAAAAGCAAAGGCCAATAAATCCTACATTAGAACCTAAGATGCTAGAAGAATTGGTCAAGTTAAGAGATGTAGATATTATTAAACCTACTACACATTCTACATGGGTGTCTAACTTAGTGCCAGTAAAAAAAAATGGTGATATAAGGCTTTGTCTAGATTTAAAAAATATTAATATATCATCATTGAAAGACAACTATCCATTACCTAACATGGAAGCTATTTTACAAAAGGTGACTAGTTGTGAGCTTCTATCTATGATAGATGGTTTTTTCGAATACAATCAAGTGGTGGTTAAGGAGTTCAAGCAGAATAAGACTGTATGTACTACTCCTTGGGGCACTTATGTTTATGGTAGGATGCCTTTTAGCCTAAAAAATGTAGGTGCTCTTTTCCAAAGGGCTATGGATGTGGCCTTTTCTAACTTTATTGATATCTTCTTAGCAGTTTATCAAGATGATTTGGTAGCATACAAAAAGAAAGAAGAAGACCATTGTATACACTTTAAGAAGGTATTTTTCAAGGAAATTTAATATGGAATATCCTTGAATCCAAAGAAATGTGTGTTTAGGGTGAAAGAAGAAAAGTTGCTTGGCCATATTGTGTCAAAAGAAGGAATACGAATTGATCTTGAAAGAGTGGCTGCCATAGATAAAATCCCACAGCCAAAGAATATCAAAGGAATCCATTCATTCTTTGGAAACATCAATTTCTTAAGGAGGTTTGTAACAAACTTTGCAGAGATTACCTATCTAATCTCTAAAATGTTAAAGAAAGGAGAAACTGAAATCGAAGCAATGTCCAATAAATCTGCATAGGTCCACATCAAGATGGTATAGGTGTATTGTCCAATATCTCTAGACTATGCAATGTCCTAAAGGTATGGAAGATAATGAAAAAAGAACCATAAAATTGTATGCTATTAAATATGTAATCATTGACAATGAGCTTTGGTGGAGGAGTCTAGAAGGTGTACTACTTAAATGTTTTGATGGTAAGCAAGCATTGGAACTCCTAGTTGAGATGCATAGTTGAGTCTCTGGAAGCCATTACATGGAAAAGACAACTATCCAAAAAAAATTGAGAATAGGATTTTGGTGGCCCTTAGTGTTCAAAGTTGCCCACAAGTTTGTAAAAACTTGTGATGCTTGCCAAAGGTTTTTAGGAAAGCTAAAATCTAGTTGGGGACACTCTAAGATTCTCGTTGCCATTGATTATTTTACAAAGTGGGTAGAAGTTGTAGACACCTGAATTTGACCACTCCCATATGGTCAAATCAACCCCTTGTATTCCTTTGTCTTGCATCCCTCATCTGCATTAAGTAAATAATTTATTATTTAATTAATATTTCCCTGCATCCTAATGTCCCATAAGTTATTTAATAAATAAATTTAATACCTTACCCCCCTTTCCTCTCTAAATTAAATAAATATCCCAATTTATTTAATTTAGTCACTTTATCCTTTATGAATTAAATCAATTTTTAATTCAAATTCTTCTCTCTCCAAATGTCACATCCTCCATAATCTCGAACTTGCCTCTAATCTATCATTAATCATCTAATCATACATTTGCATAACCTTAATCACTTAATTAGGTCAAATTCCCATGCCATTTATCCACTTTTGTAAATCCATTCTAGCAATCAACCAAGCACACTTAGCAATCTTGTATACACTCATTCAAGAATCCTCCATTGTTGTAGCATCTTTTGAGCTCTCATCTTGCACCATTCACAATACCCACAACCTCCATTGCATCCATCATCATCTTAGATACATTTTGCACTAGGTTTCAAGCTATTTTTCCACAAAAGAGCACACAAATCAAACAATCAAAAGGGAAAACCAACTTATCAATCTAAACAAGGTAAAAGGTTCTAATTGCTTGTGTTTTTGTTTGGATTCAACTAGGCCAATATTAAGTGTTTTGTTTGTGTTTCTTACCTTGCATTTCTATCATTGTTTTGCATTCCTATGTTAGAATTCACTTGTACACATTTCTGGCGTGCTCAGTGGGACACACATCATGGGTCATTTTTACTATTTTCTATTGTTTTAAATTTTGTATGTTCAAATTTTACACGAAGGGGTGAATCGACACCCAAGGGACAAATTTTCTAGATTATAGGGTTGAAATTGCATCAAACAAAGGAAAACACGATCCTTCCCTTCTGAGAAAAGGGTGGACTCAAAGCTACAGACGAGGTCATTTTGACACAGAGGTGGATACATGGAGGACCACTAGGAATAGGCAATATTGCTGATTACAAAGGTGAGTTTGTAGTAGTTATAGAGACCGGATCAAATACACCCATCTACTTGAATAGGTGACTGCAACTTCACCCATCCCCCCGAGTAGGCGATCCTAACCTACAAACACAAGAGAATTTTCCCAACACAGAGGGGAATTTGTTGGAAAGATACACTGGAATTATGCTTCGGTGTTGTCATTGATGGCAACCCTAATTGGTAATTGGATCTGCATGACATCATTTGCTTATACCGATAGTCAGATTGAGGATAGTCAGGAAGAACAAAGCATCTGATAGTTTGGTGTTCAATGATTCATGTGCAAATTTCCAATTGTTATTTTGAGTTGTGAATATCATGAAAGGTGCATCAATGTATTTCTTGTGTTATCCAGAAATCTTAGTGCCTCGTACCAAGTCATGTGCAAATTTGGAGATCTGGTTGATACTTTTCCGTTTATCAGTATTTTGGGGCCAACTCAGTTGATAAAATGTGGTGCAGATATTCAAGGATGTTTATTCAAATATTTTTTTGTTTGATCATTATGTTTTGGGTTTGAGCTAAGTTGTAGTCAACCGTTGTAGATGTGCATTGGATAATTCTTAAGATTTGTGCTGATAGTTGCTAATATTTTTAATTTTTATTAAAGCTAACTTGTTGCAATTAAATTGTTAGTCGTGGATATATATGCATGATCTATTATATCATTTTGGTGTGTGTGTGTGTGGTGTGTCGATGTGTATTGTGAATATCAAAAGAGTGTTAGAGAAATTTTATGCACAATTTCACTTGCGCATAAAGATTGTGTGATGTGAGTTAGAGCAAAGGAGAGCAGAAGTGTAGTATAAGTTAGAAGGACAGAAGATCGACAATTGAGCCTAACCAAAACTGTAATCAAGCATTTTTAGATGATATTCTTTCAATTAATTCTCTTGGATCTAATCCAAATGTCTGTAAGGCAGTCTGCCTTCCTATTTTGAGTAGTGAGCTCTAGGCAGTGTACCTGAATAAGTGCATTCCCATTTTGTAAACTTATTTTTGAGTATACTTAGATTATATTGTGAATTGGCCATCCACCATGGTTTTTCCCCTAACAGGGTTTCCATGTAAAAATCCTTGTGTTATGGTGTTATGGCTATTTTCTTTCTATTTCTATATATTTCTCTTGGTTAAATGTTTGAAGTGGGTTAATGATCAGAATAATAAAGTTAGATTTTGCAGAACATTGATTCACCTCCCTTCTCAGTGTTGCTTGTTTCCAACAATTGGTATCAGATCTAGTTTCTTGGAAGAATTCTAACAGCTTGGGGAGATCTTGGAAAGTGTTTGCAATGGATACAAGCAATGTTCAACAAAAAATTATGGTGGCCTTGGATGATCTTGACCAGTCAAAATCTGAGAATCAGGAATTGTAGGAAAGTCTTGAGAATGCAAAAACAATCATCCAATCATTGAAAGATAAAACCAATGAATCAAGGGAATAAAGGAATTATGTGATCAACTCAAGCAGAAGAACAAAAGCATGGAAGATAAACAACTCATTCAACCTTGAAGGAGGAAAAAAAGAGTGTGAAAAGTTTTCCAGAGAAAATGTTTCCTTGAAGCTTGAGATGGAATCCATCATGATGAAAATGACCAAGGAAATTGAAGATAAAAAGAAGAATGAAGAAAAGCTTGCTCAATCCTTGAAAGAAAAATATGAACAATGCAGCCGATTGGACAATGAATTAGAACAATCTAAAAACAATGAGGAAATGCTTGAAAAACAACTTGATGATCTCAGAGATGAACTTATTGCTGCAAATGAGTATAAGGAGAAATTCAAAGTGAGTTCAACCAAACTTGATGAACTGATTAAAGTTCAAAGGACTAATGGTGATAGACAAGGTCTTGGATATGAAGAAGGAGAAATTTCTAGATCTGGACAAACCAAATCTAGACAAGGGAGATTCAGGCAAGGAAATCAAGTGAATGGAGCTAGAAGGAATCCAGTAAGACAACCAAATGCTCCAAGATTCAATGGTTACTATTTTTCTTGCAACAAATTCAGTATATGGCTTCTCAGTGTAGGAGCAAGATGAACACAAGTGGACCATCATTCTCAAGTCAGTTCTTTAATTGCTACAAGTATGGTCATAAGTCAAGTGAATGTAGACTTGTGATGAATAAATTTCATAGAGATATTAGATGCTATGCATGAAATAGACTTGGGCATATTGCTAACCAATGCAGATCAAGGAAAAATTAGTGGAACAGTTGGTCTGAATAGAGAAATGTTGTGTGTTACAACTACAAAAAATTTGGCCATATTGCTAAATTTTGTTGGAACAGAAGAGGTCCGGTAAGACAAAATACATAGTAGGATGTCAAAGGAAAATGGAAAGTTACTATAGATGTGATTAGGAGGAAAATGTAGAAGAAATGGGTGAAAAAGAATATCTTTGTTGAAGGAAATACGCCAACACCAGAATCTACTTCTAATAATTTCTTCGGGAATTAGTTTTAGGCCTTTGGCCTAGGGGAGATGTCAGAAGAAAAATACTTTAACCCCATGTAGAAAATTGATACTGGAATGTTGATCAGTCCAGTAGGTGGATCAATGCTTTTCAGATGTTGTTTAATCCAATTGGAGGCAGTATTATAGAGTTTTGGAAATCCGTAGAAGAATTATCTATCTCAGTGCATGAAAGCAGAGTAACCAGATGAATTAGGGTAAAGGCATTTATTGCGACAAGAAGGGTTAGGTGTGCGGATGATAAAATAAAATTTCTATACTTCATTTGTCACTTTGTATTTTGGTGAAAAGTAGTTTGAAGAGCCTTGGAGTAAACTTTGTTAATTTGTTGAGAGACTCAAAGTGTGAAGAAGATTATGCGATTTAACTCTGATTTGACGAAAAGGTATTTATCGAAAAGCCTGTGAATTTTTGATTTTGCAATCATGGCCACTCCATTCAAAGTAGAGGTTAAGGATAGACCCCATCCTAAATTCAAATGGAATCCTTTTAAGTCTATTGAGATTGATCCCTTAGGAGCATTTTCATTTGTACTGTACGGAGTATTGCACATAGAAGATATTAGGGCTTATATACATGCCAATATTGAAGAACTAGGAAGCTCTCAAATAATGAATCTATATTCCCATCATATAATTGGAGAAGATTGTATTGTAAATCTAGATTTTCAAACCCTAGAAGAGAAAAATTTCACGTAGTTTGTGAAGTTTCCCATATTTGAGGAAAATGAATGGGTTAGATATATTTTGAGTCATGTTCAATTTTTTCTCTTGTTGCTCTCAGCTCTCATCCTGATGATGGATCACGGAGTGTGATCCGAAACGTTGATGCAAAAAATTCACACACAATCGAATCCAGAAATCACTCCAATATCATGTTCATGTGGCTAAATATACCCTTTAAGATCACAAAAAGAGGCTATATGTGCAGTCACAGGTCTGAATTCCATCGGTAGACTTCCAGTCTTGAAATCCGTGAAGAATGACAAGGTTACTGAGGCAACAGGTGTGCAATGGGATTAAAGGGAAATGACAATAGAAGATATTGCTAAAGTAGATATAAAATTTGCATCAATGGTCATTGGGTATTGTTAAAATAAATATTCAAACAGCTCCCTTCGGGTTTCTTTTTGTATTGTGTGTGCGCCGGCCTATGCTCGCCGAATTTATTCGGCTTTCCATCAAGTTTTGATCTACCACTTTGCACATCTCCTTTTCGCAACTTCGGGCAACGACTTCCCTTTCGGGTCCTGAGGAGCTGCGCTGGGCATCCACGTGTCGCACTTGTGGAGGTTTTTATTTCTTATTTCCTTAAAGACTATTTGGCTTGCGAAGGGCTTCTGCGGGGCCATCATTTCTAAAAGATTGTCAGAGGGTCCTACATCTTGCTACGTGGCGATGGATCGCAAGTTTTTCATGCGAGAATGAAATAAACAAGCACAAGCTGTGAAATTCTACCGTGGGGTTTCTTTTTTATTTTCTAAAGGGTGTTGGTGGGCCCCACCTTCTGCTAGGTGTCAACTGTTCGCAGATCTTCCAATTCAATAAGGAAGTGAATAACCACGGGCAGTGAAACACTGCCACGCGTCTTTCGCACCCGATTGATGCAGCTTTCTCTCCATTGTGATAAGGACCTCGGCCCATTGAACATGTGTTGCATCTTCGCAATCTCTTGGCAGCAATGAGGGAAGTCTTCATACGGGCAGCGTGTGGCTGCCAGGTGCCTTACAACTAATATGTAGAGTGGGCGATAGGCGAGCTGAGGGAGATAATGCTATTGGGTGTCGCTCGTCATAAGTCATTTGCAGCGGTGGATGACACTTGTCACCTCAAGCCTGGTTGAGACCACTGCGATCATTACGAAGGATGCACCTACACCTGGATGACCGGATGTTGTGTTCTAGCTCAATGCTGTTATAATGACCTTGGGAATCTTCTAATTCAGGCATCATTGCAAAGGACTGCAGGATCTTTTCTGTTGCAGTTCTCCAAAGTGGTGGGAGGTTTCTTTTCCTGCTATATATACTCTCTCTATTGCAGAGAGAAGGGTCCAAGATTTTGAAGAGAAACACGTTGGTTTTAGCAAAAGATACCAAGCCTCTTTTACTGTTTTATTTGCAAGAAACTGTCAGATTATGCCAATTGTTAGGCCTTTCTATTTTTCATACTTTGATCAAACTGTAAATTGTGCTCTATACTGTCTTAAGCATTTCATTTCAAAGACTTCTATATATGTTGAATACAAGCTTGCTTACCTAAATCATGTCTAATGACTCTTCTTAGTAGCGAGGATGTATACAATATTATTTTATGTCAATAAATGAATTTTCTATGCTATAGTTTTAAATTTCTGACATTTTGGAACGCAATGACACCATTCAGGCCCTTAAATCTATGATTTATCATGCCCATCAGTAATTCTGGTGCATCATCTTAGATTTGACTTTGCTTCATTATATCTGCTTCCCTTTTCCCTTTCCAAAACCCATTATAGAAGAAGCCGACTTCTTTAAAATCCAGAGGTCACTCAGTTTGGCGCAAAGGGATCCCCTTT
This sequence comes from Sequoia sempervirens, assembly GCA_007258455.2. NCBI lineage: Eukaryota > Viridiplantae > Streptophyta > Pinopsida > Cupressales > Cupressaceae > Sequoia > Sequoia sempervirens. The sequence goes on from VDFB02270651.1 coordinate 816,563,940, forward strand.
GAACTGAGTTTCCCATAAGACACTATTACCTCATCAATTTTTGGCGTCAACAGGTACAAGATATACCATTCTAGCTGGGATAATTTTTTATCTGGTACAACCATATATGCAGCTTATGAGATGCTAAAACAAAATACAAAATATGATTTGTGTGAGTTGCTCAGAAGTCAGTTGATGGAGAATTTGAGAAAAATCAAGAAAGATAAGAATAATACTTTCAAATATGGTAATCTTCTATTGTGTTTATTCTTCTCTTTCATGGATGAGGTTTTGGGTGTTGGAAAAGTACATTGGAAAAATGATGAGCCTATATTTGTTCAAATAAGGAACATGTTATTTGGAATTGGTGATCATCAAGTTAGAAATACTACCCTCTGGGGGTACTTCAAAAATTTCTAGAATATGATGCATGCCAGGGAAAGAATTCCCACTTCAATTATGGAATAGTACAAAGATACTATCTGTTTCATTGTGGATACTGACCAATGTTATATGGAAGCTATTGATCCTATAACAATATGGATCATGCCTATGGGATATGAAGTAGAGGAGAACATTCTAAAAATTTATGTAAAACACTTGTTGAATTCACCTTTGGATCAAGGATAAGAGAGGTTTGGAAATTATGTAGAGAAAAGTATGTAGGCTAATGTGGAACTAAAAAAATTGGTGATAGTTAGTAGAGTAAGGAAAGAGGTAGAATTTTTGCAGAAATATGGGCATACCTGTAGAAAAATTGAAAGAAGTGAGAAGGAGGAGAGAATAGGTAGAATCAACAAAAGAGAAAACAAAAACAGAGTCTACTAGTCTGGGAGCATCTTCTACTCGAACTAGATCTACAAGGAGTTCCCCTGCAGCCAAGCCAGCTTAAGACAAGCCTTCTGGTAAAAGGAAGAAGAATAAAGGCACAAGAACATACAAACCTATTTCAAAAGATGAGGAAACAAAATTAGAAGAAGTTTTGAGAGAAATGAAAGCTACCGAAACTCAGGCTGTCGAGTTAAATAAGAGAAAATATTTTGATAATCAAGGTGAAGAAATCTTGCAATATGAACTTAAATGAGTGAATGCAAATCTGAAATATGTATATTATCCTTAGCCTTAGTGTGAAGAAAGAATGAGAGAGAGAGATAGAAAAATCATAACCCATGCAATAACAGATTTACGTGGAGAAACCCTGAAGGGAAAAAACTCCACCACCGAAAGAGAGGCAAGTATATTATGTATAATCTCAAAGATTACATGAAGCAATAGACTTCTCTTATCATTCCCTATAAATCTAGTAGCACCCTGTTACCCTGCAATACTGAATTAAATAACTCTAGCTCAAGGCCCCAATTTATAGAGATTTGTGAGGATGAAAACCACCATGGTTTCACCAAAAAATAGGCAGAAATACCATCTATAAAAACCCACGCCTCCCTCCTTGAAATGGTCAAAAAATACCAAAAATAGCCTCTTACAGCTATCATAAGGCATCTTGCATGCATGGGTACCTGGGGTCCAAAAATAACATATTCTGTCATAGGAATATGTCATACTATCATAGCATCTTATGACAACTATCATAAATGTCATAGATGCTCTTACAACACCCTATTTTGACAAAACAACCTTATTTTAGAAGATTCCAAGGTGGGATGCCTAGCTATTTTGTCCTTTTCCAAAAGGACAAATGGTAACGGTAACACTGCATTTACATTGTCTCTTTCACCACTGTTGGTCAAACAGTTTCACCTCTTATGGGTAAATGTACAAAAAAATTTAGGAGAATAATAAATTAAAGGATTTACAAGGTTGATGACACCTAAATCCTAACATTCTTCCAGAAAAGAAGAAAAAGAAAAGAAGGAGAAGGTTGATAAACATGGTATGTCAGTTGAGGAAGTTGAGAATGAAGTTATCAAGGATGGTAATCTTAAGCCCCTCTATCAATTGTATGAAACTTTTGATAAATCAGGTCAAAGAATTCTTGAAGAAGCCACAATAAAAAATATGAACATTTTCAATAAAGTTTTTATTGAGATCATGTTTGGCTTACCAAAGAGTCTGTATGATATTTTGGAGTCGAGAAGATTAAGTGCTAGAACAAAAGAAGAGAATCTGAGGAAGAGAATTATTGTAGATTGATGTCCAAAAATGTCAATCGAGGAGATGAATTCACTCCTTGAAAAGGATAAAAAGGAATTTAAGAGCAAGAAAAGGGTGAATAAACTCATGATTGGTGAAACTGATGCTGTCATTGGTGAAACCAAGGAGATTCTAGAAGAGTTTTTGTTAAAGAATAAGATTAATGTTGAGGAATTGAATATTGAAAATGTTCTAGAAAATGAGAAGTAAATGTAGATGTCGAGGATTTTCAGATTCCTTCTAATGTGGAAAATATAGAGACACCTATGGAAACAAAAGTTCCTAAGGTGGTATTAGCTAAGGACAAGGAGGTGCAAAATGAAGAGGTTGAAGCACCCAGAGGCAATCCAGAAATAGTATCTGAAGAACCCAAGGCTGAAGAAGAAAAAGTTCAAGTTAAGGAGATCAGAATGGAGGCAAGAGACACTGCCAAGATAGTGAAGGGATCTCTAATGGAGCAATAGAAATATTTTGATCCTGAATTGGATTAAAGCTCAATCAATCTATCCACTTTGTCCCCAATTCAGATGATGAAGGTTGCATCAATTGCTCAAGCCAAGGCTAGTGAGAAGATTATGAAGTCTCACATAGAGGATAGTGAATTGCTAAGCCATTCATTTGGAGTTCTACAAAAATTAATGTCTAGTCATGTCATGGATCTGTCTGGTTCCTCTTCTGGTGAGCTAAAGAAGCTCATAAATGTTGTAAGTACTCAATTCAAGTCTCTTGAGAATTTTTTTGAGGATAAAGTGCAAAAAGAGTTTAATGGTAAAAGACTTAGTTGGTTGAAGGAAGTGATTGCAAAGGATAAGAATTTGTTAGCCATCTCCATGAAGAACATTCAAGGTTCTATATTTGAAGCTGGAAAGACCTATAAGGCATGTTTGGTTTTTTCTAATGAGAAAAGGGTGAAGGGTCTTGAAAATCAATTGGCTATCATTTCTGATACTTTTGATCTATTAGCTAGTGATTTTGGTCAACAAGAAGGTCAAGTAACATCTCTACTTGACAAAATAAGATGCTTGAAGAATTAATCTAACAGGATTGTTGAGAGAGTAAGTGAACTTAGAGGACTAATTAGTTTGAAGATTGAGATAATGGTGTGTGTTTTGAAGGAAGCGAAATTTGTTGTGGTAGTTAGTGACCTAGAAAATCTTGACTCTGTAGAAGCTCAATCTTACTTAATGTGTGGTCACATAGCAGTTTTGGAGAGTCTCAAAAATTTTTGTGATGACAATTTAAGAGTGTTGAAGCAAGATTTTGTAGATATTTTCAAACTTTTGTAAGTTACAAGTTCATGCTTGTACAATTTTGGAATTTTGTTTCATTTCTCCAATTTTTTCCATTGATGTCAAAGGGGGAGAAGTGTACAATGAAAAATATATAGTCATAGGGGGAGTTGTTTTTTGAGCCAAGACTGAAGTTTCTTTTTGAAGTTTTGAAGTGGTAGTGTAATTCAAGTTGGTTTTGATCCGACACTTGGTCATTTTTCACTAAGTGTTGCCAACAATACTAAAGGGAGAGATTGTTGGCAAGAGACACTACAATTATGCTTCGGTGTTGTCATTGATGGAAACTGTATTCAGTAATTGGATCCGCATGACATCATTTGATTATACGGACTGTCAGATTGAGGACAGTCAAGAAGAACAAAGCATCCGACAGTTTGGTGTTCAACGATTCATGTATAGATTTCCAGTTGTTATTTTGAGTTGTGGATCTCACAAAAGCTACATCAGTGTATTTCTTGTGTTATCTAGAAATCTTAGTGCCTCGTACCAAGTCATGTGAAAATTTGGAGATCCGATTGATACTTTTCTATTTATCAGTATTTTGGGGCCGACTCAATTGATAAAATGTGGTGCGGATATTCAAGGAATGTTCATTCAAATATTTTTGTGTTTGATCATTATGTTTTGGGTCTAAGCTAAGTTGTGGTTGACTGTTGTAGATGTGCATTGGATAATTCTTAAGATTTGTGGTGATAGTTGATAATATTTTTAAGTTTTATTAAAGCCAACTTGTTGTGATTAAATTGTTAGTCGCAGATATATATGTATGATCTATTATATCATTTTGGTGTGTGTGTGTGGTGTGTCGATGTGCATTGAAAATATTAGAAGAGTGTTAGAGAAATTTTATGCACAATTTCACTTGCGCATAAAGATTATGTGATGCAAGTTAGAGCAGAGCATAGCAGAAATGCAGTATAAGTTAGAGGGATAAAAGATCAACAACTAAGCCTAACCGAAACTGTAATCAAGCATTTGTAGATCCTATTATTTTAGTTCATTTTCTTGGATCTAATCCAAATCTTTGTAAGGAAGTGTGCCTTCCTATTTTGAGTAGTGAGCTCTAGGTAGTGTGCATGAATGCAAGTGCATTCCCATTTTGTAAACTTCTTTTTGAGTATACTTAGATTATACTGTGAATTGGCCATCCACCGTGGTTTTTCCCCTAACAGGGTTTCCACGTAAAAATCCTTGTGTTATGGTGTTATGGTTATTTTCTTTCTATTTCTATATATTTCTCTTGGTTGAATGTTTGAAGTGGGTTAATGATCAGAATAATAAAGTTAGATTTTGTAGAACACTGATTCACCCCCCCTCTTAGTGTTGCTTATTTCCAACAAAAACTGTAGTTAACCCAAACCTTACTTTTCTATTTTATCTAAATTTTGATTTTGGTTTTGAGTACTGACCAAATAAATTTTCTTTCGGTGGCTATGGTATTTTACTAGTGATTTGCACAACATTGTCTCATGTTTGACAAAGATCGGTGATCGAAACTACTAATCTATCTTCTGCAAGACTATCGGTTGAAGACCCATTAGTTAGCTTTGTCTATTGTTTTTCACACTAATTTAGGTAGATGTAGCTTAATTAAAGGGTCAGTTAACCTTTTTTTCTATGCTTGGGAGAAATTTGTTGACATATCCACTCCCCTTGCACCTTTCGGTGATCCTAGGTGACGAGAAATCACAACTTGTTCCAGTCTAGTCCAATCTACCCAAGAGGTGCCAGTGCCTCTAAGCTCTCCCCTTGCGCTACTTTTGAGCCTGGGGACCAATTGAAGCATCTAGTATTTCCTTCCATTAGCGAGACCTACTTGATATTTCATCACCCGGGGGACAATCCCAACCACGTGTTACCGGTGTGGTATATAAAGGGGGGAGAACTAAAGTTGTACCCCAATCCAGTCACGTCATGTTTAGCGAAGCATCGAAGCTAGGGTGATACCTAGATATGACGTGCAAGGTTGGTCTAATTTTCTAGTACCTTGTTGGGGTTCTTGATCCATACTTGTGATGGGTTGGTGTTCACAATTGTGCCTCACATACCTAGTGTATATTGAGGATGCACAAAATATCCTGTATAGCCTAGATAGAGACCCATGTTTTAGTTGTGGCTTGGTGTAGTGCAAGAGATGCACACCATACACCAAAGTTACTCACCATGTACTCCCTTGGGTTGAGATATAAATTCTCATGGTGGACTATGATAGTCTCTAAGAGAGAGCATGAAGGTTAGCCCATGGCATCTATTGATGATCTTGTGCCACTGAATTGCTAGCTATCCACTTTTGGAAGAAAGGGTGATCTAAAGAACCACCTCAATATCACAGAGTATTAGCCTTGGGTTGTTTTCCCAAGGTGGTGGGCCTACATCAAGTTTGTAAACATTTAATACTAATTCTAGGATTATACTGCTTGGCATGTCTTCTCTTTGTGATACTAGTGCTTATTGTCAGTCCATGTCAGTTCAGCCTTTATGTTTGTTGTTTGTCATATTTTCTATCCTTTTACATAGTCTGCCCCTATCGTTAGTGGTGATTTTTTCTCTCAGAAAGGAAAATTTTCATTGTGGACAAGCGATCTTGCCATATAAAGGGGGGATTCCATTTCTGATTCTAGTCTAGGTCATCCTTTTTGGCGAGTTCGTCCTTGTCAGGGGTGAATTTTCCTATGGGTCCCTTCATTAGGTGACCTTGCATCTGCCTATTCTTTGAATAGGTGAGTTTTCCCATCCCATAGATGATTTTGCATCTAGTCCATACCATTCGAATCCATCTATTTTCCTCTAGAATAGGTGATCCTATTCATTTCTTAGGCAAACTTGCTATCCAAAGTGGTGATCCCAAGTCTCATCTGAGTCTCCCTTGTCCGTAAATTCCTTAGAATAGGCAAACCTATTGTCCATAGGGGTGAATCCATGTCCATCTATGTCATCCTCATCCATATAGTTTAGGTCATAGGTGATTTTTTTTGTCTGATAGGCATTCCTATTATAGGTGTCTTTGTTCCTTGTCTATACAGTTGAAGAAATAGGAAAAGTATTTTCCCCCCGATAGGAAATTTTTCTTGTGTTCACTCATCTCTTTTGACTCCCTTAAGACTTAGGCAATCCTACGCCTTAGAAGGGAAATCCTATGTTGTAGAATAGGAAAATTTTCCCAACACGGAGGCAAATCCATGGTCTTTGGTATAGGTGAACTTGTCACTTGGAGGGGTAAATTTTTCAAACACAGAGGTGTATGCACTATCCATATAAAACTCCTAAGAGTTAATCCTTTGGGCCACTAAGAGCCTATTTTTTTCCAAGACCGTTGTCACGATCGAACGAATTTTATCATCTGTTGTCCACCCGTAATCATCACTTTAGTCTGTTTGCATTTTCCAAAAGTCATCAATCCATCAATCAAATCATAAAAGTGCATCTTTGAATATCCCTAGATTGAATATTTATCATCAGTTTATCAATCCCAATCCCCTAGACTTCATTTTAGAGGTTTTTATTCAAGTTGGATTAGGTGTCTGATCTTGATCATCATCCTTCACACTATATTAGGATTGTTATTTGTCCTGAGTTAGTAACCATCCATGACCCAATCAATCTACTTCCATCTTGAGCTAAATTCAGTATTGTAATCATAATTTTTATCATCTAATATGATCATCAACGTCTTAACTCATCTAGTTAAACCTTTGAACTTAGTTTAGATTCGATTTCATTAGTCTAATCCAATCAATCATCCAATCCTACCAATCGTCTAATCTCTCCAATCAATCTAATCAAATCCAATCCCATTAACTATCTAATTAGTCAATCAATCAATCCATCATCTAATCCAATCAATCCTTTAGTCATCATCTAGGTTATTCATTTAAGTGCATCCTAGAGTGTAGTGACATCTTAGTCCACTTGGTAGTTTTGCATTTTCATGCCTGTTACCACCCGATTGCAAGCAAAGAAAATCATGGTAGAACAATAGGCCCAAGGTACTTAGCCTCACATTATAGAGGATCCCACTAATGGTGGTTTGTCACAATCCAATACTGAAATCCACACTACATCACCTCTTGCTAATGAGACCATGGTCAATCAACCTAAGGTCACAGTGGACAAATATCTTAACAATCCCATCAATATCCAAATGACAGATTGTCTTCTTCTTGAGTTTGGTGATAATATCCTTGCTAAATTTCTCATCAAGGGTGTCAAGCAGCCATCAAAGTTTGACTTCTCCAAATATGTACACATTACCCCTCATGGGCCCTTGATATCGCAAGACCCTCATAATTCAAAAAATAATCTAGACAATTCATACATCCTTGAGGTTCCAGCACAAGAGGGTTGGTATCAACTTGGATTTGGCATTGCTATGCTTTATAAAGTCACGCCCCCTATACCACCTCCCTGAGTTCCAAGTTTGGTTATGGGAGCACCTTATCCAAACATTCCCCAAGGCCCTGATCATAAAAACCCTCTTGGTATTGGTATGCCGCATGGTATGCCCAATCTACCAAGCATGAGCATCCCACAAAGCTCAACCCCCATACCATCTGCACCACTTCTTCTGCCTAACCAATTAGGTCCACTACTAGGGAATATTGGGGGAAATACTTTCACTACACCACCTCCACTTCATGGATCTACACCTACATCCAATTTACCACCACCTCAATTCACATATCAACAACTGCCTCAAGGAAATATCCCATCCTTGCATTAGCCTCAGGGTAACTTGTAGCAGACACTTCCACTGCAACCGCCTCATAAAAAGCCTCCATCTCAACCTCTACAACATACTTCAATTCCATCACCACCCCCACTTCAAGCATAGGTTACTTCAAAACATCAACAACCTCCACACCAGTCACAAGGTATCCCATCGCAAACTCCTCAACAATTGCAAATGCCTACTCACTAACCAACATCATCTTATCAATTGCCTCCTCATCAACCACAAGTTCCTCAACAATATCAAATCCCATTTGGGCCTCCTTATCAACATCCACCATCCTACCAACAACCACCTCATCATACACAAATCCCGACACAAACACATCAATCCCTCCAACAAATACTAGGAAACCCTGTTGCTCAATACTTGTATCACTCACAAAGCACATATATTGCATACATCACCCCATCCAATCCTAATCCCAATTACCCTTATCACAGCCCCCAAAAATCCTAGTAGTATTCATCTTACACAAATCCTCAACAATCACAACAAAATCCTTATTACCAACAATCCAATCTGCAACAGCCTCCATATGCTTCCCAACAACCAACTACTTCTTATAATTATCAATCAAATCTATACTATTCCTAATAACAGCCATTATATTAGCAGGGTGCCTCCACCTCATATTACCAAGCACCTCCATCATACCAATAGGGTGCTTCTTCTTTGTACTATCAGGCCCCACCATCCTATCATCAATCCTATGCCAATCCCCAATCCATGCAACCTAATCAATATCAACAAACCCTTTCTTATGTGCCTCTGCCATCATATGATCAAACCATAGCGACTCCATCCACATCACATTAGCAATATGATCCTTATAATTAATCTAATCTAACCAATCCTTCATAATCCACACATGTAAATAAGGAGTGGGAAGAGATAAAAGCTACGTTAAAAGACTTACAAGTAGGGACATCCAAAAAATATTTTAAGTTTGAAGAGATTTCCCCTATTCGTTTGATCCTTCAATTTTTCTTCTTCCTTTTCCTAAGCATTTTTAAATTCCAAAATTTAGCAAATACAAAGGAACCAAGGACCCAAAGAACAATCTCCAAGAATTCTACACACATTTCCAAGAAGTCCTGCACAATGACAATTATCTCTTGTGACTGTTCCCTAGGAGTCTCACTAGGGTAGCTCTAGACTGGTTTATGTGTCTTCCAAAGGGGTCACTCTCTTCTTTTATGGATCTTTCAGAGATTTTTTTTGCACAATTCTCCTTCAACTTGGAGAAGGAAATCAATACCTTAGATCTTCTGAAAGAAAAAAAATGTGAGGGAGAAACCTTTGCAAGCTACCTACGAAGGTGGCACAAATTGGCTAGTTGTCTAAAATTCCATCTTAGTGAGAAGGACATGGTGACCATTTTCATTGCAAATTCTCATTTGAATATGGCACATAATATCAACCTTCATTGTGTCACAACATTTTTAGAGGTCATAGAAAAAGGTACTATCATTGAGAGAGCACTCATTGCTAAGGGACAAATCAGAATTTATAATACACCCTCTACTATCATTGAGACAAGGTTAAGTCGTTTAGAGATAAGTCCTGCTACTGGAATAAAAAAAAGAATGTTTTCAATGATGGTTTCATTGATACCAAGCATGTTCAAGTAGCCAACTCCTCACAAAGTTTGCAATACGTCCCCAATCAACCATCAATCTATAACATCATATCAGTGCCACAAGGGGAACCACGTCCTCCCCAATAGTCCAATAAATAGAATCAAGGGAACAATAAATGCTCATTCACTCATTTAGGAGAATGCTTAAGTGATGTTTTCAATAGGCTCCTTCAAGCGAGTTATCCAGTCACTTAGCCTATGACTAAGCCTTTCAATGAGTCCAATCCAAAGCCCACTTGGTATAGGGAAAAAAATTACTATGATTTTAAGAAAATTAAGGGTCATTGCACTAACAATTGTTAGGGACTTAAAACATATATCCAAGATCTCATAGATTTAGGATATATAGTAGTGGATTCTAATCAGGTGACATCATCCAATGCCCAACTACAAATATATCAAAATTCCTTCCCAAAGCATAATCAGGGTGCCAGTATGTCCAATGCTAATCAAGGGTCTAGCAACAATAACAATTAAAATAACAACATGAATAATATTAGCTATAAGATGTACCCTATAACTATGATGGAATAGCTATGTGCATTAGCCAGGTAGAGCCCCACATATCCATGATTTGTGTTAAAGGAAAATATCCACAATGCACTGTTACAACCCATCGCACCCACATCTTGATTCCTAGTCCTTCCACGTCATCCCATCTAGCTCCTTTGAGCTTCCAATATACTATTCTTGATCACCTGGAAATAATCCAGCTCAAATATCCATCTTGGATTTTCTTAGGTCTTCCCCTTTCCATCAGGAAATCCTCACCAAAGTTCTTCAAGACACACACGTACCTAATGGTATAGATCCTACTCAATTTCAAGCCTTAGTAGGACATCTTTCATCCGCATATTAGCTGGGCTTCAGTCAAAATGATATGCCATCCATCGATTCAAACCACAATCGTCCCCTTCACATCAAGGTCCTCATAGCCCGTCATAAAGTAAAAAGGGTCTTGGTAGATAATGGCTCTACCCTCAACCTCTATATGCTAAAGTTCATAAAACAGGTAGGGACACCCATGTTGACTCAAATAATAATACTATCACCATCAAAGTCTATGATAGTGCAGAAAGAGACTCTCAAGAAATCATTTATCTTCCTATTCAAGTTGTCCCTATTATACAGTACACCACATGCTATGTCCTTGATCTGGACCTTCCATTCAATCCTCTCCTTGGCCACCCATGGATCCATGGCATGCAGGATATTCCATCCACTTACCATCAATACTTGAAATGCCCATTCAACGGGATGGAAGTAACCATACATGTTGATCTGCAACCCTTTGAATACTACTATGATTTAGAAGCTTCCTTCCCCCACTCCCACTACTTTCCAGAAGTTGAAGTGGGGGCACCTTAGGCATCATCTTCCAATCCATCATCCACCACATCATCCATTCCATCAACCACATCTGAATCCACCATCACCAAGGCCAAGATCATAGAGAAGGGTTGTGGTGAATACAAGATGTGTACGGATTTAAATGTGGCAACCATGCCCCCATCTCCTTGTACCTATGGCCAACCTTCTCATTCTACACCAAAAGAAGAAGAGAAGACAATAACACTCAGTTCTAAGAACATGGGTTCTAGCACTTTTCAATCCCTTAGAACATGATAGGATCAACCAGATGATGATATTAGTCAGTGGATATACAAAGAAGAACCTAAGCTTTCACCCCCTCTTATTGAGTATTTCCAAGAGACTTATCCTTGTGAATCCAAGTTAGTTGAAAAATACATTTACTAGGGGGGAGGCTTGGGCATAGAGGAACAAGGAAGATTACATCCTATTGACACACCTGTGCAACCTAGACATTTGGGATTAGGCTATGATAAGAAGCAAAAAGGTCCTGCACCATCAACTAGTGCCTCTAATAATGTAAATTCGGATAATGATTTCTTTGATGACATACTAGAAGAAGAGGCCATCATACTTGCATACGATGGTGTTGATCTCCCTTCCCTATTTGACTACTTGTCCATCATTACCATTAGCCTTTCTGTTCGCCATCCCAACCTCATTAATTGGGATTTACGAGGTAGTGCACCTATCGATACCTTTCCTTCAGTGGACACTTACGTGCATCTCATGGGATTGGGGAAAGATGAACACCCTAACCGCAAAAGTAAAAATAAGAAAAATAAAAATAGGTCATTTGTTGAAAAGCTCTTTGAGGCACTTCCTAACTCATCAAAAGCCAAAATAAAGGGTGCATCTGACAATGAAAACCTCAATGAGGTGTTGGAGGATGGGGATGTTCATCTTCCCCTTGTTGGAACTTAATTGTCCGAAAGGTATTCCATCTTGATCGAAGAGACACAAGAAGTCAATTTGGGAACAAAAGAAGACCCTAAGATCACTTGTGTAGCCAAATCATTGTTAAAGGAAAAGCATTCCATCATTTTCAACTTGTTAAAAGAAGGAATCATCATTTTTGCATGGACCTATTTAGACATGCCAGGATTAGATCCCACCTTGGTTGTGCAACATTTTTATGTTCATCTAGATGCTTAACGCATTAAACAAAAACTAAGAAAGATGCATCCCCAAGTGGCCTTGCTCATCAAGAAAGAATTGGAAAAATTGTCAGAGGTTGGGTTCATGAGACCTATTGATTATTCTAAATGGATATCCAACATAGTTCCTATCGCCAAACCAAATGGGAATATCAGAATTTGCACAAATTTTTAGGATCTTAACAAAGCTTTCCCTAAGGAAAATTTCCCACTTCCAAACATTGACATGCTGGTGGATCTTATAGTAGGGCATGAAATGCTATCCCTCATGGATGGATTTTCAGGCTATAATAAAATCAAAATTGCACTAGAAGATCAACATAAAACTTCCTTCACTACCCCTTGGGGAACTTTGTGCTATAATGTCATGCCCTTTGGACTCAAAAATGTGGGGGAAACCTGTCAGTGTGCCATGACTGTTATCTTCCATGACCTCATCCATATCATAATGGAAGATTATGTTGATGACTTATTGGTGAAGTCCAAGACTAGAGAAGAGCATCCTATGATCTTGAAGAAAATATTTGAATAAATAGAGAAATACAAGTTGCATCTAAATCCAAAAAAGTGTGTGTTCGGTGTTAAATTTGGAAATTTATTGGGCTTCATAGTCTCTAGAAGGGGTACAAGGTAGATCCAACAAAGTTCAAAGAAATAATGGAAATGCCTCCACCATGTAATATCAAGCAATTAATAAGCCTTCAAGGGAAGCTACAATCCATCAAGCATTTTATAACCTAGCTTGCTGACAAGTGTCAATCATTCACACATCTCCTACATAAAGATACTGCCTTCAAGTGGGATCCAGAATGTCAACAAGGATTCCACAAGATTAAGAAGTATTTGGATCATCCACCCATCTTGATTCCTCCTATTCCAGGAAAACCAATTTTTTTGTACATCTCAGCTACATTGGTTGCATTGGGGGCATTATTAGATCAACATGATGAGTCCTCTAAAGAGTGTACAATATACTACATTAGCTGAACATTGGTGGGTTATGAACTCAACTACTTTCTGATGGAAAAAGCTTGCTTGGAATTAGTCTTCAGTTCACAAAAGCTTCATCACTATATGCTCAGTTACCCCATCAATCTAATATCAAAAGTTGATCCACTTAAGTATCTATTGTCCAAGACTTCTTTGACTGGCCGCATGGCCAAGTGAGTCATGTTACTGAGCAAATTTGATATAAAGTATGTGGAACATAAGGAAATCAAGGGAAATATCATAATAGATCAGTTGGTTGAGACTCCTTTGGTTGATGCCTATTTGTTAATAGTCGAGTTTCTTGATGGAGAGGTCTTTATAGTTGTAGAAACAAATACACGAACACTCTATTTTGATGGGTCATACACATAATGGAGTTGGTGTAGGTGTATTATTTGTCACTCCTCAAGGTGACTACATCCCTAAGTCATTTAGATTAGCATTTCCATGCACCAAAAATATAGCAAAGTATGAAACTCTCATCATTGGTCTTTGAATCACCATCCAATGGAATATCACCCATCTACGAGTCTTTGGTGATTCCCAACTAATTATCAAATAGGTCAACAATGAGTTTTAGAAAAAGGATTATAATATGTTACCCTATAAATGCAGGGTGGATGACTTCAAGAAGTATTTCACCTTCATCCAATTCGAACAGATTCCCAGAGTCCAAAACAAGGCAACAGATGCAATGGCTACAATTGGTTCTCTCATTGACATGCCCAAAGATTGAACGAACTATGAGTTCCTTGTTGAAAAATTCCTAATCCCAACATATGATGTCCCTAATAGGGAGATGGTGTGCAATATTGTAAGTCCCAAATCACCTTGCTACCATGAAATTTACACCTACCTCCATGATAATATCTTACCACTTGACCTTACTCGAAATCAATGCAAATACTTTGTCCAATGTACTACTCGCTATACCATCATAGGAGATACACTTTATCATTGAGGGTATAATGGCACACTTCTTTGGCCTCTCAACGAATCAAAATCTTGAACTACATTAAACAAGGTGCATAGTGGTGTCTGTGGGGATCATTCTAATGACATGGCCTTAGTAGAAAGAATTCTCAGAGCTGGTTATTATTGGACTACCATGGAGCATGACTCTTGTGAGTTCATGAAGAAATTCCTACCTTGTCAGGAACATGCAGATTTAATCCATGCTCCCACACAAGACTTGTAACCCATCATAGCACCATGGCCTTTTTCTCAATGGGGTTTTGACTTGATTGGCAAGATTTATCCTCCATCCTCCGATGGCCATACATTCATCATCACAACCACTGAATACTTTACCAAGTGGGTGGAAGCAATTCCACTCTCTCAAATTATAGGTATTCAAATATCCAAATTTATCCTCTTCCATATTCTTTGCAGATATGGAATCCCTTCCACCATCATCACCAACAATGGAAAGCCTTTCAAAAATTAGTTTATGAAATACCTTTGTGAGACATATCATATCCAAGATTGTTGGTCCACACCCTATTACCCACAAGGTAATGGTCAAGTGGAGGCAACCAACAAGACCCTCATCAAAATCCTTAAAAGGGTGGTTAATAATACTATCGAGATTGGCACCTTCACCTCCATCCCACCCTTTGGGAATATTGTACATCCATCCACAGTCCCATTGGCACCACTCCATACTCTCTTGTATATGGTTCCAATGCAATCTTTCTAATCGAAGTCGAGATCCCATCACTCCAAATATCTCTAAAGAACCTCATCAATGATGAAGATACTTGGGTTGCACAGTTAAGTCAGCTTGAACTCCTGGATGAAAAAAGCATCAAAGCCTACAATCATGTACAAGCATACCAAAATTGTCTTATGAGAAGCTACACCAAGAAGGTTTGTCCATGTCAATTCAATATTGGTGATCTACTCCTTAAAGAGAATCAATGCACCTAGTAGGATCGAGATAAGAAAGGAAAGTTTGAGGCAAATTGGCTAGGCCCCTATGTCATCACAACTAAATATGGTTTTGGGGCATATAGGCTTGCTACCCCTAAGGGGGAACCATTAGAAGAGCCTATCAACATCATGCACTTGAAGAGGTTTTACACCTAAGCCATCTGGGTTATCCTATCCTGAAAAATACCAAAAAAGTAGAAAATCATCAAAAATACAAAAAAATAAAAAAAGTAAAAAAAATTCAAAACTAGTAAAGAGAAATAATTCATCCTATGGTGAAAACCACCCCTGGTGGCACCTTGGATAAGTACATTTGGTGAAAACCTGGCAACATGCACCATTCGTAGAGGGCTTAATCATTATCTACCTTGCATCCTAGTTACTTTATGCTTCCATCTATCCTATCCTCACATCCTATCCTCATATCATATCCATCTTATCCTTTCCTTCGTATCCACTTATCCATTGCTTGGTATATTTTGGTTGAGCATTGAACAATTTAAATTGGCTATTCAAATTTTTTAGCTTTTATCCTAAATCCAAGCTTTCGTCATTTTTCTGTCAGTCTCATTTGTTGATCTCATGTCCTCATATAGGGATCTCTCATTGTGTCGGACATCGTTAGGTCTCATCTCATATTTTGTCCTTTTGTCAAACTACATTCCCCATGTGCTTTCACATAGGCAAGTTCAATCATTTGATCAAACCCCAAGGAATTTGTTTATTCAGTCTTTGTCCTCCATCATGGTCTCCATTTTCCTCTTTTCAATTTTATCCATGGTCAGTTGTTGGTATTTTATCGAACTACGAGGGCTCTGTGCTTTCATGTAGGCAAGGCTAATCTTTGATCAGCTCCTGAGCCCCTAGGTCTTTAGGGTGTGTCTCATTGTTGTGTCGTGTCATCAAGTGTGTCCCTACCTAGCTAGTTTTGAACAAGAAAAATCTATTAGTATCATGAGGTCCAATTAGTTTTGAGTATTATGAGTTAGGTCGATCACTTGATCTATCCTCCATCTTTGTTCTTAATAGGATGTATCCTTCCTAATAAGATCGTATCAATCCCATCCACTCTCTTGATCCTGTGACAAAGGACATTTGAGATTTATTGTGGTTTTTTGATGCTTTTGGCATTTTGATTATCATTTGAGCTTCCTATTATACCTTGTTAGGGTCACCATGACCCATCATATCATGGTGTGCTTTGACTAGTAAACATAGGGGCATATCTTGATATTTTGTTTGTTTATGTCTTCTTGGTTGTCCCACATAGTACCCACCAAGATCCCTATGGTCTTGTGTTACGCTAGGGCATCCTTTGTTCTTGTGGTTATCCTAATGCCTAGCCTGACCAAAGCTCTTGTGGCTTTGGGGTGTTGGGATAGCCTTCTTGTTTGTTGTATTTGTTTTATGCATTTGACACTAATTTCCCTTGGTTCCTCATACCCTGGCGTATCGTGTCTTTTGCTATAGTAAAAATAAGTGCTCTTAAAATGGAAAAATAGCATTATAATTTCATCTCATTTATTCTCCCATTGCATTGCATTTATCCCTATGCATTCTTCCCCTAGCCTATGGTTGGTGATTTCGGTTGCGAAAATGCTCATCTCCCATATTTTCTTCCTATCAAGATTCCTATGGTCTTTAACAAGTGAAGTATCATACCCATCATCATTCATCTTGATATGTGATACATTGCCACACTTAACACCATTAACATAGGTTAATTATTTGCATTATCATTTTCATGTTCATTTTTTTTTTTTTTAGATTAATCCAGATTGGTTATTCTAAGCATCTTAACTTCATTTCATATCATTCCATCTCATTGCATTATCATTTTCATGTTCATATTAAGTTGTTTAGATTAATCTAGATTGGTTATTTTAAGCATCTTAAGTTCATTTAATCTCATTTCATCTATTGCATTAGCGTAATCATGTTCATTTTAAGTTGTTTAGATTAATCTAGACTGGTTATTCTAAACATCTTAATTTCATTTTATATCATTTCATCTATTGCATTAGCATTATCATGTTGATTTTATGTTG
This sequence comes from Sequoia sempervirens, assembly GCA_007258455.2. Taxonomy (NCBI): domain Eukaryota; kingdom Viridiplantae; phylum Streptophyta; class Pinopsida; order Cupressales; family Cupressaceae; genus Sequoia; species Sequoia sempervirens. The sequence goes on from VDFB02270651.1 coordinate 816,581,231, forward strand.
TTTAGATTAATCTAGATTGGTTATTCTAAGCATCTTAAGTTCATTTCATATCATTTCATCTATTGCATTAGCATTATCATGTTCATTTTAAGGTGTTTAGGTTAATATATATTGGTTATTCTAAGCATCTTAAGTTCATTCCATTCCATTATCATTCCATTGCATTATCATTTTAGGTTGTTTAGAGTTATTATTCTAAACATATTGATTCATCTCACTACATACATTGCATTAAATTACATTCATCACATCCATCCATAACACTATCACATATACATACATCACATTTTTCATTCATTTCATCCCATTACATTTTCATATCATAATCACATTTCCTGAATCAATCACAAGGATTTATAAACATATCCATTGCAAGCATAAGCTTTCCATCTAGGCATATTCATCGCCAACTGCATCACAAACCATTAGTACCATATTCGTAGCATATAAAATAATAAATAATTCATCACATCCTACATCAATTTTTTTTGGAAATAATGCATTTGATCTATACCATCCACATAAACATACACATAAATCATCATAGTCACATACATACATCATGATCATCATCACCATACACATGAGCATAATAAACACATAGTTTTGGAAATGTTCATTGCATATCATATAAATATAAAAATATATAATGTCCATCATATGTCCATCATAATCCATAATAAAACCATAAGATTCCACAATAATTCCATAAAAACATAACATATCAAGTCCATCATGTCCACTGAAACCCATCCAATAACATACAGGTATAAAGCTCTGATCAAATATAGAGACTACATCTCCCAAATGAATAAAGAATAAAGAATGAAATAATCAATGAATAAAATAATCCATGTCTGATATGTGCTAAGGATTATGTGGTCTTTGTCTCTGTATGTTGCTCATAAACTCTGCACCTATCAAAAATTTGTGTCCTATATCCCCTCTCCTATCTACCTTGTATTGGATCCATCTGATCTCTGTGAGGATTCTTCCCTTGATCCTTTGCCTCAGGGGGGGGTGTCTCGTGATAGATGCTATATCCCCATGTATGTGTCACTCCTGAGTGTGATGGTGCGGGCATTTGTGGCACTGCTCTAACATATGGCGAGACCCTTCGCGCTTGATCTGGGATGACCTTCTGATATGCAAGCATGTAATAAGTTGCCTCTATCCTAGCATCTGCCACCTCTTCTTCTTGTCCTCTTGCTAGGTCCCACTCAATCTGATACCTATCCCATAGCCTTGTCATATATATCCTCTTCTACTCCCATGCATCCTAGGCTAGCCTCATCTGGTCCATCTCTGCTTGCAGTTGTGACATCTCCTGTACTGCTTCGTCTCGCTCCCCCTATAAGTTCTATTCATGTGCCTCTATTGCCTCAGCCCTCTCCAAAATCCCCCTACATCTCCCAAAATCACCTGAACACACTATGCCCTATCCCACAACTAATCTCTCTCCCTCCTCATCTCCTCTAGTCCCTATTGCATCTCTGCCACCTATCTCCTAAGGTCATCCCTCTCTATGTGGGCCTCTTGTACCATCAATGAGGTCTCATTTGCTAGGGTCTAGTAGTCCCTATCTCCCTCCCTCCACAATCTATCTACCTATGTCTACCTTAGACTCTTGGAGTCGATGCTCTATAATCCTTAGGTGAGCTAGGACTCCTGTGAGTAGCACCGTGGGATCCTCAGGTGGCGGTGGTAAATATGGCGCTATTGCTAAGGGATGTATCTCTGGAGCATCCACATCCATCACCTCCCCATCTCCTCTCACCTCCTCCATCTCAGCATCTCCATCACCCACTCTCCTTTGTCAACCTCCTCTCTTCCTCCTCTACAACCTGACTAACCTCCTCTCGTCATTTGATCCGTACCCCAGGGCCCCCATAATCGGCTACACCATCATAATCTACCCTGGTCTCCCCTCTTCCCACCATGCTAAGTATTGTATGGTGGTCTTTGTATCTATCGGCCCTCCCCTCTAGGGGTATTGTGTTAGTGGGACAGTGCCCCATATCTGTTGTGCACAATCCATTAAAATTAGCTCTCCCCATAAAGCTACTAGCTCCTTGGTGATCCTCTAGAACCTTTGGGGTCCTGCAGGAATATCCTACTGTATCCCAAACTATCTCATGACCCTATCCAGTCTGTGCAACTTCACAATGAATGGATCCTATCCAATCAGATAGCAAACTGAGAAGAAGTAACCCCTTTTCCTCCTATCATCATCCCTCCACCCATGAAAACATCATGCCATATACAATCTCCATCTGATATCCTCTAATCTCAACCCATCCAATCTCCACCGCCATCCCTCCAAATCCCCCACTAATTGATAATGAATCCTGAAGTTGTACTTTGTGCCCCACCAATATGCTACCGACAACGTCTCATCTCTCACTCCAACAATCAAAATATCTGGCCTAGGAAAGCTAATATGCTCCCATGCCCACACCTATAGTAATGTCATATGGGTGATGCTCAAAGCTCGTCTATAGTAGATGCCATGTATGTCTCAGTATAGTTGTGTTAGTACGCATTCTACCCACGTGAAATCCCACTCTCGCCTCTCTATAATGTGTCTCACAACCTTAATAATCTTAATGCTACAAAATTGTATGCTCTTATTTGACAATAGGATTATGATAATAAAGCTACATAGGTACAGTGGTAGGGATAGTACATGCAATCCCAAGCAAGCATCTAGATCTAGTTCCCTCCCCTGGATCAACAGCTCCATTGGTCCAAACATGGCCTACAGGCTCTCCTCCACTGGTCTGTTGAAAAACAAGGTGAAGAAAGCTTGCAATCTGAACTTAAATGTGTGAATGCAAATCTGAAATATGTAGATTAACCTTAGCCTTAGTGTGAAGAAAGAATGAGAGAGAGAGAGATAGAACAATATAACACATGCAACAACAGATTTATGTGGAGAAACCCCGAAGGGAAAAAACTCCACCACCGAAAGAGAGGCAAGTATATTATTGATAATCTTCAATATTACATGCAGCAATAGACTTCTCTTATCATTCCCTATAAATCCAACAGCACCCTGTTACCCTGCAAAACTGAATCCTTAATAACCCTAGCTCAAGGCCCCAATTTATAGAGATTTGTGAGGATGAAAACCACCATGGTTTCACCAAACAGTAGGCAGCAATACCACCTAGAAAAACCCACGCCTCCCTCCTTGAAATGGTCAAAAAATACCAAAAATAGCCTCTTACAGATGCTCTTACAGCTGTCATAAGGCATCTTTTATGCATGGGCGCCTGGGGTCCAAAAATAGCATATTCTGTCATAGGGAATCTGTCATACTGTCATAGCATCTTATGAAAACTTGCATGCATGTCATAGATGCTCTTACAACACCCTATTTTGACCCACAACCTTATTATAGAAGATTCCAAGGTGGGACGCCTAGCTAATTTGTCCTTTTCCATAGGATAAACGGTAATGGCAACACTGCATTTACATAGTCTCTTTCACCAATGTTGGTTAAACAGTTTCACCTCTTATGGGTAAATGTACAAAACACTTTATGAGAATAATAAAATAAAGGATTTACAAGGTTGATGACACCTAAATCCTAACATGGTCGAGTGTGGGTCTAGCTGATCAAGTTCCCTCAAATGGGAAATAACAAAATCCTCCAGATGTCCTCCAGTGTCACTGTCGTCTCTCCTATTGGGAGATGGAAAGTTGACATCTCTGAACTCCATCTCTCCATAAGTGTTGTCAGTAGTCCCCGGTGCGCTCAGATGTTGGGATACCCCAACATGTGTAGCAATCCATCCTGTGCAAGTGATCCATGGTCATGGGAATTCATTGCCCTATGTGTCACCTCCAACACTACTAAATGCCTCTCCTGCATCCTCAATGAGTCAATGTTTTGCATCCACATAGGACAATTTGTAAGCTTTTCTCATATTTCATTTCTTTCCTGTCATTTTTCATCCCTGCTCCAGGTTTGGTGAATTGGCCTCTATGTAAGGAAAATTCGCCCATTTCCCTTTCCTAGCGCATTCACTTGTCCAGCTAGTGTGCTCACCCCTTTGTCATCCTCTGGCAAATTTTCCTGATTTCCTAGTGAATTTTCCCCTCTTGTCTAGGCACGAATTTTCCCATCTTGTCCTCAGTGGAGAATTCACATTCACCCATTTTCCTCGAGGGGCGATTTCATATCCATCCCTGTGTCTTTTCCTTCCCGAATGGAAAATTCATCTTCACCTTTTCCCTTGAAACATGGATTCAAATCTTCCTATTTACCTTTTTGGTGAAATCACTTTCACCTTTCCCTTGTTTTGGTGAATTCACATTCACCTATCTTGATGCACATTTTCCCCTGCATTGTGCAATCCCACCCCTTTCCTTGGAGAGGTGATTTTAAAATTGCACCTCCCCCACTACATCCACCCCTATGCAATGTGATCTTGCCCCTTTCCTTGCTGACCCTCTTGGATAGGCAAATTTTCTAGTCAGACGGGCGAATCTACTCATCTGTGGTGAACCCGCATACCTAATCTACCTGATCCCAACTTAAAAATGTGCATAAAAATTCAAATCAAATTCACAAAGTAGGATTTGGAAACCTACCTATCATAGTATCACTTAGTAGTAATAAAATTGGTGCACCTTCCCACCTAGTTGGTGGATGAGCTCATCGTACACGAATCGCTCGTCACCACTCCCATCAGCCATCCTCATCACTCTCTTTCTCTCTCTCTCTCTCTCTCTCTCTCTCTCTCTCTCTTTCTCTCGTACTATTTATAATTTTCACTTTTTGCACCTATTTAGCCTTTTTAAATTTTGGGTAATTTTTACCCTTAACCTTTTATTAATTCATTCACCCCTTTTCTTCCATGGGCTGCCATTCACACCTCGTTTATCCGTTTTCCTCCATTCAAAATCCATTCTTCATGGTTTTTTGTGCTCTATTGCATGGTACGCTCTGTTTCTCCATATTGAGAAGTCACCCGAGCCCCCTTTTTCTTCCCCTTTCGCCCTCTTAAGGGGCATACCCTATCATTTTCCTCCATTCTTCCATCCTGTCCACTTCTCTGCGATACCGGGGCATCATATAACATTCTTTCCTTCCATCGAGTTTTCTGTGTTTTATTTTTCTTCAAAACATTGTTATTCTAACAGTATTTCAAAGAGGGACAAAATGAAGACACCTAAATTTGACCACTCCCATATGGTCAAATTCACCCCTTATATTCCTCTGTCTCGCATCCATCATCCACATTAATTAAATAATTTATTATTTGATTAAATTTCCCTACATCCTAATGTCCCCTAAGTTATTTAATAAATCAATTTAATACCTTACCCCCCTTTCCTCTCTAAATTAAATAAATATCCCAATTTATTTAATTTAGTCACTTTAACCTTTATGAATTAAATAAATTTTTAATTCAAATTCTTCTCTCTCCAAATGTCACATCCTCCATAATCCTCTCTAATCCAAGTTAATTTAATTAATTTGTGATTTAGATACGCACACCCCTGACCATCATTAGTGTCACATCCTCCATAATCCTGAACTTGCCTCTAATCTGTCATTAATTCGTCTAATCATACATTTGCATAACCTTAATCACTTAATTAGGTCAATCTAATTCCAATTTCATTTATGGCATTGTGTCCTCAATCAATTAAATTAAATTATTTCTCCTTTTGGAGAAAGAAACCCCTTCCCTATGTGAATTTTTAATTCACATTTATTTCCTCAATGCATTTCTAGGAATTTAAAATTCCTTCTCCCATCCCCCTAAATTTTTTTGAGGAATTCTTAATTCCTCACATGTCCTCTCACCCACATATGGACAAGGACCTCCTTTATGAGAATATCTTGTCCAAATCCCAAGTTACTATGTAGTACCTCCATGTCATGTCCACATCATCTCCTCTTTCCATATCATTTTCGGCATGTCAAGATGTGAGGGCTTGCGAGTTCTCAACTCACCCTAGCCCTTGATCTTTTCCATCTTGGCTTGATCATATCCATCCATTCATTTAGAGGCACTTCCCCTAAAAATGGTGGAATGGCCCTCATTTGCATCTATCCACTTTTGCAATCCATTCTAGCAATTAACCAATCACACTTAGCAATCTTGCATACACTCATCCAAGCATCCTCCATTGTTGCAACATCTTTTGAGCTCTCATCTTGCATCATTCACAATACCCACAACCTCCATTGCATCCATAATCATCTTAGGTACATTTTGTACTAGGTTTCAAGCTATTTTTCCACCAAAGAGCACACAAATCAAGCAATCAAAAGGGCCAACCAAATTATCAATCTAAACAAGGTAAAAGGTTCTAATTGCTTGTGTTTTTGTTTGGATTCAACTAGGCCAATCTTGAGTGTTTTTTTTGTGTTTCTTACTTTGAATTTTTGTCGTTGTTTTACATTCCTAGGTTAGAATTCACTTACACAGAGAAGCAATCCCCACAAAGAAAGCAACAAGAAAATTTATGGTTGATTTTCTGATGAACAACATTTTGACTAGGTTTGGAGTCCCAGAAAAATATTATTTATAACAACGCCATGTGCTTTAAATCATATGAGTTTAGAGATTTTTTGTGATAAGTATGGAATATAGATATCTTATTCTTCTCCTTATCATCCACAAGGAAATGGTTAGGAAGAATCAAGTAATAAGATTTTGATGAAGATTATCAAAATAGTGATTGAGAAAAATAAGAAAGCATGGGATTCAAAACTGAAGCTTGCACTTTGGGTAGATAGGGTAACTGTCAAAAAAGCTACTAGACATTCTCCATTTCGTTTGGTATATGGTTTGGATGCAATATTTCCTTAGAATAACTTGTTGAAGATGTACAAATTTGTTCAAGAGTATGATGAAGCTATTTGTGATGAAATGCAACACAAGTTTAATGCTCTGATAGAGTTGGATGAGACAAGAAGAGAAGCTTAGAATAAAAATGCTAAAATGCAATTGCAACATTTTTATGACAAAAGGGCTTCTCCAAGAAAGTTTTAAGTAGGAAACATGGTGATGATGTGGAATTCTAGAGCTCAAGATAAGGGAAAACATGGGAAATTTGATGCATTGAGGTTGGGTCCTTATCTAAAGGTGAGGATTCCTACTTTCTACAAAGTTTAACTAGGGAGTTTCTTGAACTGCTAGTACATGGATAGTTCTTGAAAGCATACTTCTCTTGAGGTATGTTTCTTTTCCATGTACATTGTAACATTATGTATATTTTGTTTATAGGTTTGGAATGTTTCTACATTGGTTTTTCTGGTCTGCTTTGTTCAGATTGTCCCTAGTTTTTGTTCTCTAGTTTGGTCTACTCAACCTTGAGATTCTGAGATCTTGCTCTATTCTAGAAGAATAGATGTCCCCAATTGGAGCCATTGGTGGAACCTCTAAATTTTTTATGTTCCACTGATATTTGATGCGTATTTGGTTGTCTTTTCTGGTCTACAATGTTTCTTGTGGCTTAGGGTTTTGGTTTTACCTTTGTTCTAGGGTTTTTTTATGCCCTAAACCCCTTGAAAATCCTAAGTATTGAAAATCCTTTACATATGTTCTAATTTGCGGTTAACCTGTACTAGTCTATTCTCGGTTCCTGAAGTTATAACTTGAGTTTTCAAACTCATTTAGTTACCGACCCCTTATGCCTACTGTTCCTAGTCATTACCCACTCGAATTATTTTAAACCATGTTTATGTTAAGTGGGTTTGAAAAATCATTTAAATTGTTTGCCATATATCCTAAGTTTTCTCCCAAATAATGGCTAAAGTCCTTTTACCTTGTAAACCTAGTGAATGACCCCTCTTAAGTCATCAATGAATGCACATGCCTATTTAAATGCTAAAGCAATGGTCATTGGGTCCCACCAAATGCATTTTATTTTGCCTGCTAGCCCATTATAAAAAAATAATCGGCCAAAAGAACTAGTGAGGCAACAGGTGGGTGGCACCTGTCCATCCTTGTGGTGGGTCTTACCATTCTTCAAAGGAATTAGTGGTAAAAGGCATTAAAATCAACGTATATGATGTGATTGTAAGAATAAATCTTGACTATTTCCCGCTAACCCGCGGGGGACCCACTTGTTGGTCTCATCTCTTAGTGGTGTAGTGAGCGAATTCCACGACACCATCATCACCATCAAAAGGAATATGGAGGACATAAATATTTTGAAATATTTCATAGTGATGATAGACATGGTAAAGAGTGTGCTACTAAATGGATTTTAAAGCACATGAATAAAACCTCCATGAGATGTTTTATTCTTGACCGTTCATCATAAAAGGAGGTTAACTGTCTGAGCATTGGGTTTTGAGATCAAAGGTGGCACACATTGAAGGTTTTCAGGTTGATCTAGGTCATTTCCCACTAGCCTACAACCATAGATCTAGACATTGCAGATTGTAGAGGGCTAGTGGGCAACTGCCATGTGGATTCTCTTGTGGCTTGTAAAGCATGGTGGGGCCACAAAGCCAACAAAGAAAGCACACACATGGACATGGAAATAATATGGCCGAGTGGATGTCAAGTCAACAAAAGGAAAAATGTTTGAACCATGTTGACCTCATCTTGGTTGTACACTGATCTAGATCATGATGAGATATATGGTGGGAATTCAAAGTTGCTAAAAAGGACATCATGGAGCCATTCTCATTCATGTGAGCGAGTAGTAATTGTGGAGTTGATTTTTTTTTGTTGAATTGAAAACTTTATTCACCATAAAAGCTTGATTTAAAGCTTATAGTCAATTACAAAATATTTCTAAGGCATTCAAAAGTTGTAGTGCATTTCAAGCATTTGGCATCTTTAAAATTAGGGTTTTCTATGATTCACACCAGTAAGTTCAAACTATACCTCTTAGGCTAAATTTTCTCTTGGTTTGCATTCGATTGTTGTTATTATCATCTAAGTTTCAAGTTAGGGTTTTCTTTTAAGGTTTGACGTTCATTTTAAATTTCTACAAATTTAAGAATTATGTTAGTCTTTGCGTCTAGTTCACGTTAAAACCTAAAATCCCTAGTCTTAACCAACGAAACCCTAGGTCAAACTACTCATTGGGTATGGAACTGAGAGTCCAAATCCTTGGTTCTAAGCCAAAAAAGGGACCTCTGGTCCAATATTTTCTTGATCAATTGCCACCTATAGGGAAAAATATGTTTCATGGCCCTGGAGTTAAAGATGGCATTGTCCAGAGACAATGTACTATCAAGGATGCTACATTACTGTACATTGGGTGGACACTTTTCCAAGGCTAGTTCAGTAATAGACATGCTCACATTCCAATATATAACCCATGGAGGATAGATATGGGCAAGTTGATCATCCCCAACATGTATCTAGACATTTACCTCCTGAAGGTTGTTGCTGTTAACTATGACCTTCTTGTTAGGGTAGTTAGAACTCATTCTAGGAAGGATATGGTTTGGGTTACTAAGGAGGAAATTGTAGAAGTGTTCAAATTAAACAAATGGAGTAGAGACATGGAGGATATTGATGAAAAGAAACTAAAGGTAGAATATGAAAAAGTGAAACCCACATTCAAAGTCTTAGTGTTGGCTCATTTTTTGGCATCAACAGTGTAAGGTAGGGGGACCAACCACACCAAGGCTCCCTATCATGGAGAGCCGAGAGTGGAGGGCCACCCTATCTTACCTCAAGCTAAGTGGGTGTTTAGGTCAAGGATAGAGAATGAACTAGAGCACTCTCAAGTGATTTTTTCACTTTGATAATCCAAATGTTTAAATGGGGCTAGATGAGTTGGTTTTCAAAACCTGGACTGTACCTCAAACAACTCTCTGTTCAAGGATGACAGTTCATATCTAGGATGACAATGTGACATGATAGCATTTGCACAACCAGAAAGTGAAAGGTATAGTGTAGAGTGCCAAAAAACCTACTAACAGCCTAGTAAATGAGGCTTAATGAACTATACAGAATAATAAAGTACGATAAATGACTACAAAGATGGAAAAAAGGTGGATGAAAACTAAGGTGACGAAGTCCAACTCACTAAATGTCTAGCTCACCAGTAAGCTCCATGTACATGTACACCTACACACAACCAAGAGAGAAAAAATGTTGGGTTGTATAGGGGTTTTCCTCAGTCAAACCTTGGTGTTTCCACCTCCATGGATAGCCAGGAAAGCCACTATATAGAAAATGCAATAAGAGAACAAAGGAAAGAAATTGAACAACAACAAAGGCACTATGATACATTAATCAACAAGAAATATCACCTTCCCAATCAAGGTGATCTCAAGCACATAGAGGAGGTTGCAAACATAGTAAGGTCTACACTACCACAACAATGAAGAAGCAATCCCTCATGACACCAAGTTGCAACTCTAATGGTGGAAAAAGTGCAACAAGATGGATGGAATTGCTCAATGAAAAATGATGTGAAAATGCTAAGAGAATGAAGTTGAATGCTCTAGAGTTCAAGAATTGCTAGAGAGATGGATTGAATTAGCAAGATAGACATTTAAAGATTAAAATGAGAGGGAAAGAGCCATTTTTCAGGTCATCTGGTTGACATAGAGGCGTTACACTTCATGCCCAATGGAGAATATAATGTCCCTATGGACTCCCAAGGTAGGAATTTGTCAAGGATGACATCATGCCATGAAAGCATCCGCATGTTGCGCTCATGTCCCTAAAAAAAAATGCCTCACCGACACAAAAGACAATCACCAAGTGGATGCAAGGTAGATGGGTGATGTGGAATTTTGCATTCAGGTTTGATTTTCTAAGGTAGAGGGATGTAAAAGGGGAATTTACACAAGGAGTGAAAATACACTCCAATACATTTTCCCCCCACTTTAGCGAGCATGAGTGTCAATGAGTGTTTGGTAAAGTAGAATGAAGAGTTAGGAATGTATACTTGAACCATAGAGGAAGAAGGCCATGATCAAGCGAGCTTGAAAGTGTAGGGTAGGGAAAGGACTCCACAAGTACTCTCCCCTAAGGAGGTTCAAACAAAGGACTCCATAGCTCCTCAAAACTACAGAGTTGCACAAAGTACACCAAAGGCCTGCAAACCAATGATGGACAAATTCTGCAAGATGCAAGCACTTTATAGGTGCTTGGACCTGCAAAGAAGGCGCCCCAAAGTACTCTCTCCAGAAGGAAGCCTAGTTAAGGGGACTCTAAAGATTTAGAATAGAAAGAAGCTTCACAAGTGCATTTGCAAAGCAACATGTTAATCCATAGATAAAACATGCTAGAAAATAGAAATCTACCACACAGGAAAACAAGTAGACATTCAAAAATTGAAGGAATAACTTTCAAAGGAGTCCCTTGGGAACCCTTCAAAAGAAAAGGGGTATACTAAAGGGACACGCTGTTTGAAAGTGAGAGTGTTTTTTGCAAATAAATTCAACATCAAGGAATCCTTTCAAAATATGTTCACTTCATGAAGGAATTTGAAAGAAAGAAAATGCCACCTTGTGAGGGGAAGGTTGAGGCTTCTCCCACATGAAAACCTTCTCCCTCCTCAGAGGAAATTTCCTCAAGTTCTTTCTTTATGAACCCATGATGAAGGAAAAATGTTAAGCTAGGGGTCCTTGTTGAGAATGTGATTTTTGAAAATCAAAATTGACATGATATCCCCCCCTTAGGATGGCGCATGTTGAATGCAACAACATGTGACATCCTAAGGAGAGAAAAGCAAGAATAAAAAAAGTGATGTTGTAGCCCGCAAAACATAGAGAGATGTCGCCATGGTAATTTTGTCACACACATGAGGGACAAAACATGAGCAACACAACATCATGAATCAAGCAATGAAGAGAGAAATATAAAAGAGAAAAATAAAAATAGTAACATCATGAACAAGAGACATAGGGGAGATCTGATATTTTGGGGTCAGAGCTACTCATAAATATCTATAATTATAATAATAGTAAATTAATGACTTTTCATCAACACCCTACTATATCAGACCATGTAAAGAATGCATGAGAAGATAAAATAAAAATAAAAAATTGGGTCACCATGGATGGTAAGCCTAAATTCCCCCAACACTTTTCATTGTCCCCAATTGTCAAAAAACAATACACACAATAGAGAAGAATGATGCGACAAATAGAGGAAGTTGTACAACACATAATCACTCCTGTATACAAGAACCTATGAGGGTGAGAAGGGTCATCCAAGAACACACAACACAAGCATGAAGGAACAAAAAAACACACACAAAAACTACACTACAGATAAAGAAGTGGCACCCCCTAACACTCATCAACCAAGAGGTCATCAGCCTCCCAATATAGATCATTATATAAGGAAGAAAAATGAGCCTACAAGGGTGGAATTTCAAGGGGGGAACCCTCTGAACTCCCCACAACAAGAGCCTAGGAAGGAGACTCTTCAAGGTCTCCTCTGCTCATTTCCTGTGGGGAAAAGGTCAACAACTTTGCAAAGATCGTTGAAAGGGCTAGGACCTTGTCGAAAGAATTAAACATACACTTCACTAGAGTGCCATGTGTTACTTCATCAGACAAGGGAGGTGGCACCTGAGATCCACTACCAGGCTCACTGAGACACTCAGGAGAAGTGACGAACTCAGGGGATGGTAGAACTTCCTCTATCATAGGGATGACACATGTTAATGCAACACCACCCTCTAAAGAAGGTGGACTCCTCTTTTGACCTGCATTGCTAGTTGGGCCTTCTTCCATCTTCCACTTCATCAGAGGGTGCGAGATCCCCATAGATGAGGAAAAAGGTGTAGAGGAAGAGGAAAATATTGCAGTGGACACCACCAAAGTGTTCAACATGTCCATGGGATTTGAGAATGGTGGGATGTATGGGAGGGACATCAGAAGGGGTGGCTCAACCAAAGGAGAAATAAACACCTACACATTTTTAGGGTTAGGGGTGTTTATGCTCACAATAGGAGCTAGAAGCAGCACCAAGTCTGACTAAATTGAAGCAGAGGGGATGGGCAAGGAGGACACAAAAATAGGCCTTGAAAGAGGGGATGTTGACTACCCTTCTTTCCTCTAGAAAGTGGCCTGCTCAACAGCTAGAGCCTTTCACCAATGCTTGCGCTCATGCGGAAGGTGGTTCCTACGACTCCAGGAGCTAGAGGCTAGGAGCTAGGATGGAACAAAAGGCTCCTGCTTGGCTATCAAAATTTCCATCACGACCATTTTTTATAGAGGGAGAGACTCCTAGATGTGACCAAGAGGGGGAGATGGAGGAATATTAGGGATAGTCAGGTCTAATTCCTTTGTGGCAGGCCTCTTCCCATTCACTACCTTGGGGGTAGGAGTAGTAGGAGGCCACAGAGGCTAAGACATAGAGGACTCCCCATGGGGAGCCTTCCTCTTACCATACTAAATGGGCCTAGTCACCGTAGGTAGAATGGTAAGTTCAAATGCTGGATGCTTGGTATTTCTCCAAGCAAGCACCATAGGATTCTCTATTAATTGCTTAGGAGTATAATTTGATGATGCCACAACAAGGTGAGAGGAAGCAGTAGGAAAGACAACAAAAGAGGAGGAAGAAAAACCTCAAGCACGCTTCTCTTCCTCCCTTCTCTAAGCCAAGGTGGCATCATTGTTAGATTTCAAGCAAGCCATATGAAAGATAGTATAAGGAGAAGGAGTTTATCTCACCTTAGTTATGAAGCTCCCCTTCTTGTACTTCTCACAGGTTCGGTACAAGAGGTCCATCTTAAGAGGACGCAGACCAATGGGTGTAGGCCAAAAGTGATCCAGTGAATAGCTACCATGTGCAACCAGTGGTTTATAGCTGGTGTCATGGATTACATGCAATGTACCCTCATGGATAGATTTCAAACACTTATGCATGACCAAGGGAACTAAATTCATAGTGACCAACCAGGGGATACCTAGTTTCACATTGAAGAGTTCAAACCTTGGGATTATGTCAAAAAAAAAGTTCACTAATTTAGGTCCAATAAGGATTGACAAGGTGATGCAACCAAAGGGAGGTACAAAAAGTCTATTATGCATACAAATGGTACTCTTAGATGCGTCATACCCATATTTTTGTAGGAAATTGATCAACACAATCTCCTTAGTAATGAAATTCACCCAACATGTTGGGTCAACAAGAACACCTATTATAGTGTTTCTATTGATTAACGTGGGGATGTCTAGAGGAGATGGCTCTCTATTATAACCCATCGACAGGTCCTATGAGGTGAAAGTTATACTAGAATAACCACTCGTGGGTTGCATGGATGGGATGGGAAGGTGCAAAAAGGAGGCCATCATGTATACTATACAGGACTTTCACAAAGCCCCTAAAGGTTTCACAATTGGATAGTGACCCAATAAAGGTTTCATTCTATGATGCTTATGGAACCTTCTAACTATACCACTAGGGTTTGTAGGTAGGGTTACAAGGCTAGGTGCCTTGCAACACTCACACCCACAATGCTCCTAGGATACGAGGAAAGGAACTTTCAACACTGCTAAATGGAACCCAAATGGTTCATGTCGAGTTCACCAAAAATGGAAGGTAGGGGGACCAACCACACCAAGGCTCTAGGTCATGGAGAGGTGAGAGCAGGGGGATGCTATATCTTACCTCAAGCTAAGCGAGTGCTTAGATCAAGGATAGAGAATGAAGAGCGCTCTCAATTGATTCTATCACTCTGCTAATCTGAATGTTTAAATGTGGCTAAATGAGCCAGTTTTGGAAACCCATACTATACGTTAGACAACTCTCTATCTGAGGATGACAGTGCATATCTAGGATGATAGTGTAGCGCACTAGTGTCTGTATAGCCAAAAAGTTAAAGGTATAGTGTAGAGTGCCAAAACACCTATTGATAGCCTAGTAAATGAGGTTTAATGAACTAAACAGAATAATAAAGTATAATAAATGACTACAAATATGGTAAAGAAGATGGATGAAAACTAAGGTGATAAAGTCCAATTCACTGAAAGTCTATCTCACCAACAAGCTCCACATATATGTAAACCTACACAAAACTAAGAGGAAAAACGTTGGGCTATTAGGGGTTTTCCTCAATCAAACCCCTGCTTTGGTGTTTCTACCTCCATGGGTAGGGAAAGCCATGATATAGCAAATGTAATAAAGAGAACAAAGGAAAGAAACCAAATAACAAAGGCACTATGCTACATTAACCAACAAGCAATAGCACCTTCCCAATCAAGGTGCTCTCAAGCACGTAGAGGAGGTTGCAAACTTAATAAGGTCTACAATGTCGCAACAATGAAGAAGCAATCCCTCGAGACACCAAGTCACAACTTTAATGGTGGAAAAAGTGTAACAAGATGGATGGAATTACTCAATGAAAAATGCTATGAAAATTCTAAGAGAATGAAGTTGAATGCTCCAAAGTTCATGAATTTCTAGAGAGATGGAATAAATGAGAAAGATAGGAATTTCAAGATCAAAATGAGAGGGAAAGAGTCATTTTCAGGTTAGCTGATCGATATAGAGGCATTATGCTTCATGCCCAATGGAGAATGTAACGTCCTTGAAAATTCTAGAGGTAGGAATCTATCAGGGACAACAAAACACAACACAGATATCTATGCATTGTGCTCACATCCTTGACAAAAACTCCCCCACCGACACAAAAGACAAGCACCAAGTGGATGTGAGGTAGATGGGTGATGTGGAATTTTGCATTTGGGTTTGATTTTATAAGGTGGAGGGATGCAAAATGGAAATTTACACAAGGGGTGCAAATTCACTCCTATACAATCAGGAAAGGGAGGAAATATAATTGTACTTGGGCCATTTGATAAGGAGCCTTTTCCAATCAAGTATTTTCTTATCTATTTCCAAAAAAAATTATTCCCTATGTCAAATTCTAGGGTATGATCCATATTCAAGTATGCTAATTGCACCAATGTATATGGCTACCAATATTCAACACCCGAACATCAACACCTTCTATGATTTTGCTACATACTTGTCAGAAGAAATGCATTAAATTTTGGTAGCATTAAAGAATGGGGAAACAATAGTAAGATTTTGGTGGTTTTCTCTATTTATGCACATGTTCTTATACAAGGGAGCAAATTATTTTGGTAAGGATGTGGATTTGAAAAGAGTGGAGGATGGTGTGGTGATGCTTGTTCAATCATGGACTCCATTGTTCGACAAGCATGAGCAGAAAACTAGTTTTGTGGTTGGCACAAATACTTTTTCCTCCAAGTTAAAAAGAGCTATGATTTTGGATATGCCAAGGATTCCACCTGAATTGCATGATTTCTTGAGGCTAGTGGAAAGGAGGCTTGATTTGAAAATAAATCACAATTGGGGGGATGTAATCCCTAATCAGGATTGCACAATTATCAGAGTATATAGAACAAGACAAACACCCAATGTACTTCCCAGGGATGTACCACTAAGGATTGGATTCCTTGAGGTCATGTGGTAGCTGGGTAATGTTGAAGATAATTATTTGTTTGAGATGAGGAAAGGAACCCTTTTCCCTACCTACACAATATTCTCAGATTTTGTTATGATAACCAATGGATGGAAGAATCTCCTTAACAATATAAAGCCCTATGCAATGAAATTCCAAGCATATAGGAGATATGACCCTGAGGGTTTTATGGTTTGATTGTTGTATAGAATAAAAAGAGGGAAGTTTGTGCATACTTTTTCTTTCCCTAAGGACATTATAGGATGAGGAAATGGATTTTTTTTTAAGAATTTGGAAAGATCCAATTGGGAGAAAGACCCTCAATTTGAGGCCTTGTTTGATATTAAGGATGTATGTTTAAGAGTAGAAATAGTGATGTAAAATTTTGATAATTTTTTTACAACTTTAAAAGAGGAAAGAACGATTATTGATAAGGGAAAGGCTGTGGTCACTAAAGAACATGATAAGGGGAAGAACCCTATGGTAGAAGAAAGGCTAACTTACCAGCCTCCCAAGAAGGTACACCTATATTCAAGGAGGAAGAGCATTGTAAAGAAGCAAGTGACAATAGCCATTCCCACACAATCAAAGGAGTCAAGGTCACCTTCTCCCCAACAAAAACTACCAGCATTGTCACAAACACATTCTTCCACCCCTCAAAAAACTGAGATTGACTCTCCTCCCATGGAACTATCTCCTCCTAAGGAGCCACCAATAAAAAGGTAGAGGATTGAGCTATTTGACCTTGTTGATTACCCTACTTGTGACATAGATTTTGGGACCCAAAGGATACTTGCTCTCTTCCTAAGATTTTTCACCTAGAAAGAGAGAGATCTAGGTCCCAAAATGCTTATGTTACATTCAAGTTCAATGCAATATGGATGGAATATGAATTAAATATGCCTAAATGTAATGGTTGAATGCAAGAAACTAGTAAAATTGATTGAATAATGAATAGAAACTAAAGGAAAATAACTTGTTTGAAAACACATTGTGTAATGCAACAATGAACTAGGAATGAATGCAAAACTTAACAGGAATGAATCAAACTAGAAGTGTGCACCTGGGATCTTGAGGGAGACTAGAAATTGCTTCTGAAACACTAATGATCCTAAAATTTAGGCCTAGTTGGACTCATTCGCCCTTCTGGGCGAATCAGTCCCAGTTCTACAAAATTGAACTGAAGCCCGTTTCAGACAAAGTATCCAAAAATGCAGAAAACCAAAATTTGACACTAGAGTGGGACTCATTCACCACCCATGGTGAATCAGTCCACTTTTGAATTTCTGATTTTTCAAAGGTGGATTTCAAAGCTTCCGATCTGCATTTTGATGCCCTACAGGTGTCCGCTTCTGAAACTATCGTATTCAGGCCTAAAAGTGACTTTTTGTTGATATTTTGACTTGAATGATGAAGAGATGAATCGAATGGATTCGAAATATAATATTCAATGATTCTTAAGCCTCCAAGATTCCTAAATCTGCATACAAACAAGACAAGAAAGAGAAATTGTTGATTGTTAGGACATGGGGGTTTTCCTTGGTCAAACCCTGTTTAGGTAATGAAACCAAATTGATAAAAGAAAGGAATGAAACATGAAATAATGAAATAAATTACCTTATAATGATGATTGATCTTGTAATTCTACAACAATACATGAAGATTCAGCCCTTGAATGCTTTAGAATGCTAACTTGAAGACTTCTAATGGAGAAACCCTAAGTTGCTTGACTTGAGATGAAAGATTAGTGGATGAGCAGTGATAAGAGATGCGTGAATGAGATAATGGATGTAAAATGAGGATAAAAATGCTTATTTATAAACAAGTGTGCCTTAGTACCTGATAATACTACATCACAGGCCGACATGGAGTGAAAATAAACTTAAATTTCACTTTTTCTCGCTTAAGGGTCAAAATCAGGGCCAAATAAGACTCATTTTCCACACATGGAAAATGGGTCCCTTAGGGGCCATTTCGACACCTAAGAAGTCAAGGAATCAAGAAATAGGGTTTAATTTTCCATCTTGTTTGGTATTTGATAAATTAAATCCCCAGGATGCACAATATGGGTCAATTAGTGATTATGTAAATGTTAAATAGGGCTTGGGACACATAAATCAATGTGAAAGTGTGATTAAATACACTTTACAATACTAAAATCAAGTCCACATAGCCTAGGAAGGAACAAGAATCAATGTGAATGTGTAAAACACACTACAACACTAGTTTATCATTAAGTTTACATTAAGAACCTTCTAGATTGATGTAATAATGTTATTAAACATATTTTATAATGTTGAATAAGTTAATTAAGTCTAGAAAAGCATGAAAATACTTTACAAGACTTTACAACACCTTCACAAGATGTCATTAAAAGCATGTTATTTTATTTGCAAGGGTCCAAGACCTAGTTGGGATGCATAAAATACTTCACAACACTAGATCTAGGGCCTCATTAGGTCTGTTTAATCCCATGTCAAGCAAAGGGTCCATTTTTCTATGACACACTACTAATGAATCAAATGAAGAAATTGTTGTCACAAAAGATGAAATAAGGAAAGGTATGACATCCCCCCAAAGAGACACAATGCCACTGACTCTAAGTCTCAGAATGAGTGAGGAAAACTTGAGTGGGATAAATAGCTCAGAGGATGTTAGAGCTGAAGCTTGTGAGAGATTCATAGATGATGATGCATTTGCAAAAACACAAGAATTTCAAGAATATGTGTGGAGGGAAATGAAGGATGTGTATGTGATCAGTGTTGAGATGAAAGTAAGAAAGACCCCTATGTTACCAATTTTTTTTTTATAGAAGATCAAGTTCATCAAGACATGAGGACCAAGTATTTGAATATCACTAAAGCTGAAGGTAGAGAATTGGTCAGAAAGAGCAGTGTATTTTTGCTACTAGAGTGGGATTCAACATTAGCCATTGCATTTGACACTAGCAAAGGTCATTATTCCCACATATTTTATGCATATCAGGGGGTCTCACAATCACAACTAACTCAATCAACTATTTTCCAAAGTCTTAACACCTTAAACAAAGTGATTTTCCTCACAAATTCCCACTAGGCCTTGTAGGGAAACAAACAAATTTTTTCCATCTAAAATATTTTTTGGATACCCATTTGGAATATCTAAAACATACTCAAAATTTAGGGGTGGTTGTTTTGCAACAACAAAGCCAAAAATATGCTGCTATGCTTTGAATAAGGCTTGAAATGGAGCAGAAAATTCATGTTTTTGGGTCATAACTTTCAGACTATAACTAATCTCCAAGAAAAAAACTTGATTCAAATACTTATTTTTCCCTTATTTAACATATTTCAAAACTAGGGTAGGTTTTTTTGTACGAAAATCCTCAAAATTGTAGTATTTTCCCTCAAATTAGGCCTATTAGGGTTTCTGGCTGCCCAAGGTAAATTAACTCTAACTTGCTTGAAATGTAATGAGTTTGAGTGCTACAAAAAGGAGAATAAAGAAGATTCATAGTACCACCAATTCCAATAGGTTTCAAGACACGATGAGGCCATACACATATGTACACATTCATTGAAAAGTAAAATCACATTCAGATTATAGAAAATAGAGATAGTTTTATTCCTCAAGCTTGAATATTTTCAATAACCACCACCTATAAACTTGTGTTCGAGCTTACAAAGAATTTTCAAGGAATTTCCAATCAATTCCAAATAGTTACAAACTAATTTTCAACTTCCAACTATTTGTATTCCACTTGACAACAAAAAATGCAAAAGTTGCATTGACATCTTTTTACAAACTAACCCCAAATGACTAAAACACATAAGATATGGTCTTAAAAGACCTTATTACAAGAAAATGACTCAACTACCACAAAATGCCAAATATTTGGCCCCTTTTGACATGAAGACCTGGGTTCCTTGCACCAATATTTACCACAGAAGAGGAAGTGACCCTAGCCCTATAAGGATCAATGTTTAGTTCCAAATGGGACACATTGGCCATTTGAGCTTTAGATCTAAGCACTAAGAAGCCAAAGGTTACATAACTAACTACTAGGGTCAGAGGAGGGCTAATAATTAAAGGATTATTAGATACATCAGCCATTGAAGTAGCTACTTTTAATGCAAATGTAGTCCAATTCACCAAAGCCACAGTTGAGTCCCTAACTGAAGAAAGAGACAAGTTCAGAATGAAACACAATGATATAGTGGTTGAGTAGAATGTGGGAAACAAAAAATAGCTCAGATGCATTTGGAGATTGCATTGATAAAGGATAAGTTTCATTCAATGCATCTAGGGTCATCACAAGCTACAATTCTTCCTCCCCCTTCCCTAGAGGAGCATCTCCCATCTTCTCCTATTCTTTCACCACCTCCAATCCCAGCTAAAGTTATACCTCCTAGTTCTAAGGATGTTCCCATTTCACATTCAAATCCAAGTACTTCAGATATACCTCCAACAGAGGAAATCATGAAGGAGGAGTTGATAGAGAAGCTCAAGAATTGTGAAGATAAATATCAACATTTTGATGATTTGATTCACTTGAGCAATATGAAAATTGTGATTGTTGTATTGGAGAACTTAAATAAAGGGATTGAGAGGAGATTAATTATAATCCATTCAAATTACTCCTCTATGTTTGATGCAATAAGGAACTTTGATAGGGATAAAGAGGTTACAATCCCATTGATGGATAAATGGATCCCTAGGTTCCAAGAATTAAGAGATATGGCAATTGGATCAAAACATGATGCCAATCAACCACCTAGCATTGTTCCAAATTTTAAATTGGTAAATGCAATCAAGTAATTTGAAGGGTTTATTGAACCATTGGAAATGAAAATGAAGGAGCTAGTGATGAGGTTTGATGAGTGGAGTTTCATTTTCCTCCTAGATATTTTGAATGAAAATGGTGAAGTTAATCCTTTGCAAGAATGGAATGACCAAGCAAATAAGGTGATAGCCACTTAGGCCAAACTAATTTTTGATAGAGTTGATGTGGAGATGTTGAAGAATAGTATGGATAGGCTTACCCACATAGGAAATTTCCTTGAAGAGTTTGGAAAAGAGGCTACTAGGTAGGGATTAAATACACCCCATATGAGAAGAAGGTAGACTGGGTTATTACATTTGAATGCTCTTCTGAGGAAGAATTTGATCTCTAGAAGAGCAAGTATGTTGACATCCTAGATAAGTAGGCTGCTGCAATGGTGAAATGGTGATTGAAATTTTGATCTTATGTTTGCAACAACAAAGGTTATAGTAGGAGAAGTACAATACATGGTCTAAAACTAGTACATGTTAAGCCTTAGATACATCAATGTTTAGATATTTTATTCTCTCCAATTAAAAATTGATGACATGGGATGCAAACATGGAATTTCTTTGGTGTAAATTCTTCTTTCTTCATTTTATGCTCTTCATCCTCAAGTTTTGGAGCATGTGGAAATGGGTGTGTAGCTCATTGAAAGAATAATTTGTACTGACTAAAGAGCCTTTTGGAAGGTGGGAGAATCTTCATCAACAAATGAGAAATGGTTTTTGTCTTATGTGAACATCTCCCTCAATTTTTTGCAAATATAACTTCCTTTTGAATGTAAATGTGAATTTCAAATGAAAATATGACAAGTGGGCATTGGCCCAAAGCTTGTTTCGCTCCCTTGTTCTTATATAAGGGAATTCAAGGCCAATTGTACAAGGTTGTTAGTTGATTGATCTCAGAGAATTTTTGTAACAAGGTCTAAATAATAGAAATATGAGTCGGTTCTAGGTTCTAATAGTCTTTTGATTCTTGTAATGGTGAATGTGATAACAATACTGTCATATTTTGGAATAAAAATAGAAAATATTCAAGGCCAACATTCTCCATTGTATAATTTGCATAGATTATTAATATAAATAAATCAAAGATTATTTATATTCATCTTCTTGTCTTTCCTTTAATGTTTATTCATTGTTATTACGTTTGTTCAATGAATGAGTTAAATTTGTATTAACATGGATAAAGGTTTATAAAAGTGTATGCATGGATAATTATGTATTGTTGGTTAAGATTCTAGTATCAATGTTGTAAGGCATCATTGATAAGCTTTGTTATGATATGAATAACTTTGTTAGATGTTTTAAATTATGTGATTTAGAATTATGCACCCTAGGATAAGGCACTGGTCATGTTATGTTATGATTTCCTAGATCTTTCTTAGCAACTACATTAAAAATAAATTTTAATCTCCATTTTTTGTGTGAATGTACATTGGGATGAATTTATAACATTTTCTCATGCTTTAATGAGATGTCACCATGAGAATGAGCTAGATCTTTAAGGTTTTTCACCTGTTAAAGCAATTAAAGGAGAATTTATCTATTAAATTTACAATTTATATAATAATTGACACAAGAGTATTTGAAAATACATTGTAGGGATCACCCTCCCAGGTTTTTTAGAGCCCAAAGTGTAGAGGGAAAGCCTAGCAAGATTTCACCTATTCATTGGTCAATCCCTAATAGTTATTGACAATTGAATCTAATGCATTCATAGATAATTGGTGAGACAAGCTTGGTTCATTAAAAATAACCAACACACATGAAAGAGAGGGAGAGGGATGCAAAGAAAGAAATAGAGAGATATAGAGGAGGAAGGGTGACTAGGAGAGAAGGGAGAGAGAGAGAGGTAAATATGTATAGGCGAGATACAAAGGTAGGTAGAGAGAGAGAGACAAAGAAAGAGATAGAGAGATAGTTGAGGAAGGTTGGGAGACAGAGGGGAGACAGAGCAGAGAGGTAAATATGTATAGGTGAGATAAAAAGGTAGGTAGAGAGAGGGAGAAGGGAGATAAAGGTAGAGAGGTAGGTAGAGAGAGATTGATAGGGAGTTATAGAATGAGATCTAGGTTGAGATATGGAGTGGGGAGATAGAGAGAAGTAGAGAGGGATGAAGAGATGGAGAGATAGGTTTGGATAGAGAGAGAGAGTTGAGATAAAGAGAGGGTGGGAGATAGAGGGGAGGGAGGGAAAAGTAAAGATGGATAGTTGAGATAGATAGAATTAGAGAGAGAGAGAGAGGGGTAAGTAGAGAGAGGGAGAGGAGAGAGGTAGAGATCCCTCACCTCTCTCTCTCCCTCCCTACCTCTCCCCTCCTCCCTATTCCCTCTCTACATCTCTTGATCTCCCCCTCCCTCTCTCTACCTACCTTTCTCTCCATACCTACCTCTCCCTCCATGTATCTTTCCCTCTCTACTTCTCAATACCTCCCTATCCCTCCATACCTCTTTCTCTCTACCTCCTGTTGAGAAATGTGACTCAAATTACTGGCTTGGTCACTTCCTAGAGAACTTATCTTTTACTCCTATGTTGGCCTATCACCCAAATCTTGAACCTTGAAACCTATGTCACGGGGTTCTAAAAGATTGTTACTATACGACAATGTGTTGGTTTTGGGATTGCTGAATCTTCTAACCTTGGAACCTTGTCACGGAGTTTGGAAGTTTCTTAACTTCTCGACTATTCGATCTCCTTCATTGTCGTAGCATTTGGTAAAATCCTAACCTTTGTCTAGAGGTTGTAAAGTTTAGGTTTCTCTTGACTGGGCAACATGGCCGGTGTATGGTGGGACCTGTGTATGTGGATGGTGGCATTAGTTATATGCTTGGTTGCCATGTGGATGTGGGGACCATTTGGGACCCAATAGGTTGGTAGATTGTGATGAAGGTCGGCAAGTGGTGATGATGTGGAGGACAGATGGCATGTGGGCCCATGTGTTCAAGGGTTGACTTAGTGACTCTTTAAGAACCCTAAGTTTGATGGTGGAGATTTGTTTGACTACCTATCTAATGGCCAACATTGATGATGGTGTATGGCTCAAGTTGAAACCCTAAAGGGGAATAAGAGTTGAATGGTTTGAGAGTAATAGAGAAAACTTGGGGAGGAGGCATTGGCTATGTGTAGTTTTCAAATCTCTGGTAGCTTGTGGAAGCTCTCGTAGAGTATAGGTTGACCTTGGTCAAGCTAAGTTGTAGGCCGAAAGGTCGGATGCGGTGAGGCTGAGAGATGACTCTCTCAAAGCAGAGAGTGGTGGTGACAGAGAGTGACAAAAGTGAAGGGCATGAAAAGGCTAAGAGGATGAGTTGCTAGATGCAGGCCAAGAGGCCAGATGCAAGTAGAGAGACCGCATGGTGCAGGGCACCAACCTGGTGAAGAGGTCAAGTTTTTTTGATCTGGCCACAAGGCTGGGTGTATGCCGAGAGGTTGTGATGCTCTAGAAGAGACGGATCTTGAAGAAGGTGAAGGCCGAGTGACTATGTGACAAGGAGGCTGAGAAGCCAGTGGTCGAGTCGTGTGGTTGTGTAGCTACGAGATGTCTCTGGTGGTTGCAAGGGTTTATAATGCCGGAGTTTTCTCTAGAATGAAACAAGATGTAAACTCTGTAAAGGCCATGAGCTTGATATTGTATTGTAACTATATTTTGTTGCTGAATAATACAATGGTGATCTGGGCTTTTGGAGTGTGGGGTTTTTTACCTAAAAGGGTTTTCCCCATGTATATCTTTGTGTTTATGTCTTTTGTTTCATCTTTCATAGTTGTTGATTCTGCATGTTTGAATTTGTTAATGGTGTTGTTGAAACTAATTTGCATGAGTTTCTCTCTAAGGGTCAATGTGGGAAATGAATTGTACCTATTTCTGCTTTGTGGCATAGTGGTGTGTGTCTTTGAGGCAATCTGATGAAAATAAAATTACCAAAGGAACTATTTTTCTCAGATGTTTCTATCTGAGATGACTCTCTTGTTTCCCAACAAGTGGTATTAGAGTAGTGTGACTGCAAAAAGAATGGAGTCTAGGACTCGTTGATACTAGCAAGTGGTATCAGAGCCTTCTTCAAGGATGTTTTTCTTCTTCCTGGTGTGTTTTTGTTCTAGGTATTCCTTCTGTGAAGATTTCTTAGTCTTGGGCTTGAGGAAATCTAGAGGAATTGGCTGATGTTTTGATCCTTTGATGAGTGGAATTTCTTTCTTTTCTGTTAAAGTTTTTGAGACAACATGCAACATGGAAGATGGAGAAGATGGAGAAACTAGAGTTGATCATATTGTATTGGTGTGGTCTGAGGCTCCTGTTTGGTAGTGAATGCCCCTGATGCATGGGGTGGAATATTTTTTGCTTTGTGGTTTTGTTGCAACAAAGCTTTCATATTGGGTGTCTATGTGGGAGGCTCCCTGATGATATGGAGAAGCTTGGGTTGTTGTTCAGTTATGGAGTGATGTGCTTATGCCAGGTGCTTTGACCTAGTATTGAAGGAATTTTTCTTTGTACCTTGATTGCATGAAGGGTATGGAGTTGGTCATTGGTTGATCTGGAAGCATCTATAATAGCCTGTCTCTCAAATGCATGTGCATGTTGGTGGTTTTGGAGTTGGCTCAAAATGGGCCTAGAGTCCTAAACTATTGCTTGTATTTGTATGGCTCTATGGTTTTGCAGGTTTTACACAGTCAAGCAAAACTTGTAGTTATGTGTAGCTACTATTAAGCTATTTTCTAGACACTGGCTTTTGGGTGTGACTAGATGATATAGTTGTAGTTTGGCATGGTTTGAGGAGGTGTGATATCTTTTATACATGGGAGTGGTTGTACATGATTTGTCACTCAACATTCTTGTGATGGTGCTCATGGGTTTCCTGACTATGGTGCTCATTGTGGATGTGATTGGTGAATCGGATCTGAGCTTGATCTAGTGTTTGAGTCAAGTTTTCTACATTGTTGTTCTCTTCGAGATCTCAATTTTTTTTTTCCAGTGTGATGATGGGTTTGCATATTTCTATTGAATGGATCTATAGGTTTTTCAATGTTGTAGGTTGTCTTTACCTACATGTTTGTTGTGAGACAACTCAGAAGTGGACTGTCTATATCCACAAGGTTGATTCACTATTGATACCGACTTGTTAGCTAGCCTTGTCTGTGGTCACTTATGCATTGGTGTGGTGCTTTGAGATGAGAGGATGGATGGTGTTGAGTACCTGAATAGTTGGTTATGGTGACCTATAGCACGTGTATCATGATGTCATGGATAGCTTGGATACACTACCTTGTGTAAGATTGTGACAATGATGATTTGGTCTACTTGGCTTGGAGATCTTGGTGCTGCTTAGCATTGTTGTCAGATGGACATATTGTTGTGGACCTAGAGGATTTTTAGTTTGGAATATTTTTGGTCATGATGCTTGGAGAGCTTGGTGTCATGGTTTAGTGGGAGATTTAGTAGTGATTTTGGGTTCATCACACGGTGGTGAATGATCTTCTTTAGTGTTTCAGATGTTTCCAAGAGGAGCTCTTAGATCTTGTTGCTACAGAAGGGTTCTTTTTCATTTGCATGGACACTATTTGAAGATGTGTAACATCTTGGAGCCATGAAGGACTCTTGGAGTCTTTGGTTGAGGTGTTGGCAGTGCTTGACAAGTGATGTTGGTTTAGATTTTGCTTTGTTTCATGTCATGGTATACTCTTGATTGCACATTAGAGTTTTGGAATGATGCATTTCTCTTGAGACCATAGTATGTACACCTAGAGCATGGGATCTCCTTGACAATGGTTTGGTGATTCCTTGTGTATTGGACGCATTGGTCATGTGCTGGAAAACTTCATGATGGTGCAATATTGCATTTGGAGTTTAGCATGAGATGATCAGTTGCAGGTGCTAATGGATACATGGAGAATAAGGTAACACAATTGGCATTTAGAGGTGTATGTAGGAGTATTTTCTATAGCTACATGATGTGCATATCATTGTGGATGGTTCTTTGAAACTACATGTTTACACTCTCTATGTTATGCTATTGGTAGACTCGACATGCCTTGATCTTTCAGTTTTGGTGTTACCCATGCAGTGGGAGTTCCTAGTTGTGCTTTTTCTTCCTTGACTGGTTGGCACATGGAACTTGTTTCTGTGGTTGATGGGTTGGTTGTGCTACTACCATGAGTTTACTAATGTTGATACCTTGGAGGTATGGGTGATTGGATGGATTAGCATGTGTTTTGGGTGCTATTTTTAGTCATGTGGGTTGATCAGTTGGATGGGAGTAACTACTTTTCTAGTTGTTGTTCTAGTTGATGTTTTGTCTTGTTTCTGGAGGATGGCTTCATGTATGTGTTTGAGTTGAGGTTGTTGCTTCTGTATTACTCATGAGCATAGTGGAGTGGTGGCTATGTTGGCACCTTTACCATCTGTAAGATCTAATGCTTGTGTTCTTGAGACTGGTGCATATATGCCTTGGCTCATTCCCTTTCCTGTGGTGGATGCCTGGAACTATTGCCTGAGGTGGTGCACATATTAGATGTCATTGCAGGTGTCTTGGTTGGAGCACAAAAGCATTGTTTAAGGTTCTTGTGTTTGTGTTGGAAGGAGCCAGTAAGTTCTTCATCAAGTGAGAATGTTGAGAAATGTGACTCAAATTACTATCTTGGTCGCTTCTTGGATCACTTATCTTTTCCTCCTATGTCGGCTTATCACCCAATTCTTGAACCTTGAAACCTATGTCACGGGGTTTTGAAAGATTGTAACTAGGTGACAGTGTGTTGGTTGTGGGATCACTGAATGTTTTAACCTTGGAACCTTGTCGCAGAGTTTGGAAGTTTCTTAACTTCCCGACTGGCCAATCTCCTTCATTGTCACAGCGTTTGGGAAATTCCTAAACTTCGTCTAGAGGTCATAAAGTTCAGGTTTCTCCTGACTTGGTGACATGGCCGGTGTATTGTGGGACTTGTCTACATGGATGGTGATGTTAGTTGTATGGCTGGTTGCCGCGTGGATATGGGGACAATTTGGAACTTGATAGGTTGGTGTATTGTGATGAAGGCCAACAAGTGGCAATGACATGGAGGACATATGAAATGTGGGCCCATGTGCTCAAGGGTTGACTCAGTGACTCTTTGAGAACCCTAAGTTTGATGGAAAAGATTCATTTGACTGCCTATTCGATGACCAACATTGATGATGGTGTATAGATCAAGGTGAAACCCTAAAGGGGCATAGTAGTTGAGTAGTCCGAGAGTGATAGAGAAAACTTGGGGAGGAGGCATCAACTATGTGTAGTTCAAAAATCTTTGGCAGCTCATGGAAGCTCTCATAGAGCAGAGGTTGACCTTGGTCAAGTCGAGCTATAGACTGAAAGGCTGGATACGGTGAGGCTGAGAGATGAATCTCTCAGAGCAGAGAGTGGCGGTGATAGAGAGTAGTGACAATGAAGGTAGTGGATAGGCTGAGAGGCTGAGTTACTAGATGCAGGAAGAGAGACCACATGGTGATGGGTTCCAACCTAACAAAGAGGCTGAGTGTTGCCAGTTTGGCCATGAGGCTGGGTGTATGCTGAGAGGTTGTGATGTCGTGTAAGAGATGAATCTTGCAAAAGGAAAAGGCCAAGCGATTGTGTGACAAGGAGGCTAAGAGGCTAGTGGTCAAGTAATGTGGCTATGTAGCCGTGAGATGTCTTCAGTGGTTGCAAGGGTATATGATGCCAGATTTTTCTCCAGAATGAAACAAGATTGAAACTTTGTAAAGGTCATGAGCCTGATATTGTATTGTAACTATATTTTGTTGTTGAATAATATAATGGTGATCTAGGCTTTTGGAGTGTGGGGTTTCTTACTCGAAAGGGTTTTCCCCATGTATATCTATGTGTTAATGTCTTCTATTTCATCTTTCATGGCTATTGTTTCCATGTGTTTGAATCTGTTAATGGTTTTGTTGAAACTAATTTGCATGAGTTTCTCTCTAAGGCTCAATGTGGGAAATGAACTGTGCCTGTTTCCACTTTGTGGCATAGTGGTCTGTGTATTTGAGGCAATCTAATGAAAATAAAATTACCAAAGGAATTGTTGTTCTTAGATATTTCTATTTAAGATGACCCTCTTGTTTCCCAACACATCCCTCCCTCCTTCCCTCTCTCAATCTCCCCACCTTACTCCTCTCTCTACTTCTCTCTCTCTATCACATCTCTCTATCACCTCTCTCTCCCACTTCTCCCTCCCTCCCTCTCTCTAACTCTCCCTCTCTCCCTCTCCCCTCTTTCTCACTTTATCCCTCTCTCTCCTCTTTCTCTCTCCTCTCTATCTCTCTCCATATTTACCTCTCCCTCCCTCTTTCCATCTCTCTATCTCCTCACCTTCCTCCCCTTTTTGTATCACATATTAGTGCACATCAAAGAGAGAGAGAGCAGAGAGAGAAAAAAAGAAAGAGATAGAGAGAGATATAGAGGAGGAAGGGTGGGTGAGAGGGGAGAGAGGGAGAGGTAAAGAAGTATAGGTGAGATATAGAGGTAGGTAGAGAGAGATTGGTGGGAAGTTATAGAGGGGGAGCTAAGTAGAGATATAGAGAGGGGAGATAGAGAGAAGCAGAGATTTACAAAGAGATGGAGTGATAGAAAGAGATGGAGAGAGAGGGTGGGAGACAGAGGGGAGGGAGGGAGAAGTAAAGATGGATAGTTGAGATAGACAAAATAGAGAGAAAGAGGTAGGTAGAGAGAGGGAGAGGAGAGAGAGAGGTAGGTAGAGAGAGGGAGATACATAGATACATAGACATGAACAAAGAGGCATAGATAGAGATAGAGAGAGACAAAGAGAAAGACAAAGATAGAGAGAGAGAGATAAAGACATACAAAGATAGAGACAGAGATAGAGATGGAGAGAGAGAGAGATGTTGGATTTTACTGATATGTGGTTGTCATTGATTTCAACACTATTAGCATTAAGGCTATATATGTCGAGGATATTGAGAAATTTGTAATAACATAAGTTGCAGGTTGTTAATGATGCAATGAAGTTTTGTATGGTGGAAAACTCAATATGTTGATGATCAAAGGTTTTGGATTAAAGGGTTTTTTTTATTATATCTAGTTTATCCATGTTAATTTTTAATGATCCACATCGAGATTTGATCGAGTTATGAGTATTTTTGTTTTGATAGTTATTTTTTTGCTTCAGTTGGTGTTCTTGAAAGAGGATGATATGATTCTAGTAAGTTCAGTTGTTGTGGATGCTTCTCTAGTGATTCATGATGCTCGTGAATTTTTCTAGATTGTGCTCTATCTGTGTTGCACATAAGCATTGATCGGTGTGCTCGCAATCCATGATTTTCTTTTACGTGTTCATGTTTTTCATGATCATGGCCGATAGGGTGATTGTAGCGTGTTGTTGATCTTTGAGGCATAATTTTCGAAGGTGTTTTGTGTTTGAGGATGTTGCTTTGAGTCTTTACTATGTTTTCGCTAATATTGGTTGATTCACATTGATAATTGTTTATTGATTTGGGCCGAGAGTTTGTACACATTTTATATTTTGTTGAAGCCAACATGGAGATGTTATTATTCTTATTTACAGATACATATAAGTGATTTTTTATTCCATTTGAAGGCATGGTGTGAATAAGATGTGGGAATAATGTCCTAATCATTTGAAAGAAGGAGAAAACTGTGAAAAAGAGTGAGCAGAGTGTGAAGAAGTGTTCATGTGCTTAACCAGAACTATAATTAGGCATTAGTAGATGCTATTTTCTTAGTTCAAAATCTTGCAAATGTAATCTAAATATTTTTGTAAGATAGTGTGTCTTCCTTTGGGTAGTAAGCCTCTTGTATTTGAGCAGTGAGCTCTAGGCAGTGTGCCTGAATGCATGTGCATTCCCTATTTATTTTTCTTTATACTTTTAATAGGTTATAATCTTGTGGACTAACCTCCATCGTGGTTTTTCCCCTAACAAGGTTTCCACGTATTTTTTTTGGTGTTATGTGTGTTTCTAATGTGGTAATGATTTATGCTTTCATGTTTATTTATCAGATCTGAGAATAAGGTTAATAAGTTTAATAAGTTTAATTTCTGTGACAATTGATTCACCCCCCCTCTTAGTTGTATGACCTTGTTTTGCCAACAATTGGTATCAGAGCCTAGTTCCTGAGAAGAAGTTTAACAACTTGAGGTGATCTGGGATGGTGACATATAAGAAAGATAGTCTAAGATTTGATGGAAGAAATTATTCTCTGTGGAAGGCTCGAATGGAGTGTCATCTGAGATGCATTGGTGAACCCTTCTAGAACATTACAAGAAATAGGTATATCATCCCATAGAATGGTCCTTCTACAACTACTGAGATTAAGGAAGTCGAGTACAATATCAGGGCTAAGGAAGCATTGTTGAGTGCTCTGACTGATTCTGAGATGACAAATGTTATGGATCTGAAGACTGCTTATGAGACCTGGAAAAAGTTGGAAACCTTGTATGAATTTGATGCTCATGTGAAGGTCGCAAAGTTGCAAAGCCTGAAAGAGAAATATGAAATGTTGAGAATGGGTGAAGTTGAGAGCATTACTTCTTTTATGAATAGAGTGAATGAAATTGTGTGTAGTATCAGATGTGCTGGTGGAAGATTGGATGAATCAAAGATTGTTGCTAAAGTGCTTAGATCTTTTCCTGTTGCATACAAAGCCAAAGCTACTGCTATTGAGGAGATCTAGACTGTGAAAAATGTAAGCACAAATATGCTAATTGGTAAGCTTACTACTTTTGAGTTAAGTGAGTTGGGTGATTCTCTTCCTAAGACAGAATCTACATTCAAGGCTACTATCTCTGGAAAAGATAAACAGAGATATGATCCGGGAGAAATTTCTTCTAGAAAGGTGTTTAATTATGACTAGGAAATGAGAGAGATTGAAGAAGAAAGAAAACTAGATGATATTGAATCACTTATTGTCAAGAGAGAAGCTAGAGGAGAAGGTAAGTATAAAGGAAAATCACCTATTAAATGTTTTTCTTGCAATAAGATAGGTCATTTTGCATCAAGGTGTCTAGAAAGAGTTCCTAATCCAAGATCTAACAAGTCTAGATTTTAAAGAAAGTGTTATTATTCTACTAATGAAGGTGTGATAAATGATGAATTTGATAAAGGGAATGTAAGTGAGGATGAATGGATATTTATTGCTATCAAGGAAAATGAGTCAGTGCCTATTGAATCTGCTAGTTGCACAAATGTGGAGAAAGCCCTAGCTCCTTGAGTTGAAGAAAAAGATGAATGGGTGATTGACAGTGGATGCTCTCATCACATGACAGGTGATAAAAGTAAATTTGTGAGCTTGGAAAAGTATGATGGTGGTGTTGTAAGAATTGGTGATGATAAATCTGGTGTAATCTGTGGTAGAGGATCCATTTCATTTGATGGTAAGCATAATCTCTTAAGTGTTGGATAGATGGTTGAAAAGGGATACAATCTTCAATTCAAGAATGGAAAGTGTAGAATATTGGGGAATTCCAAAAATGTGATTGCATCAAGTACAAAAACAAAAGGTAATATCTTTCCCCTGAATGGTATTGGTAAAAGTTGATTGATTGCTCAAGTTGATGAAGGTTGGTTGTGGCATAGGAGATTGTCTCATGTAAAATTTGGATATATTATCAAGACAAGCTTTACTCAGGCAGTGATATATTTTCCTAAGTTGGTAAAGCCTACCAATACTATATGCAAGGAATGTTAGTTAGGGAAGAAAACTAGAGTTTCATTTTGAAGAAAACAACATTGTTCAATTGAAGTGTTGGAGATTGTGCATACTTATTTTTGTGGTCCTTGTAGAATCAGAAGTTTACAAGGAGATAGGTTATTCATGTTACTTATTCATGATTATTCTAGAATGATGTGGGTTACTTTCTTAAGGGAAAAATATGAAGCTCTAGAGAAATTCAAGAATTTTAAGGCTATGATTGAGATAGAGATAGGTCTGAAGATTAAATTTCTGAGATTAGATAGAGGTGGTGAATTCACTTCTAATGAGTTTAATTCTTTCTATGAAGAGCATGGGATAAATATATAATTATCTACCTCACGAACCCCTCAACAAAATGGAGTTGTGGAAAGGAAGAACATGACAATTCAAGATGCTGCTAGGACTATGACGTTGGAAGGAAATGTTCGTCATATCTATTGGAGAGAAGTTATGATTATTGTTGTTTACACTCTCAACCAGGTACAAGTCAAAGGTGATACTACTAAGACTCCTTTTGAGCTATGGTTTGGTCATAAGCCTACTGTTAGATATTTCAAAGTCTTTGGGAGTAAATGCTATATCAAAAGAGATGAAGATATAGGAAAGTTTGATGCTAGAAGTGATGAAGGAATCTTTCTTGGTTATTCTACTAAAAGTAAAGCCTACCAGTGCTACAATAAGAGATTGAGAAATTTAGTTGAAAGTGTTAATGTCAAGGTTGATGAAGACACAGTTAGACCATCTAGAACTTGTAAATATGATTCAGGCAATCAAAATAATAGTTCAAATAAAGGAAAGAAAGCTCATACTTCAAATCAAGTCCAGATCATTCTATTGAATAAGTAAAATAAAGAGGAAGAAACTAGTGAAAGTGCATAAGTGAGATCACAAGTGCCTGAAGTTCAAGAAAATCCTAAGACTCCAAGGTATGTAAGGCTAAATCATTCAGAAGATCAGATCATAGGTGATAAGAAAAAAGGTGTTCAAACTAGGAGAAGAATTGCAAAAGAATACTGTTTGATTTCAAAGACTACGCCTAATAGTATCAATGAAGCATGCAAAGATGAACATTGGATGGAAGCAATGAAATAAGAACTACTACATATTGAGAAGAATGATACATGGATTCTTGTCCCTAGACCTAAGGAAAAAAATGTAATCGGAACTAAATGGGTCTTTAGAAACAAATTGAATGAGCAAGGTGAAGGTTTTAGAAACAAAGCAAGACTTGTGTGTAAAAGATATTCTCAGATGGAAGGAATTGAATTTGAAGAAACTTTTGCTCATATTGCTAGGATTGAAGCTATGAGACTTTCTTGCTTATGTTGCTTACAAAAAATTCAAGGTCTATCAGATGGATGTCAAGTCAACATTTCGAAATGGTGAACTAGAAGAAGTGTATGTTGAGCAACCTGATGGATTTCAATTGACTCATTAGGGAGATATGGTTTGTCAGTTGAAGAAAGAATTGTATGGACTTAAGAAAGCCCCAAGAGCATGGTATGCTAGATTGGGTAAGTATTTGTTGAAGCTTGGATTTAATAAAGGTACTGCTGATAGTAACTTGTATTTCAAGATTGATCATGATAAATATTTGATTGTTGAATTATTTGTTGATGATATCATTTTTGGAGGAGATGATAGTTTGTGCATGAAGTTTGCTGATGAGATGCCGAGTGAGTTTGAGATGTGTGTGATTGGAGAAATTAAATTCTTTTTGGGATTGTGAATTACTTAGCTAGATAAGGGGATCTTCATATCTCAGTCCAAGTATGTGAAAGAATTGCTAAAGAAGTTTGGTATGGAAGATTCAAAGCCGGTTGGTACACCTATGGTGATTGAATGCAAGTTGACACAAGATGATGATTCTCCTAAGGCAAACCAGACTAGATATAGATCAATGATTGGTGGATTGCTCTATTTGACTCAAAATAGACCTACTATCATGAATGTTGTATGCATTGTTGCAAGATTTCAAGCTAATCCGAAGGAATCTCATGTGACTGTTGTGAAGAATATTTTCATATACTTTAAAGGGATAGTTGATTTTGGCCTATGGTACCCTAAAGATGATGATCTTACTTTGAGTTCTTTTATTGATGTTGATTGGGCAAGAGATTTGAATGACATAAAGAGTACTAGTGGTGGTGCATTTTTCTTGGGAAATAAGTTTATTTCGTGGTTAAGTAAGAAGCAGAATTCCATTTCTTTATCTACTATAGAGGAAAAATACATTGTTGCTGCTAAAAATTGTACTCAAGTTTTGTGGATGAAGAAGATGTTGAAAGATATCAGAGTTGTGTATGATGAACCTATTGCTATATTCTATGATAATTCAAGTGCAATTAACATTTCTAAGAATCTAGTGTTGCATTCAAAGACCAAACATGTATCTATCAAGTTTCACTTTTTGAGAGAGAAAGTAAGTGAAAAGGGAGTCAAATTGGAGTATGTTCGCACTAAAGAGAAAATTGAAGACATCTTTACCAAGATGTTTCCTAAGGATAATTTTGAGTATCTCAGAGGGAAACTAGGGGTGATTACCCCTGCTAATCAGAACTAAGATGCATTGAATTGCATCAGTTTGTGCATTTCATAGTCGTATCTTGATCTAGATTGATGTTGTGGTGGCTACTACTTAGGGGGAGTAGTCAAATGTTCAGATATGTGGTTTAGAGCTTGTGTATCTTTTTTATTGATGTCAAAGGGGGAGAAGAGTCATGTGAAAAACTTTGTGGGGGGAAGAGTCATGTGAAAGAGTTAAGGAGAAAAGAGTCAAAACCTAAGGGGGAGAAAGTGCTAAGAGAAAGTTGCCTTGATGGTGTTTTTCACATCATGTGTTGCCATCAATGCCAAAGGGGGAGATTTTTGGATGTTGTTGATATGTGGTTGTCATTGATGTCAACACTATTAGCATTAAGGTTTTATATGTTGAGGATATTGAGAAAATTGTAATAAAATAAGTTGCAGGTTGTTAGTGATGCAGCAAAGTTCTGTATCGTGGCCAACTTAGTATGTTGATGATCAGAGGTTGTGGATTAAAGGGTTTTTTTCAAGTATATCTAGTTTATCCATGTTAAATTTTAGAGATCCGCATGAAGATGTGATAGTTATTTTGTTGCTTCAGTTGGTGTTCCTGAAAGAAGATGATATGATTCTAGTAAGTTTAGTTGTTGTAGATGCTTCTCTGGTGATTCATGATGCTTGTGGATGTTTCTAGATCATTCTCTATCTATGTTTCACACTTGCATTGATCAGTGTGCTTGCAATCCATGATTTTCTTTTGTGTGTTCATGTTTTTCATGATCATGGCTGACAGGGTGATTGTAGCATGTTGTGGATCTTTGAGGCATAATTTTTGGAGGTGTTTCATGTTTGAGGATGTTTTTTTGGGTCTCCACTATGTTGTGTCCGACATTGGTTGATTCATATTGATAATTGTTTATTGATCATTTTATATTTTGTTGAAGCTGAAATGTAGATGATATTACTCTTAGTTGTGGATATATATGTCATTGTTTATTCCATTTGAAGGCATGGTGTGAATGAGATGTGTGAATAATGTCCTAATCATTCAAAGGCAAATGAAAATTGTGAAGTTTTCATGTGGTTAACTAGAACTATAATCAGACATTAGCATATGCTATTTTTTTAGTTCAAAATCTTGCAGATGTAATCCAAATATTTTTGTAAGATAGTGTGTCTTCCTTTGGGCAGTAAGCCTCTTGTATTTGAGTAGTGAGCTCTAGGCAGTGTGCCTTAATGCATGTGCATTCCCCATCTATTTTTATTTGTACTTTTAATAGGCTATAATCTTGTGGATTAACCTCCACCATGGTTTTTCCCCTAATAGGGTTTCCACGTAAAAAATATTGGTGTTATGTGTGTTTCTGATGTGGTGATGATTTATGCTTTCATGTTTATTTATCAGATTTGAGAATAAGATTAACAATTTTAATAAGTTTAATTTATATGACAACTGATTCACCCCTCCTCCCAGTTGACTGCCCTTTTGTTGCCAACAAGAGAGAGAGAGAGAGAGAGAGAGAGAGAGAGAGAGAGAGAGAGAGAGAGAGAGAGAGAGAGAGAGAGAGAGAGAGAGAGAGAGAGAGAGAGAGAGAGAGAGAGAGAGAGAGAGAGAGACAATGAGAGAGAGTCTTAGAGACAAAGACAGACAAAGAGATAGAGAGACAGAGATAGAGAGATAGATAAAGATAAAGAGAGATAGAGATAGAGACAGAGACAAAAATACAAAGATAGAGACATATATAGAGAGGGAGAGAGAGAGAGAGGGAATGAGGAAGGTGGAGAGATTGAGAGAGGGAAAGAGATAAAGATAAACAAATAGACACAAAGAGAGAGAGAGGGGGGAGGGAGGGAGAATTAAATAGAGATAATTGAGATAGATACAATTATAGAGAAAGTTAGATGGAGAGAGAGAGAGAGGTGGAGATATTGAGAGAGGGAAAGAAAGACAAAGATAGAGAAAAAGAAAACACACACACACACACATAGAGAGAGAGAGAGACAAAGAGAGAGAAAAATATAGAGACAAAGACAAAGACAAAGATAAAGACAAAGAAAAAGATAGAGAAAAAGACAAAGATAGAGGGTGGGAGAGATATGGGAGAGGGGGAGAAGTAAAGAGAGAAAGAGTTAGGTAGAGAGAGAGAGGGGAGAGACATGGATAGAGATAGAGACACACACATAGAGAGAGAGATATATGATATAGAGATAGGTAAAGAGGAAAATGGAGAGATTGAGAGAGTGAGAAAGAGACAGATAGACGGAAAGATAGAGAGATAGAGAGAGAAACAGAGAGAGAGATGGGGAGAGAGATAGTCAAAGACAAAGATAATAGAGATAGAGAGAGATAGGGATAGAGAGACATAGCTAGAGATAAAGAGACAGAGAAAGTCAAAGAAAAAGATAGAGACACATAGAGATAGAGACAAAGGTAGAGATGGAGAGAGAGACAAAGACATAGACAAAGACAGAGACAAAGATAGAGATAGAGATAGAGACAAAGATAGAGACAAAGATAGAAAAATAGAGAGAGTTAGATAGATAGAAAGACAAATAGAGAGAAAGAGAGAGAGAGAGGCACACACACAGATTTAGAGACAAAGACAGAAGGAGATAGAGAGAGAGAGGTGATAGAGAGAGCAGTAGAGAGGGAATGAGGAAGGGTGAGAGATTGAGAGAGGGAAAGAAAAAAAGACAAAAAAATAGAAACAGAGAGAGGGAGGGAGGGAGGGAGGGAGGGGGGGAGAGAGAGAGAGAGAGAGAGAGAGAGAGAGAGAGAGAGAGAGAGAGAGAGAGAGAGAGAGAGAGAGAGAGAGAGAGAGAGAGAGAGAGAGAGAGAGAGATAGAGAGAGAGTTGAGATAGATATAACTAGAGAGAGAGTGTTAGATAAAGAGAGGGAGAGGAGAGAGAGGGTAAGAGACAAAGGGAGGGAGGAAGAAGTAGATATGGATAGTTAAGATAGATATAATTAGAGAGGTAGATAGAGAGAGGGAGAGGAGAGAGACAAATAGATAGATTGATAGATAGAGATAGAGAGAGACAGAGATAGAGAGATAGAGAGAGACAACGATATAGAGACATAGATAGAG
>VDFB02270651.1:816619748-816666332 GCA_007258455.2 Sequoia sempervirens
TAGGGAGGGAGGAGAGAGATGTGAGATAGAGAGAGAAGGGAGGGAAGGATAGGAAGGGAGAGAGGTGAGATAGAGAGAAAGAGAGTAGAGAGAGAGAGGGATACAGGGATAGGTAGGTAGAGAGAACTAGAGAGGGAAGGAGAGATGGCAGGAGAGGTAGGGATGCAGAGAGAGAGGTGAGAGAGAGAGAAATAGAGAGAGAGATGTAGGTAGAGAGAGGGAGGGGGAGATAGATAGAAGTAAAGAGGGAGGGAGAGAGAGAGAGGTAATTCTTAAGCTCAAGGGAGATATAGATAGATAAAGGGATGGAGGTAGTGAGAGAGAGGTATAGAGCATAAGAGACTAACAATGGGTGAGATAGAGAGAGAAAGATGATACAACTTGATGATTACTAAAATTTATTCTCTTGATTAGTGAAATTTGACATGTTGAAGACTAAAATTTGACTAAGACTTAAAAATTATAAGATCTTCGATCAACTAGAATTTTCATTATAACTCGAAGATATTTGAACCCACTCTCAAACATCCTACAAATATATACATGAAATATAACTTAAAATATATGAAATTAAATGTTTATATGTAAATGTCAATTATATAGTTTCAATGGTAGAGAAAGAGAAAGACAAAGACATAAGAAAGAGTTCAATAAAATGCATTCTAAAAATCCATCATTCACATTTGGCGCTCACCAGTTAATGTACTTTTATTTGGTGCTTGACAAATGGCTTGCATTAGGAAATACCAACCCTTTGGGTTCTATTACAATTGAAAAGAGCTCACATTTTCTTAGGCCTTCACCCCCTATCTCCCATGTACCAAAAAAATTTGTCACACCTTAATTTTATAAATAATACAAATTATTGAGATTTGTGTGACAAGATCCATTTCATAAACCATGTTAACCAATAGTCCCATTAATTTGAACTTTGACACAATAATTCCTTTGGTCATTATTGAGGAAAATCCTTAAAAGCAACTTGTCCATATCAGGAAGATCATGTGTAAGTATTTTCGATCAACAAGTCATAGCCTTTCAATTTGAACGCTTTTTGCATATCGGAAAGAAGTGAATACAGTCATAGCAATCAAAGACCTTGGAGATTACATAATCAAGAAGAAAATTCATATCATTTCATAGATGAAAGCTTATCGACAAGAACAAAGTAATCGAAGGGAAGTTTTCAAATCATGTCGGGCTCTCGACTTACACTGGTGGGAACTTCAATGGCAAGAAACATTTTTTATTTTGTCGATGAAACAAGAGAATGACTATTGGAGAGACATATACAATCGGAGCGAGTCCCTTAGATCTCTTCAACCACATGGGTTACACCGATGAAGGGATTTTGGAGAGTCTCACTGACCTATCAAAATAAATGAAGTAGTAGAAGAAACATGTCGGGGAGATCAAGTACATCGGTAGAGAATTCTATTCTCTTAGTAATGATTCATGTTAGCCCGATGGTAACATGGAGTAAGCTCAATTTTTTGAAAGAAATCTAGGTGATCATCAAAAGGGTTTTAGTGGTCCAGACCACCTTGACATTAGGAAAACATGACATTTTTTTACCTGAAGTAATGAAAGTTGAAATATATGAAAAGTGAAATTGTATAGTATCAACAAGATTATTTGGTTATCCTCTTGATGAAGTATGAGAATTAAAGGGACACTTACATTGAAAAGACATTCAATTATGTCTTGGTGATCTGTTGTGAATGTATAAACAAAGGTGGCGCCAAGATAGATACATAGATCGACCTAAGACAAGAAAGGTCTCACCGATGCAGTCTTTCGTGTCGTTCTGACATTACAAAATTCAAAAAACATGTTGTATTCATCCTTAGAGATAGACATTAATGGCCAAATGATTTAACATTTTGTAAATATTCTTTGATTGAAAGGAGAATAAACCAAAAGAATTTCCATAATTTGCAGCGGAAAGGATGGGAGATCAAATGTGACTCAAAGAATTCAACGCTACCAAAAACTCACAAGTAAGCATACAAAGTTCCTGTAATTGGTAAATTATAATTAAAATTCTTCCATCTTAGGGGATTAAAATGGAAAGTTCCAGTTCTGAAAAAATAAAGAGTAGGAAGCAATAGGGTGAGACTAGTCAACCCAAAAGTAAAAAATAGAAAATTGAAGTAGGGTTGGAATTCAAAACTAAAGAACATAAGTTGAACCAAGACCTTATTGACCAATTTCCTAGTTTAGGGACAAATTCCAGAAGGTCTGCACAATTAAGGGCCAATGTAGAAATTTTTTAAGACAAATGAAAACATTTAGGAGATGTGTGGACTCTCCTTAGAGGATATGAGTTGTTCATGTTCTAATATTTTTAGAGAAATAGGTTTGATGTTCTAGTGTGTAATCCCTGGAATTTAAATTTAGGAAAATTGGTTGTTCCAAATGTATTTGTTAATGTAGAACTTATGAAACTTCTGGCTAAACAATACAACCCAAACCTTAAAGCTATCTACAACTTGCAAGGTGAAACCTTCATACATATGTCCAAGATTGAACTTTGTGAGGTTTTTAACCTAAGTGACACATGAGACAATTAGCCAATTGTACATGAGGATTTGGAAAAGGAGTATTGGAGAATGGATACAACTTATAAAGTATGGAGATTTCCATTACACAGACCTAGGAAGGATAGAGACCTTGTTCCACTTGAGGACAATGATGGGTCTCCTTTTCATGTTGATTTTCTCGTACCCTACCTAAAACACACATAATTATTAGTGTTTCAAGTATTGGGAACTGAAGCCTTTGAGTCCATGTCTATAAGGACAATGGTGATTGTAGTGGATATACAGTGCCACAATGCAAGAACTTTCGATTATGCCTCACACATTTTCAAAAGGATTGACTCAGGACTAATGGAAATAAAAAATGGATCTCCCACACTGTACTTCAAACATTATTCCATTCTAATGCACATGATATTGTACAATGGACAGGAGTTCGAGATATGGCCAACAGAATTGAAAATTACACAATCTGATAAGGAAGATCAACCACTA
The DNA here is from genome assembly GCA_007258455.2 of Sequoia sempervirens. Lineage (NCBI taxonomy): Eukaryota > Viridiplantae > Streptophyta > Pinopsida > Cupressales > Cupressaceae > Sequoia > Sequoia sempervirens. Next base: position 816,622,784 of record VDFB02270651.1, read on the forward strand.
CTAGTGCAATTATGGACTACTATTTGGGACTACAGATTTTTCAATTCTAGTTATGTTCATTTTGAGGAATATTTTGTCAAGATATTGTATAGATTTTTCAATCACCCCTATGATTATTCATTAACTAATGCGATTAGAAATTTCTAAGGAACAAATATTTCAATGGACCTACAACTGTTGGTCATAATTGGGGTGATTGGTATTGTTATGTTGATTCCATCATGATTAGGGTATATGGTTTTGAGGATACACCTTTCCTTCTACCAAAAATCATGCCAAATAGGATTGCATATTTGGAAATTGTTAGACAAATGGATTATTCAAATGTTATGAACTTGAGTTCCTATTAGAATCAGGAATTCATGCCAAGTACATTATGATTTGGAGACTTTACTATGTTGTCAAAGGAAGGGTATGATCTTATTTGAGATAAGTTATCACATTTCAATACGAAGAAGGCTCCACCAAGAAAGAGATTTGATCCTGAGGGTTATATTGATTTTTCTAGAAAGAAGGAAAACTTGGGTGGATATGTTCATATACCCTATCCACATGATGATATAATCAAGAACAGGAAGAGAGGGAAGCTAGATTGGCCATTAATGAGTATAATAGGAAAATGGTGCAGAGAATGAAGGAAATAGAAGAGGCAAAAATGTTGTCTTCTAGAAGTGAAGAATCTTCTACTAAAATGGAACACAAAGGTCAAACTATCAAAATCTCTAAACTGAGAATGGAGGAGGATCAACCTCCCAATAAAGAACAAGAAGTTGAAGAAGCATCTGATACTGATACTAGGCAGTTAGCCTATACATATTTTGTTTCTGATGATCAAGTTATAAGGTCTCTTGAATTTAGATCATTTTTGTACAAGAAAAAAGGGAAAGCAATAAGGGAATTTGTCACATATATCACACTAAGCAATGAAGCCCAATTGTTGAATACTGTGAAATTAGATGTGGAGAATTAGATGAAGGATATGACTCTAGAGAGAGGAAGGGAATTCTTGGAGTCTGGTTTAATGATCTTCCCTAGTTTAGATTTGAATTATGCTCTTATTTTTGATAGTTTTTTGCATAGTAATGGTGCTACACATAAACTCAGTCCGGATGGGGTTACAGAAGTATACACCAGATGAAGATATAATCTTGATGAGAACTCTCTCATGATTTGAGCCCTATATGCCCCACATAAAAAATTTGTGATCATTGATACTGAGAAGGCCTTTGGCCATGTGATGACATTGAAAGTAGGAGAAGTTGATCCTGTGGCTATGACTGACATTGGTATTAATATAGCCAAATTAAATAAAGCACATATTTAGATGTTCATCAAGGAACGAGACATGCATAAAATAAACAATGAAAAGATTCCCAAAGAAAATGATTTTTTGAAAGACATGGTCAAAGGTACACTTAAGGGATCTACTGGATTGCTAACTCAAGGAGAAGGTTCTCAATCAAAGAATAAGAGTGAAGAATCAAATGTACATACTCAAGTGAGTAAATCCAAATTTGATACACCTCTGCAATATTTCAAAAAAGACAGACAAACTTAATGGTTTGGATGAAAAAGTTCAGGGTGACCCATTCCAAGAGCTACACTACAATTCAGGAACATAAGAGAATAGATGACTGAATTTAGGAAAAGATCCAAGAAATACAAAAAAGAAGTACTGGAGCCATCACAGCTATTGATGATATTGTGAGGAAACACAAGGATTACTATAAGGAGCTTCAATCAGATGCAAAGGAGTTCATTGATGCTGCAAAGGAAGGGGTGCCTACATTGTTTAAAGATAACAAAGAATTGAAGAACTAGAGTGAATGGATGAAATAATGTAGATTGATATTGCATGAAGCCTTGGGAGAAGCCAAGAATGAGGAGTCAACACTAGAGGAGGCATGTGAGCATTTGGAGAAGATGGTCATCATGGAGATAGCTACAAGGAATGCTTCAGAGGATGCTAATACACATTTGGGACAGGCTTATTTAGATCATATGACACAAGTCATTTGTGTCTCACTAGAGATTAATTGTTAATGTTTAATTGTTGTTAATTTCATAAGACACTTATGAAGAGGTGAACCTTTTACAAAATATTGATATATAAGTGGGACATGTAACTATTAAATAGTAAGGGAGAATAGGAAGAGAATAGGAGATATATAGAAGATACTTTCAAAATTTTATCATATAGCTTATACTATATGGACCATGATGCATGCATAAATATTGGTAGAGAATCAATAGAAGATATTGAATTCTGTGTGACTCATTATTGGTGTCCATTATTTGTTGATTTAAACAATTATTTGGTTGTCTCCATACTGTTATTTCTCTATTATTTGAACTTGTATATCCAAGTTGATATCCAATTTCATCAATGCACATTTGTTGTTATTGTGTAATCAAGTTGATTGGTTTATATTAAAGAATTAAAATCCTTTTAATTGATTATAGTAACTTGTGAGTAACATTTCAATCAGTAAGAAGAGTTAGGTAATTGAAAAGATTGTCATACTGTCTCCACATTGATGCTATCTTGTTATTCAAATTAAGGATATACTTTATTTTTCAATACACATTTGTTGTCATTATATGATTATGTTAATTGATTCCTTCAATGAAGGATTAAAATCCTTTTAATAAATCACAATAACCTAGTAGGATCAATTAGATCGATAAGAGTCTATAAATCACATTCTTGCACGTTTATACAAGGTATAAACAAAACTAAGTTCCAAGCAATTAGAGTTATAACCAATACTGGCCACTTGTCATAAAATTTCATTGACTCCACTTACCCAATAAAGAACTGGTCCACTTCATTCATACATTACTTATCCACTTTCATATTATAATTGTCACACTAGGAGTAGGAATAGTTACAAGCCATATTCTATCCCACATTATTTGCCACTGTGGATAGTGTTAGCTCTCAAAAACGTAGGCAAGATGCCTCAAGAGGCTGCCAATCTCTTGATACATTTTAGGGTAATAGACAAGGTCAAGAGAACTCAACCTTCTACTCTTTAGGTGCTGCTAAACCTAGGCGGGTGTACCTTTCTGAATAAAGGAGACTTGACATATGATTATCTTTCTTGCAATGATTTGTCCACAATGGCAAATGGAAGTGAACAAATAAAATCAATCACAATAGCAATCTTCAAATCTAAATCCTAAAATGCTCAATAAACAGATATAAAGAAACTGAATGAGTTCAAAATGAAGTGCAGAGACTAGTACCTTGTTGTGTATGCGGAGTCAAATGAGATCAAGATGACCAACACTTCTCTGGAGAAACTCAAATTATCTGGCATATACTATGTTTACAACTTGTATAAACATGCAAAATGTGATTATGAAGCTCTACTTGAACAATCCAGATGATTCTCTCTCATTACTATGATTAACTAAAAGGATTTAGTCCTTGCTTGAAAGAACCAATCAATCAATCACACAATACAACAAATGTGCACTGATGAATTATATATAAACTTGTCATATCAATTCAAACAAACAGAAAGCCTCAATCTTGGAGACAACTTAGCAACACTTTAATTAAATTCAACAAATAATTGAAACTAGAGCAATGTAGCAACATCAATTGATTTTCATAAATACCTCCATTCTAAAATCATGCAACAATAGTCTCTGATCTGATAATTTTATTCCACTATATCTACTTGTTGTGTATCGACTATCTAATAACTAGTCATGATTTTACAATTACAAAATGCCCATTTATACACCAGCATCAAGAAAATAAATCATATTGAAATTCCATGTCGGCCCTCCACATAATTCAGGCTCAAGTCAAGTCGGCCAACAACGGTAATTTAGCAATTTACATGTCGGCCTTAGTTATTTGAATTTCTGTTATTCATCAGTGAAATAGTCAGAGAGACAAATCGAATAGCTATGTCGAAGGCAATTCAATCGCAATCGCTCTATGGAGGTTATTCGCCTTTGCCATGACCACTTCCATCGGGGAGAAATCCTGTAGATCACCATATGTTTCCCCGAGAGCTCTTTTACCATTCGCGTGTCACTGTGACCAATTGCTCGTTACACCAAAGACCAGAAGCATCCACATGTTCCCTTTGTGTTTCGCTATAGCTCTATGATATCAGGGAGATGTCATGTAGACAAGCCTTTGTTTTGCTGAGAGCCCCCGTGATCAAACTTGTTGCCATAACATATCGCTCTCGGGAAGAACTCTTGCAGATTACTTTGTTATACCGAAAGACCCCAACCATCCTGGGTGTCACTGAGACAAATCATTTTTTATGCCGACAAGGACCCTTTTTTTCCATTGGTGAGACTAAAGGTCACTCGCCAAGACCACATGCCAAAAGTCTTAATTCATGCCGATATCGTACCCCTTTATGTTGTCGATTGGCGAGACATAACAAACCTCTCGCCGAAAACCATCTCCCATTCGCTTTCGCCAAGACAATTCAAAATCAGGGAGAGGTCCTAGAGATCTAACAAAGTCATACCAAAACATCCTGAGCACACATGATCGCCGAGAGAATGCCAACCTTTCATCAAAATCCATTCATAAAACATTGTCAGCAAGACCCGACGGGCTCGCTATGACATAATACCAATGCCAAGACCCTTTGCCGATATGCCAATTCTTCCACCACTGGTCGGTGAGACACTGTGAGACCACATGTTGTTCGGTGAGACCAAAAGAGTTTGCTAGGACATTGTACAGAAGCTGCAACTCTTGTGAATGTATCCATATTCAAGTCGGTCACCAAGACATGATGAGTTCGGTAAGAGCTTCCACTAAGGACTAAACTCACGCTGATACAAAACAATAGATGAATTCTACTCGCTATGACAGTGGAAACATCTTTCCGATAGGAAACTCAGACGTTTACCAATCTAAAGCGCACAATGGATCGGGGAGACCCAACTTTCTTCATGCTGATATGAACCCAGATGTCGATGTCGATCACTGTGACAATGAAAAAGTTTGGCCGACCACTTGCAAAAAACATATGTTAGTAGAAAAGCACTATGAGTCGGGGAGACATCCATGAATCTATGCCAATATGGACCATAACATGAAAAATGCATGACTTGATGGATTCAATGGGGTCACATGGCCAAAATGTGTGTAAAACATCATGAAATGAGGAAAATGTGCCTAAGGTAAAAATCATAGGGAGACTCAGGGGGATAAAAGATATGCAAAAATGATCAAAATTTTATAGTTCCAATAGTGGCTCCGTCTGGGGATGAATGATAGTGAGATCATTGCAAGGATCCAAAATCTTTGGGTGAGTAGACTAGACATAGAAACTAGTGAGCATAATGGAAACACAAGATGATGGAATGAAAGGAAAGTGAATGAAAAATGGAGATGAACCAGAATCCTAAACTACTGTGCATGGAATATAATTTTAAAGAGGATAAGCAAGATTCATCCATGCACTGGCAACCCTTATTCCTCTATGTTGCTCAAGAGAAAAATTGCTTCAAGAATTGCCCATGAACAGGTAATTCCTGATCTTCACTAGCCATATTCTGTAGATAGTATGAATCTTCACCTTTCTTTCCAACAACAACAAAAGGTCCCAGCCATAAAGCTTCAAATTTACCATGCTTTCTCTTCTCCTGACATCTTTCATTCCACATCAACACCAAGTCATTTTCTTCAAACTTTCTATCCTTTGCCTTCTTGTCAAACATATACTTCATCTCTGTCTGTAACTTCATGTTTTTGATTTTGGGCAACTCTCCTTATTTCATCAAGTTCAGCTAGTTGTTCCATTCTTTCTTCCATGGGTTCAGGAACATCCAAATCTTCATGAAGGACAAACTTGTAGACTGGCAACAAATTCTGCAAAGGCATCCTGGCTTGCATTCCATATACCTGCTCAAATGGGGATTTTCTGATTATTTTTTTCATAGTATTCCTGTCAGCCCATACAACCAGCCTTAATTTTGAATCCCAAGCTTTCTTGTTTTGGCTCAACATCCTCCTTATAATCTTCAAAAGACTCTTATTACTAGATTCAACTTGGCCATTAGCTTGTGGATGGTAAGGAGTTGCATAAGAAATAGTAATGCCATATGTGTCACAGAAACTTTTAAACTCATCTGACCTGAAACACATCCCATTATCTGTGATTAACCTTAGTGGTGAACCAAATCTGGTGATAATGTTGTCCATCAAGAAATTTGTCACCACTTTTCTTGTAGCCTATTTAGTTGGGATTGCTTCTACCCATTTGGTAAAATAATCAGTGGCAACTAGTATCCACTTGTATCCTCCACTTGATTTTTTTTGTATCTCTCCAATGAAATCAATTCCCCATTGATGAAAAGGGGCATCAGCCTACAAGGGTCAAAGTGGCAAGGCTCCTTGATACTTCAGTTTTCTAGAGAACCTCTGGTAGGCTTCACACCTTCTTACATGTGTGAAAGAATCATTAAAAACCTTAGGCCAGTAGTAACCTACCTTGAGAATTTTATGTGCAGTTGTTTTTGTTGAATAATGTCCTCCACAAAATCCTTCATGCATTTCACTTAGGACATGTTTGGCCTGAGATTCATCAAGACATAACAATAATATACCATCCCTATTCTTCCAAAATAGATCTCCATCCATGAAAACATATTTAGATGCCTGCAACTTCAAAGTTCTCCTTCGGCTATCACTCAATCCCTCTGGACACTTCATGTTCTTAAGGTAATGCATTATATCAGTATACCAAGGAGTGTGCTCAATGCTTTCAACTGCAATCCCTTTATCTACATTACAAACTTGATTTGCTTCAATATTTGATTCTGCCATCAACCTATCCAAGCCTTGATCTCTCACCAGCTTAGTAATTTGTATCTCCATGTCAAATTCTTAGATCTTGTTAATCCATTTGCATCTTTTTCCTGTTGCTTCAGACTGTGTCAGAATATCTTTGACAGTAGCATGAGGGAGATAAGCAATCACCTTTGCTCCAACAAGATATGGCCTGAATGCTTTTGTAGCCTTTACTAATGTAAACACCTATTTTTTCATTATGTCATATTTCAATTTAGACCCTTGTAATGACTTACTGAAGAAAGACGCAGGCTGCACATGACCATCCTCATTCTTCTATAACATAACAACAGCAATTGTGTGCATTGAAGCAAATGAAAATATCTGAAAAGGCTTTGCAAAATCTAGAGATTTAAGGACAGGAGTCTCCTTGATGGCCCTTTTGATAGATATGAAAGCTTCCAAGGCTTCTGCAGTCCACTCCATTTTCTTTCCTTTCTTCAACATTTTTGATATGGGCTTAATGATCTCAACAAAGTTACAAAAAAATCTCCTAACAAAATTAATCTGTTCAAAGAATGATTGTATAGCCTTAACATTTTTAGGGACATGAATTTTATCAATGGCCTCAACCCTCTTAGGATCTATTCTAACTCCTTTTGAAACAATATGTCCTAAGAGCTTACCTTCTGTGACTGCAAAATGACACTTCTTAGGATTTAAGCTGATACCGTATTCTAGGGCTTTAATAAATACCTTTTCCAGATGTTGTACATGATCTTTAGCCTTCTTCGAATAAGCAGTCAGGTCATCTTGGTACACCACCATGATAACATTGATTAAATCTGCAAATGCCACGTGCATAGCTCTTTGGAAAGTTGCTGCTACATTAGTGAGACCAAATGTCATTCTTATGTATACATACATTCCCCAAAGACTTTTGAATGTTGCCTTATATTGCTCAGATTCTCTGACCTTGACCTAGTTGTATCCTGAAAACCCATCTATCATGGACAACAGTTCATAGCCTGTCACCTTGTGCAATATAGCTTCCATATTGGGTAGAGGATAATTGTCCTTGAGAGAAGCTATATTCAAATTCCTAAAGTCCACACATAATTTGATGTCTCCATTTTTCTTCCTCACAGGGACCAAATTTGAGACCCATGTTGAGTGCTTGATTGGTTTGATGATTCCCCCATCTTTGAGCTTTGTCAACTCCTCTTGCATTTTAGGCTCCAGTGTTGGATTTATGGGTCTTTGCTTTTGTCTGAATGGCATAACATCTGGCTTCAATGGTATTTCATGTTGAAACAAATCTTCCCTGTATGCTTTTAGATCTTCAGAAGACCAAGAAAACACATGCTTATACTTTCTTCCCTGTATGCTTTTAGATCTTCAGAAGACCAAGAAAACACATGCTTATACTTTCTTAGGGCTGACTTTCTTTCCTATGTACACCTTTCTTAGTGCTATCTCAGTTTCCAAGTTAACTTCTTCAATATCTTCCTTTCTAATTAGTGTTTGCTTCATTAGGGACTGATCATTTCCATCATACAGCCTCTCCAATGCCACTAAGCCCTTAGGAAGCTTATTTGTTTTGAGCTACAAGATCTCCTTTCCAAACACTGTTTGCTTCCCATCCACTTCCTCAACAAAATCATTGAAGTCAATTTCTTGGGCTTCATATTGATCTATACAATTGAGGAATTTCAAAAGATCAGTATCATCATTGAAGACCTACCAACTATAAATGTTATCAGGAACAACAGGCCTTGTCTTGAATTCAATCTGTGAAACCCCAGCCAATGTAATATCATCTCTTTTCAGTGCCACATTTGCTAAAAAATCAGCCATTATATTCTTTGACCTGTCAATCCACTCTATTGAGAAGGCATCAAATAATTCAGTTGTGTCTCATACAACATTCCTATACTATTTCAATCTTTTGTGTTTTGTTGCATACTTGGATTTAATTTGTGAAACAACTAGCTCAGAATCACCCAAAACAACCAGCAATTTAATCTTGTGTTTCACAGCTATGTTCAAACCTGTCAAGAAGGCTTCATACTCTGCCACATTGTTTGTACATTCAAATGCTAACAAAAATGAATATTTAAATGTAATACCTTCAGGTGAAACAAAAAAAATCCTAGCGCCATTACCTTCTTGGCTACATGCTCCATCAAAATACATCTTCCACACTTTATTGCAGCTTTGTGCCACATGCTTTTCAATTGGATAACTATTGGTTAATTTTGGCTGGGCTGATTCAATCTTAAAACTTCCAAGATCAACATCACAAAAACAATTGATCTGATCTTGAGGTACATAGTCAACAAGCTGGTTCATTCTTGGCTCCCTATACAATTTGACCTCCTGACCATTCACTAGAAATGTAGCATAAGATAGATCAAATTGAACATTTCCTCCAATTGTTGTTGTCCATTGTCTTGATAGAAGCATCCCAAACTGAGGAGTATCAATCACTGTTATATCTATATTATAAGCCACATGTGGATAAGTAGCCAATTTGACTTCAACACCTCTCATAATGCCTACCACATGTACATGTCTATTATCCATTGCATAACACTTCCCTTCATATGTATCAACCCACATGTCAAGCTGCTTCATAACTCCCACCGGCATGATATTTATAGTAGCACCAGAGTCTATCATGCAATTTCTTAGCAGTTTGTTGTTTACAAGCAATGTAGTGAAAAAATAATCCACTTGAGAGGGAGTTGCTAACACATCACTCAAGCAACCCCCTGGGATATTTACTTTCTTTTGCCTATTGAATGCTTTAATAGCTACTTTGTTTTCAGAATTCACATGTTTTTCATTTCCATTTGTTATCAATTGAACAACACTATCTCTATATTCCTTAATTTTCATCATTTCAAGTAGTGGAACTGACATTTTTACCTGGGATAATGCCTGAGTGAAGTCAAAAGAAGAGCCCTCCACCTTAACAGCCTTCTTCAGTTTTGGCATTTTACCTTTGTTTTCTTCCTTTTCTTTTTTACTAGGTTGATCAGGCTTCTGTATCTCTTTGTGTAATTCCTTCACTTCCTCTTTAACTTCCTATTTGTGGATAGACTTTTGTTCACCTTTATCATGCTGCTTATTTTCTGATTTCTTCACAATTCCTTGAGTCACCTTATGATCTTTCATAAAGATTCCCCTAGGGACACCGTCCCTCTCATTTACTATTATGTTTCTCAACCAGTATTTAGTCCTTGCTTCCTCAACAGTAGCAACATTCAGTCTCTCTATCTCTTCTTTAGTGAGTCTCCTCATACTACATGGAGCAGGCACCTCAACAAAATGTGGCTCTGTGTAATCTTCTTCAGAATCAGAAAGGATCTGTTGTTTAGCCATATGGACATTATATTTTGGATTTGAAATATCGTACTCATAACCTTCATCCTCTAAATATGAGTATCCTTCCTCAGCATGGTAAAAATTATTTGAAGTCAAATAAACCTTGTGATCTTCTCCATTATTGTCCATCAACATTCCCTCCTCTTGCATCTTTTGAGCCACAACACAATAGTCTGGGGAATGTGGCTTATCACAAGCTTCACAAAAGTAATTGTTACTCACCATGTAAGTTCCCTTATTATTCAATGGATTAGGAGTCTCTTTGTTTCTTGGCCTAGCTGTTATAGGTTTTCCATCCTTCCAGTTTGTATTATATGGCATGTCATGCAACCTTGGCCTTTCATTTATGTATGTGTTCTCCTATTTGTACTGATAATTGTTGCTTTGCTGAGGAGCCCTAGGGTTATCTCTTTTATTAACTATACCTGCAGCCTTTATGTTGTTTTCAATAGTTAGTGCTATCTTCTAAGCTTCAACTAGATCCCTTGGAGACCTATTTCTCAGTTCATACCCTGTCTTAGGATGAAGTGCATTTAAATAAACACTCAATGCTACAGAATTTGGAAACCTTGATCTAGGAGGTACTTTAGTATGCAACTTGTTGAATCTTCGGTTGAAATCATAAATTGAATCATTCTGATTTTTCTGAATTCACATCAATTCATGAAGGGTTGCATTTGGTGCATTTTGATTCCCATATTGCTCTAGGAATCTATCTTGGAATACTCGGAGAGAAATAATTGGGAGTGCTGGCAAACTGTTGAACCAATCCCTAGCATCTTCAAGAAGTGACATCATAAATAGCCTCATATAAATCTTCATATGGCACATCTATGTCTTGGATGAACACATTAAAATTCTTTAAATGTTATTTAGCAGTAATTGCATTACTCCCTATAAACTTAGGTACCAAACCTCTCCAGCTGCCATCCATAGGGTAAGGATATAACTGAAACCCTGCTATATCAAGTTGTCTGATCATTGCTGCATACTGGTGGGGGGGAGGAATAGGTGGGTACTGATATTGGTTCATAGGATTATTATATTGTGGATTATGTTGTGGGACAAAAGGCTGACCATGAGGTGGCTACATATTTGTATGCTATGTGGGGATACGAGGTGGACGGTTTGACTGATTAAAGTGATTTCTTGTTTGATGGTGAGGAGACACAAGTGGATCAGAAGGCCCTGCATTATGATTACTCTACTTATGAGGTGGTACATACTTTGGAGGGAAATTAGCTGTCTGAGAAGTAATTTGGGCTTTCAGCAATGTAGCCCTTAGCTCCTCTATCTCTTTCCTCTGTGATTCAAACTGTGCTTTTACTTCCTCAGGAAGCTCATGATCAACATAATCATTTTGGTTGCCTTCCATCTTCTAATCATATTCATGCTGAATTATGATTCGTTCAGCCTCCAGTTCAGCTCTAAACTCAACCTGTTTCTGAGGATCGAGGAAAAAGAAAGGATTTCTTTGATCTTCTAGAGTACAGGGCTCTGCACTCTAATTGTTTCTCCATGTATCATAGCGATCATATGTTTCACAATGTGCTTTTGATACTTTGTATTTATCTGTCATGCACATGTCCTCACTTATTCCTTTCCCCTTATCAACCTTGTAATTTTTTTGTGTCTATTTACTGCTGCTAGCAGGAGCTCCAGTATGACCTCCCCTGTATTGAGATCTTCTTCCATTCATGTTTGAATAGCTACAAAAATTTTGTTAGATTCGCCACTCACTTTTTTCAAAAATGAGAAAATACTTGTTGCTTCTTATTCCCAATGGAGTCTGTATAAAGTTCTTGACTCTATGATTAAGGTTCTGATTCTAAATGTGTCCCCAGCGAAGTCACCAATTTGTTAGCTCTCAAAAACGTAGGCAAGATGCCTCAAGAGGCTGCCAATCTCTTGATATGTTTCACGGTAACATACAAGGTCAAGAGAACTCAACCTTCTACTCTTTAGGTGTTGTTAAACCTAGGTGGGTGTACCTTTATGAATAAAGCAGACTTGACTTATGATTATATTTCTTGCAATGATTTGTCCACAATGGCAAATGGAAGTGAACAAATAAAATCAATCATAATAGCAATCTTCAAATCTAAATCCTAAAATGCTCAATAAACATATATAAAGAAACTAAATGATTTCAAAATGATGAAGTGCAGAGACCAGTGCCTTGCTGGGTATGCAGAGTCAAATGAGAACAAGATGACCAACACTTCTCTAGAGAAACTCAAATTATCTGGCATATACTATGTTTACAACTTGTATAAACATGTAAAATGTGATTACGAATCTCTACTTGAACAATATAGATGATTCACTATGATTACTGTGATTAACTAAAAGGATTTAATCTTTGCTTGAAAGAACCAATCAATCATTCACACAGATACAACAAATGTGCACTGATGAATTATATATAAACTTGTCATATCAATTCAAACAACTAGAAAGCCTCAATCTTGGAGATAGTTTAGCGCCATTTTAATTAAATTCAACAAATAATTGACACCAGAGAAATGCAGCAACATCAATTGATTTTCATAAATACCTCCATTCTAAAATCATGCAACAATAGTCTCTGATCTGATAATTTTATTCCACTATATCTACTTGCTGTGTATCAAATATCTAATAATTGGTCATGATTTTACAATTACAAAATTCCTATTTATACAGTAGCATCAAGAAAATAAATCATATTGAAATTCCATGTCAACCCTCCACAGAATTCGGGCTCAAATCAAGTCGGCCAACAATGGTAATTTAGCAATTTACATGTCAGCCTCAGTTATTTGATTTTCTGTTATTCATCAGTGAAACAGTCAGCGAGACAAATGAAATAGCTATACCGAAGGAAATTCAATCACTAATCACTCCGTGGATGTTATTCACCTTCACTGTGACCACTTCCGTTGGGGAGAAATCCTGTAGATCACCATATGTTTCCCCGAGGGCTCTTTTACCATTCGCATGTTGCTGTGACCAATTGCTCACACTGAAGACTAGAAGCATCCGCATGTTCCCTTTGTGTTTCGCTATAGCTCTATGATATCAGGGAGATGTCATGTAGACAAGCCTTTTTTTTTTCCAAGAGCCCACGTGATAAAACTTGTCACCATAACACATCGCTCTCAGGAAGACCTCTTGCAGATTACTTTGTTATACTGAAAGACCCCAACCATCTTGGGTGTCGCCGAGATAAATCATTTTTTATGCCAACAAGGACCCTTTTTTTCCCATCGGTGAGACCGAAGGTCACTCGCCGAGACCACATGCCAAAAATCTTAACTCATGCCGATATCGCACCCCTTTATGTTGTCGGTCGGCAAGACATAACAAAACTCTCGTTGAAAACCATCTCCCATTCGCTTTCGCCAAGACAATTCAAAATTGGGGAGAGGTCCCAGAGATCCAACAAACTCATACCGAAACATCCCGAGCACACATGATCACCGAGAGAATTCCAACCTTTCATCGAAATCCATTCATAAAACATTGTCGACAAGACCCGACGGGCTCACTATGACATAATACTGAAGCCAAGACCCTTTGTCGATATGCCAATTCTTCCACCACCGGTTGGTGAGACACTATGAAGTCGCTATGACTTCTCACCAAAGACATTATGTTTGGCCAAAACAAAACCCCCACATGTTGTTCGGTGAGACCACAAGAGTTCGCTAGGACATTGTACCAACACCGCAACTCTTGCCAATGTATCCATATTCAAGCCGGTCACCAAGACATGATGAGTTTGGTAATAGCTTCCACCGAGGACTAAACTTATGCCGATACGAAACAATAGATGAATTCTAGTTGCTGTGACAGTGGAAACGTCTTGCCGATAGGCAACTCAGATGTTTACCAATATAAAGTGCATAATGGATTGCGGAGACCCAGCTTTCTTCATGCCGATATGAACCCAAATGTGGGTGCCGATCGCTGTGACAATGAAAAAGTTTGGCCGACCACCTGCAACAAACATATGTTAGTAGAAAAGCATTGTGAGTTGGGGAGACATCCATGAACCTATGCCGATATGGACCACAACATGAAAAATGCATAACTCAATGGATTCAATGGGGTCACATGGCCAAAATGTGTGTAAAGCATCATGAAATGAGGAAAATGTTCCTAAGGTAGACATCATAGGGAGACTCAGGAGGATAAAAGATATGCAAAAATCATCATAATTTTATAGTTTCAATAGATAGATCCATAAATTCAACCAAGTCATACATTCCTCTAATCTACTCCATTATAGAGGTCCACTCACCGATGTTTAGAAGACCCTAAAGTGTAGGGAGTCATCAATCATATAGGTTAACTACATTCGTTGGTTCAAAATCATTGCAAGTCTGATCATAGAACTTGGCATCCTCTTAGGATTTGTAACCTACATTTTTGAGATCCAATAGATTGGTGATTCCATTGGGGGGAAGACAATTCTAAATCCAAGCCTTTGTCATAGAGTCAACATCTTTTACAAGACTCCGCTGGGAAAAAGAAATTGTAAAATTTTCTCGTTTTTCTTAAAAGTGAGTGGTGACAGTGTAAGAACAAGTGCATGATTGGGACATAAAAATATACATCAAAAAAGACAAACTATAGAAGTCAGAGTATTAAAGCATCCTACAAGATGAATTGTAGATCTTTGCACCAAGACAACCCAAAGAAAAACAATGTTAGGTGGACGGATAAAAATGGGTCCTCCTCTTCAAGGTTCGATACAAATAAGAACAAAGACAAAGCAATAGATGGAACTAATGAAGGTAGGGAAAACTTGGTAGAACGATTCCTTACAATTAATAATAGTTTTGATCCATTGCATGGATCAGAATCCCATGGTGATGACTTGAGCAAGGATCCTCACACCCCTTTTGAACAGGAAAATACTAGTCGTCCTATTTTTAGATGGAATGAGGAACCTAAGAAAACAAAGGAATTCAAAGCCCAATTTGAAGTAGAATGAATTTAGACACAAAATTAATATGATTACAAAATGTCATCACAACAAGGAGAACAAAACCATGAGGGGTTTGTTGATTACACTGCCAGTGATTTTGAGGGTACGAATAACCAAGAATTTCAAATACATTTCGAATGGAAAATAAAAAAACTTAGAGAGAGACAACAAATGATACAAGAAGCCCAAGAGATAGACCGACAAATGGCACAATTAAACATCCAGGCGCCAAAACCACCAAAGTATGTCCCTCCACATAAACAGGGTGGTAATTTGAATCCACATGGAACATCTCATAACATAGGTCCTCTAGGTACTTCAAAAGTACCTCACAATGCAGGTGGTAACTCAAGACAACACACCCAACATAGTGTGCCACCACAAAGATCCCAACTTCCAAATAATGGCAATATTCCCTAGCATTATCCACCACTAGGCCAACAATATGCCCCACCACATCAGCAACATGTGCCACATCAAAATATATACCCTCAACAACACACCCAACAAAATGTCTACCATCAGCCTCAATATGGATATCAATACATCCCAATCCACCACCTCTGAATTTGTATCCATAGAACCCCATGAGCACATGTAGGCAATTTGATTTAACAAGACACCAATTATATCCATACCCAATGGACAACAATTGGAGAAATATGGTTCCTAAATTTACTGGAAATAATGGGATATAAGTTGAAGAACATATCAAAAAATTTAATGCCTTCATACAGGATATTGCTATGGAATATGAGGATGTAAACATGAGATTATTCATGATGTCACTAATTGAAGAAGCACGGGATTGGTTCAATGGTTTACCTGATCCTTCAATTGATTCTATAGCAGACTTTCACAATTAGTTTCTAGAGAAATATGAGAATCAGTGTGCCCTTGAATTTTCCCTTCATCAATTAATAAGTATTCAAAAATACAAAATGAGACAATTTATGACTTCAATCATAGGTTTTCCAAATTGTACAATAAAATACCACATGGGTCCAAACTGACTGATCCAGTAGCCTTACGTATTTATTTGAAATCCTTTGATCCAAAAATAGGGTATGAACTCAGAAACAGATTCCCTAGAAGCTTAACTAAAGCACAAAAGACAACATTAACAATTGAAAACAACAAAAAGGTTGTAGGAATGACTGGAAAAAGAGATAATATTAGAGTTCCTCAAAAATTTAATAATTCCTAGAATAAGCAGGAGAATTCATATAGAAATGAAAGACCAAGGTTGCATGATATGCTATATGACACAAACTAGAAGGAAGGAAAAACCATAAATGATAGACCTAAGTATAAAGAAACTCTTGATCCCTTAAAGAAAAAAGGAGCCTACATGGTCAATAACAACCCTTGGTGTCAAGTTTGGAATTTTTCCCATTCCCAAGATCATTGTGTTGTAGCATAATCAATACAGGAATAAGAGCTGTCATATGGAAATAAAGAAAAAGATACTACAATATTTCTAACTTCACATACCCTAGATCTAGTTGAACAAGAATATTCATCCTCGGGAGATGAAGGTTATGAGTATGATGTAAACAATCAGAGATACAATATTCAGATGGCAGAACAACAAGTCTTTTCTGATCAAGAGAATGAAAGTAATGATGAATCACAACCTCCTTATACACCACCCAATTCAAATAAGTATAAGTTGAGGAGGCCAACTAAGTAGGAGATCAAAGAGTTAACTATTGCTGTAGTAGAGTAGGAAAAAATCAATTATAGGCTAAGAAACAAAACAACAAATGCAAATGATGGTACTCCAAGGGCATTGTTTGTGAAAGATAAAGAAAAAACATAGGAAAAACCAAAGAAGGTAGAAAATAAAGAACCTAATAAGAATGAGAAAAATAGTGTTCCCAAAGAGGAAGATAAGGAATTCTACAAAAGCAAACAAAAGCATGATGAAACAAATAAAAAGGCGAAAGAAGAAAATAAAGGAGAACCACTAGAACAAAGGAAGATAGCCAAGGTAGAAAATGCTTCCTCATTTGATTTCACACAAGCATTGTCTTAGGTAAATATCTCTATACCTCTACTAGAAATGATGAAGATAAAAGAATATAGAGATAGTGTAATTCAACTAATATCTAGTGGAACCAATAAAAGTACAAGTTTGGAGAGTAAAGAAATCACCAAAATTAGTAATGGCAGGCAAGGAGATATAAAAGTCCCTGAAGTATGCCTCAGAGATATATTGGTGCATCCTCCACAAGTCGATCCATGTTTTACCACATTTCTCATAAATAAAAAAATGGTGAGGAATTGTATGATTGATTCAGGAGCTGCTATTAATATCATGCCAGTAGGAGTCATGAAATAGCTGGGTATGTGGGTAAATACTACTGGAGGAAAATGCTATGCTATGGATAGTAGGCCTATCCTAGTGGTAGGAATCATGAAAGATGTAGAAGTGAAGTTGGTCGCTTACCCACAAGCAACATATACAATTGACATAACTATGATAGACACACCCCCTCACTTTGGGATGCTTCTATCAAGACAATGGACTGCTTTAGTAGGAGGAAATGTGCAATTTGATTTGTCCTATGCCACAATACTGATAAATAGTGAAGAAGTTAAATTGTACTAAGAACCAAGGGTGAACCAAATTGTGGAGTATGTTGATAAAAAATAGATGAACTTCTTTTGTGATGTGGACTTGGGAAGTTTTAGAATAGAGCATTCACAACCTGAATTGTTGAACACTGATCCAATTGATAGGGATGTCTCTAAGAATGAACATGGTGTATGGCAAATGTATTTTGATGGGGCATGTAGTAGAGAGGATAATGGAGCAGGAGTAGTCTTCATCTCACTTGAAGGTACTGCATTCAATTATTCATTCTTATTGACATTTGAGTGTACAAATAACATAGCAGAGTATAAGGCCTTGCTAATTGTATTGAACATGGTTTTCAAACACAAAATAAAACTTTTGACTGTGTTTGGAGATTTTGAGTTGGTTATTTCACAAGTAATATCAAAATATGCTACAAAAAACAAAAGGATAAAATGGTATAGAAATATTGTATGGGACACCATTGATTTGGTTGATGCTTTCTCTGTTGAATGGATAGATAGATCCAAGAATTTGATGGCAGACTTCTTAGCGAATGTGGATTTAAAGAGAGATGATGTCACTCTGGTAGGAATTTCACAATTTGAGCTCAAAACAAGACCTACCATCCTTGATAATATTTATAGTTGGCAAGTTTTTAATGATGATACTGGTTTAACGAAATTCTTACATTACATTGATCAGTATGAAGCACAAGAAATTGATTTTAATGCATTTGTGGAAGTAGATGGAAAACAGACTGTATTTGGAAAAGAAGTTGTTTAGCTTAAGACTAATAAGCTTCCTAAGGGACTTGTGGCATTGGAAAGGGTGTTTTATGGAAATGAGTGAGCCCTTATGAAACAAAAACCAGTAAAACAAGAGCATGTTGAAGAAGTCCTTGGGACTAATTAGTCCCTAAAAGGGTTTACACTGGGAAAAAGATAAGCCCAACAATCAGGAAGATGTTGATTGCACTATTGAGGAAATATAAGCATGTCTTTGTGTGGTCTTATGATGGTCTCAAGTTATATAGAGAATATTTGTTCCAACATGAGATCCCATTGAAACCAGGTGCAAAACCTTATAGACAAAAGCAAAGGCCCTTAAATCCTAAGTTAGAACCTAAAATTCATGAGGAACTAATGAAGCTTAGAGAGGGGGTATCATCAAGCCTATCAGACATTCATCTTGGGTATCTAATTTGGTGCCTGTCAGAAAGAAAAATGAAGATGTAAGACTCTGTGTAGACTTCAAAAATTTGAATGTCTCCTCTCTTAAAGATAACTACCCACTCCCAAATATGGAGGCTATGTTGCAGAGAGTTACTGGATGTGAGTTGTTATCTATGATGGACAGATTTTCAGGCTATAACTAGGTGAAAATTAAGGAGTCAGAGCAATACAAAACAACCTTTACCACACCATGGGGAACATATGTGTATGGTAGAATTCCATTTAAACTCACAAATGTTGGGGAAACTTTCTAGAGAGCTATGTATGTTGCATTTGTGGATCTAATCAATGTAATAATGTTGGTGTACCAAGACGACTTAACTACATACTCAAAGAAGGCTAAATATCATGTTGAGCATCTAGAATTTTCTTTTATCAAAGCCATTGAATATGGCATGTCTTTGAATCCTAAGAAATGTTATTTTGCAGTAACAAAAGAAAAGTTACTCGGGCATATAGTTTCCAAGGAAGTGGTGAGGATTGATCCAGAAAGGGTGGAAGCCATTGACAAGATTCCTATTCCTAAGAAAGTTAAATTCATCCAATCCTTATTTAGGAAAGTCAATTTCATGGGGAGATTCATATCAAATTTTGCTAAGATAGTGAATCCAATTTCAAAAATGTTAAGGGAAGACTACTATTGGCCTAAAGTTTTTAATGATTCCTATGATTATACTAGGAAATGTGAAGCATGCCAGAAGTTTTCTGGGAAATTGAAGTACCAAGGGGCATTAGCTTTGAGACCTTTGCAAGTTGAGGCTCCATTCCATCAATGGGGAATCAATTTCATAGGAGAGATTGTAGAAAAAACTAGTGGAGGACACATATGGATATTAGTAGCCATGGAATACTTTACAAAATGGGTGGAAGTTGTACCTACCAAGCAAGTAACTAGTAGGATAGTTACAAACTTTCTATTGGAAAACATCATCACCAAGTTTGGGGTGCCAACAAGAATCATAACTGTCAATGGGATGCGCTTTAGATCAGATGAATTTAAGGGATTTTTCCAATCTTATGGAATAGTAATCTCATATTCTTCACCATATCATCCATAGGTGAATGGGCAAGTTGAATCCAACAACAAGAGCATTATGAAGATCATAAAAAGAATGTTGGATAATAACAAAAAATCCTAGGATTTCGAGTTGAGATTAGCCTTATGGGTAGATAAAATCACTGTAAAAAAGGCCATTGGAAAATCACCCTTTGAACTTGTGTATGGAACTCAAGCTAGGCTCCCTTTACATAATTTGTTGCTAGTATGTAAGTTCATCTTACATGAAGATTTAGACATTCCTGAGCCTATGGAGGAGAGGATGGAAGAGTTAATGGAACTGGATGAAGTTAGGAACCAAGCTCAACAACACAATATAAAGAAATAGCTATAGATGAAATACTTATATGAAAAAAGGGCTAAAGGTAAAAAATTTGAAGTAAATGACATGGTTCTCATGTGGAATGCTAGAAGCCAAGACAAAGGAAGACATGGGAAATTGGAAGCCATATGGTTAGGACCATTTGTCATTGTTGGAAAAGTTGATGAAGATTCATATTATCTCCAGAACATGACATGGGAAGAACATGAATTGCCAATGCATGGACAATTCCTAAAACATTTATTTTCTTAATATTCCATAGTAGTCTAGGAAAAGGTCAAGAATTGCCAGTGCATGGACAATTCTTGAGGAACCTTTTTAAATGATCTTATTCCATGAACAATAGTATAGGATTATATTTCACTTCCATTTCCATCCATTCCTAAATTCACTTCCATTCCATACCATATCAATATAACACTTGTCTAATTCCCCAAAGACCTGGGTTCTTGCTATACCCACAAGGGGCATATATCCCCAGATGGAGCCATTGTTAGAACTAAAAAAATCTCACATTTTTTTAGGCCTTCACCCCCTGTCTCCCATGTACCATAGAAATTTGTCACACCTTAATTTTATAAAGAATAAAAATTATTGAGATTTGTGTGAGAAGATCCATTTCATAAACCATGTTAACCAATAGTCCCATTAATTTGACCTTTGACACATAAGCATTCCTCTAGTCATCATTGAGCAAAATCCTTAAAAGAAACTTGTCTATATCGAGAAGATCATGTGTAAGTCTTTCTGATTAGCAAGTCATAGCTTTTCAATTTGAATGTTTTCTACATATCGACAAGAAGTGAATCAAGTCACAGTGATCAAAGACCCTGGAGATTACATAATTAGGAAGACAATTCCTGTCATTTCACGAATGAAAGCTTATCGACAAGAAAAAAGTAATCAAATGGAAGTTTTCAAAACATGTCGAGCTCTCGACTTACACTGATGGAAACTTCATCGACAAGAAACATTTTTTCTTTTTCTGATGAAACAAGAGAATGACTATCAGAGAGACATATACAATTGAAGTGAGTCCCTCAAATCTCTTTGACTGCATGGGTTACACCGATGAAGGGATTTTGTGGAGAGTCTCACCAACCTATCCAAATAAATGAAGTGGTAGAAGAAACAGGTTGGGGAAACCAAGTACATCGGTAGATCATTCTATTCTCTTAGTGATGGTTCATGTTAGCCTAATGGTAACATGGAGTAGGCTCAATTTGTCAGAAGAACTCTGGGTGATGATCAAAATGGTTTTAGTTGTCTAGACCACCTTGACATCAGGAAAACTTAGAATTTTTCTCCTCGAAGTAATGAAAGTTGAAATATAAGAAAAGGGGAAGTTGTATAGTATCAACAAGATTATTTGGTTATCCTCTCAACTAAGTATGAGAATTAAAGGGACACTTTACATTGAAAAGAAATTCAGTTATGTCTTGGTGAACTCTTGTGAATGTATAAACAAAGGTGGCACCAAGTTAGATACATAGATCAACCTAAGATAAGAAAGGTTTCACTGATGCAGTCTTTTGTGTCATTCTAACATTACAAAATTCAAAAAAACTATTGCATTCATCCTCAAATATGGACATTAATGGATGCACGAATGAACATTGTGTAAATATTCTCTAATTGAAAGGAGAATAAACCAAAAGAATTTGTAGAATTTGTAGTGGAAAGGATGAGAGATCGAACGAGACTCAAAGAATTCAACACTTTTGGAAATTCACAAGTAAGCATATGAAGTCCCTATAATTGGTAAATTATAATTTGAATTATGTCATCTTAGGGGATTAAAATGGAAAGTTCCAGTTCTGCAAAAATAAAGAGTACAAGAAGCAATAGGGTGAGACTAGTCAACCCAAAAGTAAAAAAAAAAAATTTGTAGCAAGGGTGGAATTCAAAACTAAAGAACAAAATTTGAACCAAGACCTTATTGACCAATTTCCTAGTTCAGGGTGGAAGGCTAGAAGGTCTGTACAATTAAGGATTGATGTAGAAAAGTTTGAAGAAAAATGCAAACATGTAGGAAATGTGTGGACTCCCATTAGAGGATATGAGTTGTTCATGTTCCAGTATTGTTGGAGAAATAGGTTTGAACTAGTGTGCAATCCCTAGAATTTCAATTTAGGAAAACTAGTTGTTCCAAATGTATTTGTGAATGTAGAACTCGTGAAACTTTTGGCTAAACACTACAACCCAGACCTTAAAGCTATCTGAAACTTGCAAGGTGAACCCTTCATACATGTGTCCAAGACTGCACTTTGTGAGGTTTTTAACATAAGTGACACATGTGACAAGCCAATTGTACATGAGGATTTGGAAAAGGAGTATTGGAGAATGGATACAACTTATAAAGGATGAAGATTGCAATTACACAGACCTAGGAAGGATGCAGACCTTGTTCCACTTGAAAACAATGATGGGCCTCCTTTTCATGTTGATTTGTTTGAACCCTACCTAAAAGACACATATTTCTCAATGTATCAAGTATTGGGAACTGAAGCCTCTAAATTCATGTCTATAGGGCCAATGGTGATTGCAATGGATATATAGTGCCACAATGCAATACCTTTTGATTATGCCTCACACATTTTCAAAGGGATTGACTTAGGGCTAATGGAAATAAAAAATGGATCTCCCACACTGCACTTCAAGCATTATTCCATTCTCATGCATATGATATTGTACTATGGATAGGAGTTAGGGATATGGTCAGAAGAATTGAAAATTACTTAATTTGATAAGGAAGATCAACCACTACTAGTGCAATTGTGGACTAATATTTGGGACTGCAGATTTGTCAATTCTAGTTATGTTCATTTTGAGGAATATTTTGTCAAGATATTGTATAGATTTTTTAATCACCCCTATGATTATTCATTGGCTAATGAGATTAAAATATTTCTAAGGCCCAAAGATTTCAATGGACCTACAATTTTTGGTCATAATTGGGGCAATTGGTATTGTTATGTTGATGCCACCATGATTAGGGTATATGGTTTTGAGGATACACCTTTCCTTCTACCAAAAACCTTGTCAAATAGGATAGCATATTTGGAAATTGTTAGACAAATGGATAATTCAAATGTTATGAACTTGAGTGCCTATGAGAAATATGCATTCATTCGAAGTACATTATGCTTTGGAGAGTTTACTATGTTGTCAAAGGAAGGGTATGATCTTATTTTAGATAAGTTATCACATTTAAATATGAGGAAGGCTCCACCAAGAAAGGGATTTGATCTTGAGGGTTATATTGATTTTTCTAGAAAGAAAAAAAACTTGGGTGGATATGTTCATATATCCTATCCATATGATGATATAAATAGGAACATGGAAGAGAGGGAAGCTGAATGGACCATTGATGAGTATAACAGGAAAATGGAGCAAAGAATGAAGGAAATAGAAGATACAAAAATGTTGTCTTCTAGTGAAAAGGAACACCAAGGCCAAACTGAAAAAAATATCTAAACTAAGAATGGAGGAGTATCAACCTCCCAATAGAAAAAATAAGTTGAAGAAGCATCTGATACTGATACTAGGTAGTTAGCCTTTAAATCTTTTGTTTCTGATGATTAGTTTATAAGGTCTCCTAAATTTAGATCATTTTTGTACAAGCAAAAAGGGAAAGAAATAAGAGAATATGTCACAGATATCACACCAAGCAATGAATCCCAATTGTTGAATACTTTGAAATTAGATGTGGAGAATGAGATGAAGGATATGACTCCAGAGAGAGGAAGGAAATTGTTGGAGGAGTCTGGTGTAATGAACTTCCCTGGTTTAGATTTGAATTATGCTTTTGTTTTTTATAGTTTTCTGCATAATAATGGTGCTACACATAAGCTTAGTCCAGAAGGGGTTACAGAAGCATACATCGGATCAAGATATAATCTTCAATAGAAATCTCTCATGATTTGGGCCCTATATCCGCCACACAAGAAATCTGTGACCATTGATACTGAGAAGGATTTTGGCCATGTGATGACATTGAAAGTAGGAGAAGTTGAACCTATGTCTACGACTGAAGCCGTGGCTACGACTAACATTGACATTAATATAGAGAAATTAAATAAAGAAAAAATTCAAATGTTGATCAAGGAATGAGACATGTATAAAATAAACAATGAAAATATTCTCAAAGAAAATGATTTTTTGAAAGACATGGTCAAAGGTACTGATAGGGAGTGGGTTGGAGGAATCAATCATTGATTTCTACCCTAGGCCTCTCCTTATAAGACCTTCTTGGTGCTCTACTTCACCAATCTAACCTATAGGCCCTTCCTCATGGCTAGGATCCCTTGGTTTTTCTGACCAACCCCTCTTCTATCAACAAGCTTCCTTCTACCAAGCCAACCTTGGTGCTTTGCCATATGCTCTCCATTGGCCCTTACTCTTCTTAAAGACCAAATATCCTCAACCTTCTACTAGATTCTTGTAGGGGTGTGAAGGTGTTGCAAAGCTTCAAACTAGCCTAACTAGGTTCCTTAAGCCACCACACGTTTCCAACTTTCCATCGCTTGCACACAATTCCTTTCCATGGGTTTGAAAAGGCTACAAGCCTTGAGCCCCTAATTAGGCCTCTAAATAGAGACAAAGTGCAATTTTAACCTAAACCCACCAAAATACCAAGGCTATTTTCTTAGGGTTTGTTTTTCTCATGCCTATACCTGGAGGATTTTTAGGGTTTTAATCCTTGTACATGCCGTACACTGGCCACACTCAAAACTGACCCAAAACCTAGGGTTTTAAAACTTTTCAAAGCTGTTTCAGACTGTCAGAAAGTTCTCCTATGAAATGAATTGATAAAGCCTCCTCCTAATCACCATGCATAGCTAAGACCACCAAAAAAATTCTCCAAAAATAATTTCTCCAAGATCTTTATTCCCCTGCAAGATATGAGTTTTTTACTCCAAGTCTGCCCCAACCGGACCTACACTGGCTCACCTAGGGAAAAACATTTCTTGCAACTCCTGCACTGCCACAAAACCTAAATGATACCATATTTACAATGAAGGAGCCTAGAAAATAATCCCAAAGGGCTGTACAAATTGTATGGTGGGAAAGTGCTCTAGAGCTCCATTCTTTCAATACTGCCTGTTACAGGCCAGAAAAAGACAGTGAACTAACTATTTACAAATAAAAGATGAAAACAGTCTACAAAGGTAAATGAATAGCACACCAAGCTTGTATAATGTGAACACTACATACTACAAACACAATGATAGTGAATTTATTCCATTAAAGCTCAGGTTTAATGCAAAAATGTAGAAAATTGTCTCTTAAACGTTGTTTTCTTCCAATTTACAAAAATATCACTCAACAATAATACCTCCAACCCTGCCTCAGGGTCGAGTCATTCCTTAAATAGGCTTCCAAAGTAGTTGAGCTTCATGGGTCGAGTCTTTTAGATGACCTAGAGCAAACATTATAAAACCCACTGTGTTTTGCAATCTTTAACAACTTTTCACCATATAGCAAAAATGAGCCTCTAAACACATTAAACTCTTAAAAACCCCTTTTCCAAAGCCAAAAACACCACTAAGCTCAACACAAAATGGTCTACATGACCTTATGACAACAAACAAAATAAGAACTTCAAACAAAACTTCAATAAACCTTGAACTTGGTGCTCCTACACCATTCTCCCCCTCTCAGCTCAAGCACTAAGGATTGGAAGGAGAGATTAGTGATTCATCAATGCCTTGCTTCTTAATTTTTGCTTCTTCTACCTAGGTAGCTTTATATTCATGCTTGTTCTTCCATTTTACAAGATGCTCCATGTACACCTTGTTCCTTGTAGCCTTCTTCACTCTTGACTCCAAGATCTTCTCTGCTTGTAGCTTGTATAGAGTTGGTAGTGTCATGTTTCTGACATCATTGAATAGCTCCTTACTATCCTAATCCAAATCCTTGACTATCCCCTTATACTTGATCAAATCAGCAACATTGAACACTGGTGAGATTCCTAGATTGGTAGGTAACTCCACCTTGTATGCATTCTGCCCATACTTGGCCAATATCTTGTAGGGTCCTACTCTTTTCATTTGTAGCTTCATTGACATTCCTTTCTACAACTTGGATTTGTTAAGGTGAACCATAACATAGTCCCCTACTTGAAATTGCACATCTTTCCTTGACATATCTGCCTTCTCCTTCACTTTTTGTGTAGCCTCAGTAACTGTCTTCTTGACCTGATCCTAGATCTCGTTCATGGTCTAACTGAAGTCTTCTGCATGTCCACTCCTATTCTCCATAGATCCAAGGTCTCTAAGCTCACAAATTCCTCATGGGTGCATCCCATACACAACCTCAAAAGGACTTTTCCCTGTAGTTCTATTGACACTATCATTATAAGCATACTCAGCTTGGGAGATAACCATATCCCATGTCTATCCATACTCCTTGGTTAGAAACCTTAAAATATTACCCAACACTCTATTAACCACCTCTGTTTGACCATCGGTTTGAGGATGGTAAGCTGATCCAAAAGATAGGTTTGTACCCAATCTACTCCATAGAGTCTTCCAAAAGTGACTCATGAACTTCACATCTCTGTCAGAAACAATGCTTAGAGGAAAACCATGGATCCTTACAACCTCCTTGAAGAAAAGGTGAGCTATGTAGCTTGCATCATGAGTAGTTTTGTAGGAAATAAAATGACTCATCTTGCTAAATCTGTCTACCACAACATAAACACTGTCAAAACCAGTCTTGGTCTTAGGAAGACCTACCACAAAATCCATGCTCACACACTCCCATGGTCTGTTAGGAATAGGCAGGGGTTGATATAAACCAACATTGCTAGCTCCTCCCTTAGCTTTCATGCACACAACACACTATTCCACATACCTTCTAACATTTCTTGTCAACTTAGGCCAATAATAGAACCTTTGTACTAGCTCTAACATCTTATTGATGCCAAAATGCCCACTAAGACTTCCATTATGCTTTTCTTGAATCAGATTTTCCCTCATTGACCCTCTTGGAACACATAACTGATTGCCCTTAAACAACAGTCCATTTTGCAATGTATACTCAGAATATTGGCTATGGAAATGATTCTCAAAATTAGAACATACCTTGTAAGCTTCTGAGAATTCTTCATCTTCACCATAGAGGTCCTTGAAACTCTCTAATCCAATGCTCTTGAGTTGTATCTCTTGCACTATCAACAACCTTCTGCTTAATGCATCTGCCACCTTGTTCATTTGTCCTTTCTTGTGCTTGATGGTAAAAGTAAAAGCTTGGATGTATTCCATCCATTTCAAATGCCTATTACTCAACTTCT
Source organism: Sequoia sempervirens (assembly GCA_007258455.2). Taxonomy (NCBI): domain Eukaryota; kingdom Viridiplantae; phylum Streptophyta; class Pinopsida; order Cupressales; family Cupressaceae; genus Sequoia; species Sequoia sempervirens. Next base: position 816,650,422 of record VDFB02270651.1, read on the forward strand.
CTTGAGTGTTGATATAACTAAGTGCCTGGTTATCAGTAAAGACCACAAACTCTTTGGGTAACAAATAATGCCTCCACTTCCTAAGGGACTGCACTAAAGCATATAATTATTGATCCTAGGTAGAGTACTTTTTCTTGGCTTCATTGAGCTTTTCACTAAAGAAGGCCACAGGCCTACCTTCTTGACTAAGTACTCCTCCTACTACTACTCCACTTGCATCACACTCAACCGTGAACAACTTGTCAAAGCTAGGTAATAGGAGAATTGGTTGAGTAGCCACTTCTTGTTTCAGTTTCTCAAACCCTTTATCAGCCTCTTGAGTCCACTTAAACTTTGTTTTCAGACCACCTTTGATAGTATCTAGGACTGGTGCACATATACCACTAAAATTCCTTATGAATTTTCTATAAAATTGGGCCAATCCATGAAAACTTCTTACCTTTGTTGCTGTGGTTGGTGTAGGCCAATTTAGGATGGCTTCCACCTTCCTTGGGTCCATCTTTAATGAGCCTTTGGACACTACAAAACCTAGATACACAAGCTCTTGCTTAAATAACTCACATTTCTCAAGATTGTGCCAACTTCTCCTCTTGCAACCTTCTAAGAACCATCTCAACATGCTTGAAGTGTTCTTCTGCTGTCTTACTAAAAATCAGTATGTCATCAAGATATACTACCACAAAGATCCCTGTGAAATCCTTAAGCACTTCATTCGTTAATCTCATGAATGTGCTAGGGGAATTTGAGAGGCCAAATGGCATCACTTTCCACTCATATAACCCATCATTTGTCTTAAAATCTATCTTCCACTCATCACCATCCTTAATTCCAATTTGATGGTATCCACTCTTGAGATCCAACTTTGTGAAGAACTGAGCACCTCCAAGACAATCCATCAAGTCTTCAATTCTAGGAATAGGAAACCTATACCTAATGGTGATCCTATTTACTGCCCTAGAATCAGTACAAAGTCTCCACTTACCTCCTTTCTTGGTTGCTAAAACCACTAGCACTGTACAAGGGCTGATGCTCTTTCGAATCAGTCCTTGATCCAACAATTCTTGCACTTGCCTAGCTACCTCTAGGTTTTGATCTAGTGTAAGCTTGTATGCTGATTTGTTAGGTAGAGAAGCCCCTGGTATAAAGTCAATTTGATGACTTATAGCTCTCTTTGGTGGTAAGGTTACAGGTGTACCATCACTAACTATGCTCTTGTACTTATCAAGCAACTTTTTGGAATGCTTCTGGTAAGACTATCTTTTCAGCTTTGTCTTCCTCTTTAGGTTGCAACACAACCACATATCCTTCATTCCCTTCGTGTAGGTACTTAAGGAACTCCTTACCACTGCTTAACATGATGTTAGGTGTCTTGGACTATCCTTCATCTTCTTCTAATAGTGACTGCATTTTGAAGGTTCTTCCATCCTTCTTGAATGAGATGGTGTTCTCTTTCCCATCATGAATGGCACTTTTGTCATATTTCCATGGTTTTCCCAGTAGTAGATGGCATGCATCCATGGGTAATACATCACAAACCAACTTGTCTTTATAGCCTCCAATTGAAAATTCCACTGTTACTTGCTCATTAACCAAAACACTCTGCCCTTTGTTCAACCATGTGACCTTGTCAGGGTTATTGTGAGGTACCTTCTCCAATTTCAGTTTAGTTACTGCCTCCTCTGAGATTATATTATTTGTTGAACCTGAATCTACTATGACCTTGCACACTTTTCCAAGTATCTTGCACCTTGCTCTAAAAAGAGCTCTTCTCTGTTTTGGTTCCTCCTTGACTAGCTATCTAATCAGAACTCTGTTAAACATTAGATTCTCTCCTACCTCAGATTCTATGTGACTAATCTCAGATGTCTTAGGACTCATGGTGTCCTCTTGTGCATAGGCCACTCTCTTTTCATTGCTTGATGAGGAAGCTTTCTCCGGGCACCTATAAGCTAGATGACCCATTTAACTACAATGATAACACTTCATGTTTGCAAAATAGGAATTGCTCCTGCCTTCTCCTCTTCCTCTGTTTGAAACTCCTTGAGGTCCTCTACCTCTGTTATATCCTCCTCTAGAAGATGTTTCACCTCCATGCTCTGTGATTTTAGACTCACCTTGATTTATTTGGTCACTACCTCTTCCTTGGTAGCCATCACATTGTCCTCTTTGATCTCTCTGATCTCTGCCTTTGCCTCTACCCTTAGAAGACTGATCTTGCTTCCTCTTGTTCCTTTCCTCAATCTTGATAACCAATTGATAACATTGGTGTACTGTCTTGGGACTTAGTAAAGCCATTTCCTCTTGGGATATTCCACTTCAAACCATTAAGGTACCTAGCCACCTTGAGGCTCTCATCCTCTGTCACATTAGATATCATGCAAAGTTTTTGAAACTCCTTAGTGTAAGTGTTTACATCTTGGTCTTTCTGTCTTAGAATTTGCCTCTTCTTGTGCAATTGAATCTCATAGTCATCTGGCATATAGGCTTCTTTTACCTTAGCAACCATTCCTTTCCAAGTTGATATGGGCTATTTGCCTACTTTTTCCCTCTCTGTCTGAATAAACTTTCACCATGTCAAGGCTGATCCTCTCAATCTTGACTTAGCAACCTTCACCTTTTGTGCTTCAGTGACTCCATCACACTCAAAATGATTCTCCATGCCTTCTATCCAGTCCATGACCAAATCTGGTTCCATTTTTCCACTAAACAGTGGTATGCCCTCAAGTCCTTTTCCACTCAACACCTTCAATGCCTTCAAGAAAGTCTCCTCCTCCAAAATAGGGTCAGGTTCAGGGACCTTATCTTCTTCTGCAACCTCTTCTTCCTTTGGTACCCTTCCTTCCAACTTCACATTGTTCAATGCCTTCTCAAGTTGCTCTATTCTTTCTTTTAACAACTTTTTGTCCTCCTCTTGTTCTTCAACCATCTTGGCTAATTGTGCATTTGTCACCATGATGGGAGATTCACTTGACTCAACTTTTGACATATAAGATGCTTCCCAAATCTTTTGCTTGCTCTGATACCAATTTGATAGGGAGTGGGTTGGAGGAATCAATCATTGATTCTTGCCCTAGGCCTCTCCTTATAATACCTTCTTGGTGCTCTACTTCACCAATCTAACCTATAGGCCCTTCCTCATGGCTAGGAGCCCCTGGTTTATCTGACCAACCCCTCTTCTATCAACAAGCTTCCTTCTACCAAGCCAACCTTGGTGCTTCGCCATATGCTCTCCATTGGCCCTTACTCTTCTTAAAGACCAAATATCCTCAACCTTCTACTAGATTCTTGCAGGGGTGTGAAGGTGTTGTAAAGCTTCAAATTAGCCTAACTAGGTTCCTTAAGCCACCACAAGTTTCCAACTTTCCATCGCTTGCACACAATTCCTTTCCTTGGGTTTGAAAAGGCTACAAGCCTTAAGCCCTCAATTAGGCCTCTGAACAGAGATAAAGTGAAATTTTAACCTAAACCAACCAAAAGACCAAGGCTCTTTTCTTATGGTTTGTTTTTCTCATGCCTATACCTTGAGGATTTTTAGGGTTTTAAGCCCTGTACATGCCGTACATTGGCCACACTCAAAACTGACCCAAAACCTAGGGTTTTAAAACTTTTCAAAGCTGTTTCAGACTGTCAGAAATTTCTCCCATAAAATTAATTGATAAATCCACCTCTTGATCACCATGCATATTCAAGACCACCAAAAAAATTCTCCAAAAAGAATTTCTCCAAGATCTTTATTGCCCTACAAGATATGAGGTTTTTACTCCAAGTCTGTCCCAACCAAACCTGCATTGGCTCACCTTGGGCAAAACATTTCTTGCAACTCCTGCACTTCCACAAAACCTAAATGATACCAAATTTACAATGAGGGAGCCTAGACACTAATCCCAAAGGGCCGTACAAATTGTATGGTGGGAAAGTGCTCTAGAGCTCCATTCTTTCAAAACTGCCTGTTACAAGCCAGAAAAAGACAGTGAACTAACTATTTACAAATAAAAGATGAAAACAATCTACAAAGGTAAATGAATAGCACACCAGGCTTGTATAATGTGAACACTACATACTACAAACACAATGACAGTGAATTTATTCCATTAAAGCTCAGTTTTAATGCAAAAATACAGAAAATTATCTTTTAAACGTTGTTTTCTTCCAATTTACAAAAATATCACTCAACAATAATACCTCCAAGCCTGCCTTAGGGTCAATTTATGCCTTAAATAGGCTTCCAAAGTAGTTGATCTTCATGGGTCGAGCCTTTTAGATGACCTAGAGAAAACATTATAAAACCCACTGTGTTTTGCAATCTTTGACAACTTTTCACCATATAGCAAAAATGAGCCTCTAAACACATTGAACTCTTAACAACCCATTTTCCAAAGTCCAAAACACCACTAAGCTCAACAAAAAATGGTCTACATGACCTTATGACAATAAACAAAATAAGAACTTCAAACAAAACTTCAATAAACCTTGAACTTGGTGCTCCTGCACGAGGTACACTCAAGGGATCTATTGGATTGCTAACTCAAGGAGAAGGTTCTGATCAAAGAATAATCTTGAAGAATAAAATGTACATACTCAAGTGAGTAAAGCCAGATTTGATACACTCTGCAATATTTTAGAAAAGACACAAAAAATTAATGGTTTGGATGAACAAGTTCTGGGTGACCCATTCCAAGAGTTACACTGCAATTCAGGAACACAAGAGAATAGATGACTAAATTCAGAAAAAGACCCAGGAAATAAAAAAAAGAAGTATTGGAGCCATCACAGCTACCGAGGATATTATGAGGAAACACAAGGGTTACTATAAGGAGCTTCAAGCATATGCAAAGGAGTTCATTGATGTTGCAAAGGAAGGGGTGCCTACATTGTTTAAAGATAATGAAGAATTGAAGGACCAAAGAAAATGGATGAATGAATGTAGATTGATATTGCATGAAGCCTTGGGAGTAGCCAAGAATGAGGAATCAACACTAGAGGAGGCATGTGAGCATTTGGAGAAGATGGTCATCATGGAGATAGCTGCAAGGGATGCTTCAGAGGATGTTGATACACACTTGGGACAAGATTATTTAGATCATATGACACAAGTTCATTTGTGGCTCACTAGAGCTTAATTGTTAATGTTTAATTGTTGTTAATTTCAAAATACACTTATGAAGAGGTGCACCCTCTTCAAAATATTGATATATAAGTGGGACATGTAATGATTGAATAGTAAGGGCAAATAGGAAGAGAATAGTTGATATATAGATGATACTTTCAAAAAAAATATCATTATAGCTTATAGTTTATGGACCATGATGCATGCATAAATTCTAGTAGAGAATCAATGGAAGATCTTTAATTCTATGTGACTCATTATTGGTGTCCATTGTTTGTTGATTTAAACAATTATCTGGTTGTCTCCACACTATTATTTCTCTATTATTTAAACTTGTATATCCAAGTTGATATCCAATTTCATCAATGCACATTTGTTGTTATTGTGTAATCAAGTTGATTGGTTTCAATTAAAGAATTAAAGTCCTTTTAATTGATTACAGTAACTTGGGAGTAACATTTGGATTAGTAAGAAGAGTTAGGTAATTGAAAAGATTATCATACTTTCTCCACATTCATGTTATCTTGTTATTCAAATTAAGGATATACTTTATTTGTCAATACACACTTGTTGTCATTGAGTGATTATGTCAGTTGTTTCCTTCAAGGAAGGATTAAAATCCTTTTAATAAATCATAGTAACCTCGTAGGATCAATTGGATCAATAAGAAGAGTCTGTCAATCACATTCTTGCACATTTATACAAGGTATAAACAAACCTAAGTGCTAAGCAATCAAATTTCTAACCAATACTAGCCACCTGACATAAAATTTCATTGACTACCACTTACCCAATAAATCACTAGTCCACTTCATTCATACATTACTTATCTACTTTCTTATTATAATTGTCACACTAGGAGTAGGAATAGTTACAAGCCATCATCTATCCCACATTCTTTGCCACTGTGGATGGATCCATAAATTCAACCAAATCATACATTCCTCTAATATGCTCCATTATAAAGGTCCACCCACCTAGGTCTAGAGGATCCTAAAGGGTAGGGAGTCATCAACCATATAGGTCAACTCCTCGTTGGTTCAAAAATGTTGCAAGTCAGATCATAGAACCTGACATCTTCTTAGGATTTGTAACCTATATTTTTGAGATCCAATAGGTTTTATTTTCCTTTGACATCCAACCCAAAGGGTTGCATGACCATTTTATGCCAAAGACATGATTTTTCGAAAGGTTAACAAAATTTCACAAATTTTTGGCCATGATGTCCATCAAGTTTGCACACGTTTCAATGAAAACTTATAAAAATACCACGATGATGTTAAGCTCTCTCTTAGCTATCTAACCATATAATTTTTTTATGCTTTGATTATGTTAAGGTTTTCATCTTTAACTTTTTTTGTTAGTCCATTTTTTGTCAAAAACCAACATTTGCTAGTTTGGGTATAGTTTTTTACTCGTTCATCAAATTTTGAAACAAATTACATTTTTTGAAACTAGACTCTATTCTACATGTATTGAAAAAAAATTTGATTAGTTTTTAAAAAATTTATGGGGGAGCACACTCAAATTTCTTCTTTTCAAGATGTGTCCACTTCGAAAATACACTTAAATTCCTTTTTCTCCAACTTAACTTGTTCTCCAACTTAGATCTCTTTTCCCTTGGTATATGAGCATATTCCTCATAATCAAACAAATGAAGATGTATCAAAGAGGGGTTCTTACCTGACCACACTTCTATAGCTGTCTTCTCAACAAGATCTAATGTAGGAGATCTGTTAACAAAATAGTTGGTAGTGGCAATACCTTCATCCCAAAACTTTTGTTCAAGGCCATCTCCACTCAACATAATCCTATCCTTCTTCATAAATTCATTTTTTATCCTCTTTTCAATTCTATTTTTCTAACGGGTGTATGGAGTTGTCTTATGCTTCTCAATCCCATGTTCTTTACAAAACTTATCAAAATTTATAAAATAATAATCACTGCGATTGTCAATCCTCAAATGCTTAATTCTTTTACCATTTAATTCTCACAAAAGCCTCAAAATATTTGAAACGACTAAATAATTCATGTATACTCTTGAGGAAATACACCCATGTCCTACTATAATCATCTATAAAAGATAGTAAAAATACTAGCTTAGAAATCAAAGGAACCTTCATCAGACCAAATACATCAAAGTGAATTAAATCTAACGCCGTAGAAGACTTATGAGAACTAAAATAAATTGGAAGCAATTTTGTTTTCCATAAGCACAATTTTAACAAAATAAAAACTCAGGATTAAAATAATCTGATCCCTCAACAAGGCTTTTATTTTTTGGGGTTCTAAGACCCTTTTCACCAATATGACCAATTCTTTTGTGCAAAATTATTTTTTATCAATAGAAAGTTTCATCTCCAAAGCATGAGTACCCTTAAGTAATAAAAAACCATTACCAATATAAGTAGATACAACACTTTTCTTCACTACTAGTTCTAATGGTGATGATGAAGACTCTAAAACTCTTTTCTTTGTATCAATAGAAGAAATATTGCACTAAATTATGCATGCATCTAATTGAAATAGAGCTCCTATCTGAATACCCTTTGAAAGTACCATAGAACCCCTCATCATATCTCATCTTCGATTTGAGAAAAAAACCTACACACCCAAATTATTAAATTTACTTATAAAAGTAGGTTTTCGGAAAAACCTAGATAAGTAGGACACCATCAATCCCCTCCACTCTATCATCTAGGAATCATATTTTGACTCTTCTACAACCAACTATTTTTTGGTGAGAGTCATCACCTAGGTACACCTTCCTACCATCGAATTATTCATACTTCAAAAACCAACCCCAATGTGAGGTCATGTGGAAAGATGCAATAGAGTCTATTAACCACACATCTTCCAATGTATGTGTTTCCATTGTAGAAAAAAAAGATTCACCATCATCCTTAGAGGATTCAAAATCAAATCCATTCATGTTTTTCTTATTTTACTCCTCTTTACACTCATCACAAAAATGACTAGATTTTCCACAATTCCAACACTTCACCTTGGACTTTTTACGATACTTAGATCTCCCATGAGATTTGAATCCACAATTTACTTTATTTGTATCCTTCTTCTTTCCTTTCTCCTTCAGTCTACCATGAACAACAAGCGCCTCCTTAGCCATTTCAAGCTATTTTCTTCACATATATATTCATAAAGTAATGATGCAATCACTTCATCCATCTTGAATGTGGTAGTGATACTCCCAATGACCTTAACAAGGTGATCCCACAAATCTAGAAATGGACACAACAAAGTCATGCAGTAATCCTCATCCTCCCTTTTTACAAAAATAGAGTTCAACTAGGCAACACGCATGTTGAATTCATTTAAATGATCTACATCATATCCTCCTTCTTCCACCTTCAGAGTATGTTTAATTTCAAAAGAATGGCTTATTCACTAGGGATTTAGCTTGATAAATTTGAGCAGGTTTATCCCTTTTTTATGCAGTTTTCTCTTCATGGACATTTAGGAACACAACGTCAACCAAATAGAGTCTTATCAAACCCTTATCCTTCCCATCCATCAAATTCCAATCTTCTTGTTTCATACCCAATGGCATATTTATAGATACAACCATTCATAGGTCTCTTTCTACCAACAAGCCTTCCATCTTGAGCTTGCACAACTCAAAGTTACCTACGTTAAAATTTTCAATCTCTATTCTTCTAGGTGTACTAGTCATCTCCTTCTTGCAACATAGGACCAAAAAATTCTCTACAAAAAACTCTCACTCAAAGAAAACCAACACAAAAGAATCTCTACCCAACAATCAGACCAATATTGGTAGGATTTGATACCAACTAAAAGGAAGCAAGGTGTACACAAATGCTTCCTACACTAATCTACCAAGGAAATATTCTATAAATTTTAAACCATTAAACAATTACTATGAATTTAAGATGCACAATACAAGAAATATGGATAAATTATCACAACACAAGGTGCACATGTGGAAAACCCTTTCGAGAGAAAAAATCCATACTTCAAAATCCTTCTCAATGTATTATAGTAAAAAATCCGGTTACATACACTTGCAAAGAAAGTCTCTTCCAAGAGTACACAAGTGTTGAATTCTAGAATAATGTTGGAAGCATAATATTACCTGCAAATATTTGTATCATATAACTCCAATCCTTATAGATATATTTATGGATTTTACAAAATACAAAGCAGATACACATACAGAAAACATGCACATGCACAACGTGCAAAATCGACATGCAAATCACATGCACATGCAAAACTCACACCTCTCATAGCAACTTTCTATTTTTTACTTTGTCATGAGTTATCTTCAACAAATGTAGCCCTCAAAAAAAATAAAAAATAACATTGGAAAATGAATAATAATCATGCTAGGAATTATTAAAGGTCGAGACACCTTTTTCCTAACAAAGAATTGATTAGAAGGTATTGTGAAAAAAAAATTATAGGAGGGCTTTGAAAAAATTAAAAGAAAACCACTAATAGGTTGGAAAATAGTTTATGAGGAATAAGGGAATGGAGGAATTTGTGTAATAAAGATAAAAAAAATAGAATAATTCTCTTGGGGAAAAACTTATATCGAAAATGTACAAAAATCCAAATTACAATGGTGCCAGATTCTACAAAAAGAATGTCTAGATTTTGATAATAATTACCAGATAATCATGAATCCAAATCTACCGTGAGGTTCCCACATATGGAACTTTATGCTAAATTTTCATAATCTTATCATTGACCATCTCTCATGGTTCATTAATAATGAAGTCAAGGAATTATTTTGGATGATCTCATGGAATTATCTCCTTCCACCTATGGATATTCCTAAGTTGGTTGTTGGAAAACATTTACTATCATACACAAATAACATATATGATAAGGACTACCTAAAGGAAATGGATAATGGCTTTCCATGGGATTGGGAACATATAAATTCCCTTCAACAAACCTTTGAACTCAATGCATGCTCTATCTGAAGAAATAAAAAAGATAAATATCTATCCAAACTAGGAGGACAAAATAATTTACTAGATGGGCTCCAAATTAGGATCCTGCATAGTTAAAATCGATTACAAAATACAATATATGAAGGATGAAAGAAAATAATAGCCAATAGAGATGTTGGAACAAGTGACCTCTCCTAAAGATTGGTACCTTTACCTAGACAAAATTGAATAAAAGGATTCTAATTGGTGACTACCTCAATGCTATTGGAATAGCTAATCCCTTTCAATGTGTAATGTGAAAAGAATATGAGGAAACAATCAACCATATTTTAATAAATGTTTTTTTATGAGTTGTCCATGAATTCATCCATCTGTATAGGAAGGTATTTAGGTCTCAAGTCAATCTCTTTTGATATGAGAAATATGGAAGGAAATAATAGAATATTCAATGATAAGGAAAATAGCATGGAAAGTGTCATAAATATAATTGAGAAAGGGATTAGTGAAGTCATGATGGACAAAAATTTACTTTTCCTCATAGAAACCCTTTACCAATTGGGATGGGGAGGTCATGAAAAAATGGGGAACCCCTAACCTATTGCAAAAAAAAATTTCAAACAACCTAAAATAAAAGACTTGTAGAGAAGCAATCAAATGGTTCCCACTACTGGAGAGTAAAGATTAATTTTGATGACACCATGAAGGGAAACCCTAGCATCTTTGGTGTTGACATTGAAATAAGGAATAACTAAAGTGATCTTATCTAGTTATGTCTAAGAAATTACCTATAGGTACCAACAATGAAGAAAAATTCATGAAATTATTAACTGGAATTTAACTCTTCAAGAAGAAAAATATCACAAACATTGATATTCAATGATGAAATTCAAAATAGTAAGGCAATAAAATAGAAATTAAAAAAATAATGGAATCAATACATGTTCATTTCTCAATGAGTTGGATAATGCATTAGTTCACACTGTTGTTGTGAAGGAAATCACACGACTGATTTCCTAGCAAATAAAGCCTATGAAATGGTTAAGGATGAGTTTGTCAAATGCCACAATCACCATTGGCATAATATTCCTTTATGATACTTCTACATCAAATAGTGTTGGCTATTTAAGGTAGGAGAATAAATCAACGTAACATGCTTTAATTTAAACTCCAGTTTTGAATAGGATTCGAAAGCAATTCAAATACTCCTTAAACTTCACTAAAGATGGAGATAATTATACATGCTAGGACTCAGAGGTTGAGTCACCTTAATCCCAATATACATAGTTAAAATTGATCACAAAATGTAATCTTTGAAGGATGAAAGCACATAATGGCCAATAGAGCTATGTTGGAACAAGTGGATTCTCTCAAAGATTGGTGGCTTTCCTTTGAAAAAAACACATAAAAGGATTTTAATTGGTGACCACCTCAATGCTATTGGAATAGCTAAACCCTCTCAATGTGTAATGTGAAAATCAGATGAGGAAATAATCAACCATATTTTAACAAATTGTCCCTTTGCCAATGAATGTTGAGAATGACCACATATAGTCTTAATTGGAAATGGGTTATGTAAAGGGAGATACATAATTTGTTTATGAGTTAGCCATGAATTCATACATTTTCACAAGAAGGCGTCTAGGTCACAAATCAATCTCTTATGATATGGGAAATGTGGATGGAAAGAAAGAATATAACATTCATTGATAAGGAAAATAGCATGGAAAGGGTTATAAAGAAAATTGAGAAAGGGATTAGTGAAGTTATGATGGACAAAATTTATTTTTCCTCATAGAAACCATTTACCAATTGGGATGGGGAGATCATGAAAAAATGGGGAACCCTTAGCCTATTGCAAAAGTTCTATTCAAACGACCCCAAAACAAACACTTGTAGAGAAGTGATCAAATGGTTCCCACTACCTAGAGGGAGACTGAAGATGAATTTTGATGACATTGCAAAGGGAAACCTTGGCATCTTTGGTGTCAACATTGTAATAAAGAATGCTTAAAGTGAGCTTATTTAGACTATGTCTAACAAATTTCCTATAAGTGCCAATAATGAAGCAAAATTCATGCCATTATTAATTGGAATGCAACTCTACAAGAAGGAAAATGTCACAAATATTGATATTGAATGGGACTCCCAAATATGCATCAATACCATTTAACATAGTAAGGTAATAAACTAGAAATTAAAAAAATTACACAATAAATATGTTTGTTTCTCAATGAGTTATATAATGCATTAGGTTCACATTGTTATTATAAAGGAAAGCACAAAACTTTCCTATAAAACAAATCTTGCGAAATGGTTGTGGATGAGATTGTCACATGCCACAATCACCATTGGGATAATATCCCCTTATGATCCTTCTCCTTCGGTAAAATAATTTCCTATTTAAGACAAGATCATAAATTAGCATAACATGTTCTAATCTAAATTGCAATTTTTGAATAGGATTCATAAGTAATTTGAAACAATGGTAATTTGAAATCTTCAATATATTATAATGAAGCAAATGTTCTTCTTAAATAGATTTACAAAACTGATGTTTCTAAAATATAAATAAGATTGAAGAAGAAACAAAACTAAAATTACAAAGTTTCTAAAAGAAACTGAAGCGAACAATAGAAGAATGTAATCTAATATTTTACATACATTATTGACCACTAAATTAAATATTCTAAATATTATTTTAATACCCTCCCTTAATGGTCAATCTATCAACTACACCGAGATGTCCCTTGAGTTTTACAAACTTATTTGGACTAAGAGACTTGGTGAGATTATCAATAGTCTGATCCTTTGTCGAAACATACTGCAATACTATTGATCCATCTTTGACAAGTTGGCAAATGAAATGATAGTGAAGTTCAACATGCTTTGTCCTTTCATGGAAGAATGGATTTTTGGCTAGTTGAGCACCCCTTGATTGTCATAGTACAAGGGAGAAGGCCCTACTTGAAATATTTGCATGTCTGAAAGCACCCTTTGAAGCCAAACTGCCTCAGAAGCTGCTTTAATAGTTCCTCGATATTCAGCTTCAGTTGAGGAAAGAGCCACTACCTGCTACTTCTTGCTAGTCCATATGACTGCACCTATACCCAAATTGAATACATACCCTATGTTAACTCTCAAAAATGCAAGCTGAATGCCTCAAGCGGCTTCCAATATCTTGATACGCTTTAAGGTAACAGACAAGGTCAAGAGAACTCAACCTTCTACTCTTCAGGTGCTGCCAAACCTAGGTGGGTGTACCTTTCTGAATTGGGTAGACTTAACTTATGATTATTCCTCTTGCAATGATTTTTCCACAATGGCAGATGGAAGTGAACAAATGAAATCAAACTTGACAGCAATAGTAATCTTTTGATCTAAATTCTAAAATGCTTAATTAACAAATATAAAGAAATGGAATGAGTTCAAAATGATGAAGTGTGGAGACCAGTGCCTTATTGGGTATGCGGAGTCAAAAATGAAATCAAAATGAACAACACCTCTCTGGAGAAAACTCAAATTATCTGGCATATATTTTTTTTACAAATTGTATGAACATGCAATTCTGTAACTACTAAGCTCTACTTTAACAATCCAGATGAATCTCTCTGATTACTATGATCAATTAAAAGGATTTAATCTTTGCTTGAAAGAACCAATTGATTAATCACACAGATACAAAAAATGTGCATTGATAAACTAAACATGAACTTGTTATGTCAATTTAAACAACCAGAAAGCATCAACCTTGGAGACAACTTAGCAGTATTTTCATTAAATTCAACAAAAATTTGACACCAGAAAAATGTAGCAACATCAACTGATTTTCATAAATACCTCCATTCTGAAATCATGCATCATAGTCTCTGATCTGAGAATGTTTACTCTACTGTATCAAAAATATAATAGCTGATCCCCATTTTACAATTACAAAATGCCTATTTATACACCAGCAGCGAGAAAATAAATCATTTGAAATTCCATGTCGGCCCTCCACAGAATTTGGGCTCAAACCAAGTCGGCCTGCAATGGTTCTCAAATGTATACATGTCGGCCACAATATCTGAATTTCTATTAATCTCACATGAAACAGTCGATGAGACAAACCAATAGTTATGTCGAAGGAAATTCAATTGTTAATCACTCCGTGGGTTCAATTCGCTTTCGCTGTGACACATCAGAGTCGGGGAGATGTCATACAACCAACATTATGTTTCACCGAAGACAAGAAGCATCTGCATGTTCCCCTTATGTTTCGCTGTAGCTCTGTGATATCGGGGAGACCTCACGCAAAACACCCCAAGTGTTACTGATATGTATTTCATTACATGCCTTCCATTCACTGAGACACAAGGATATCTCTTACCGATGTGTTCTTTTGCTTCATTCACTGTCACTGTAACTTAATGGTATCAGAGAGACCTCTTGCAAATTTCATTACATTTCCTTGAAAGCCCCTTTTACCTTTTGTATGTCGCTGTAACCTTCAACCATCGGGGAGACGCTATAGAGATTACCCTTTGTTATACCGAAAGTCCACATGAAACATTTTGGTCATTGTGACAAATTTTTTCTTGCCGATGAGTCCACCTTGTGCTTTATCGGGAAGACCGAAGGTCACTCGCCAAGACCTCATACTGAAATAATACCTCTCATTGATAAGCCCCTTGCACAAGTCGGTGAGACACCATGGAATCATTATGACATTTCATTGAAGCCCTTAATTCTTACCGATGAGAATCCCCCTGCCACCGGTCGGTGTGACAACAAGTTCTTGCTAAGACCCTATCCTAAAAACCATGGCTTTGGTCAAAGTAAGTCCACATGAGCAAATCGGTAAGACACATCAAGATCGCTATAACATTATGCCAAAATGTGTATCATTGTTTGTCGCCGAAACAATGCAAATGTCCTGTCGAAAGCCACCTGCATGAAAATCCCAATCGCTGTGACATCAAATGAGTCTTGCCGAAAGGAAACATAGAGTCATGTTAGCAGAAAACAAACAATGGGTCAGGGAGACAATGGTATTCTCACGCCAAAAGGAACCAGAATGTAAAAAATGCATGATCCGATGAAAACTATGGAGCAACATGGGCCAAAAGTGAGCAGAATGATATGAAAACAAAACCTAGTGCTTATGATAAGGACCCTATGGAAACTTAGGGTTATGGAAAACATGTGAAAATGTTCAAAAAAATTTAGTTCCAACAGTGGCTCCGTTGAGGGATGAATGATAGTAAGATCATTGCAAGGATCCAGATCTTTGGGTGGGCAGACCAAACACAAAACGATGAACTAGTGAACATAAATGAAGTGAATGGAAATGGAAATGAAGTAGGATGGAATGGAAGGAAAGTGAATGCAAAATGGAGATGAATGGAAAATGAGAGTGAAATGGAGATGGACAAAATCCTAAACTACTATGCATGGAAAATAATTTTAAAGAGGATAAGCAAGAGTTGTCCATGCACTGGCAACCCTTAATCCTCTATGTTGCTCAAGAGAAAAATTGCTTCAAGAATTTCCCATGAACAAGAAATTCTTGATCCTCACCAGCCATATTTTGTAAATAGTATGAGTCTTCACCCTTCTTTCCAACAACAACAAAAGGTCCCAGCCACAAGGCTTCAAATTTACCATGTTTTCCCTTCTCCTGACACCTTGCATTCCACATCAACACCAAGTCATTCTCTTCAAATTTTCTATCCTTTGCCTTCTTTTCAAATAGATACTTCATCTGTGTCTATAACTTCATGTTTTGGTTTTGGGCACTTCTCCTTATTTCATCAAGTTAAGCTAGTTGCTCCATTCTTTTCTCCATAGGTTCAGGAACATCCAAATCTTCTTGAAGGAAAAACTTGTAG
>VDFB02270651.1:816666432-816680970 GCA_007258455.2 Sequoia sempervirens
TGTGAGAGAGAGGTAGGTAGAGAGAGGGTGGGAGAGATAGAGAGTAGAGAGGGAAGGATAGAGAGAGGGAGAGGTAGGGAGGGAGGAGAGAGATTTGAGATAGAGAGAGAAGGGAGGGAGGAATAGGAAGGGAGAGAGAGAGAGTAGGAGGGAGAGAGGGAGGTGAGATGGAGAGAGACAGAGAGGAGGGAGAGGTATGGAGGGAGAGAGAGAGTGAAGGAAGGAGGGAGGGAGAGAGAGGTAATTCTTAAGCTCAAGGGAGAGAGATATATATAAAGGGATGGAGATAGTGAGAGAGGTGTCTAGAGCATAAGAGATTAACAATGGGTGAGATAGAGAGAGAAAGATGATACAACTTGATGATTACTAAAATTTATCCTCTTGAATAGTGAAATTTGACATGTTGAAGACTAAAATTTGACTAAGACTAAAAAATTATAAGATCTTCAACAAACTATAATTTTCATTATAACTCAAAGATATTTGAACCCACTCTCAAACATCCTAAAAATATATACATGAAATGTAACTTAAAGTATAAGAAATTAAATGTCCATATGTAAATGTCAATTATATAGTTTCAATGGTAGAGAAAGAGAAAGAGAAAGACATAATAAAGAGTTCAATAAAATGCATTCTAAAAATCCATCATTCACATTTGGCGCACACCAATTGATGCACTCTCATTTGGTGCTCGATAAATGGCTTGCATTAGGAAATACCAACCCTTTGGGTTCTGTTACAACTGAAAAAATTGGCTTTCATCCCTGTCTCCCATGTACCAAAAAAAATTGTCACACCTTAATTTTATAAATAATACAAATTATTGAGATTTGTGTGAAAAGATCCATTTCATAAACCATGTTAACCAATAGTCCCATTAATTTTACCTTTGACACATAAGCATTCCTCTGGTCATCATTGAGAAAAATCCTTAAAAGCAACTTGTCCATATTGGGAAGATCATGTGTAAGTCTTTCCGATTAGCAAGTCATAGCCTTTCAATTTGAACATTTTCTACATATCGGCAAGAAGTGAATCAAGTCACAACGATCAAAGATCCTCGAGATTACATAATTAAGAAGACAATGCCTATCATTTCACCAATGAATTCCTATAAAAAAGAACAAAGTAATTGAAGGGAAGTTTTCAAATCATGCCGAGCTCTTGACTTACACTGGTGGAAACTTCATTGAAAAGAAACATATTTTATTTTGTCGATGAAACAAGAGAATGACTATTGGAGAGACATACAATCGGAGCGAGTCCCTCAGATCTCTTCGACCACATGGGTTACACCGATGAAGGAATGGGGAGAGTCTCGCCGACCTATCCAAATAAATGAAGCGGTAGAAGAAACATGTCAAGGAGATCAAGTACATCGATAGAGAATTCTATTCTCTTAGCAATGGTTCATGTCAGCCTGATGGTAACATGGAGTAAGCTAATTTTTTTGAAAGAACTCTAGGTGATCATCAAAAGGGTTTTAGTGGTCTAGAGCACCTTGACATTGGGAAAACACCACATTTTTCTACCTGAAGTAATGAAAGTTGAAATATATGAAAAGGGGCAATTGTATAGTATTGGAAAGATTATTTGGTTATCCTTCTGACTAAGTATGAGAATTAAAGGGATACTTACATGGAAAAGACATTCAATTATGTCTTGGCAATTTGTTGTGAATATATAAACAAAGGTGGCACCAACTTAGATACATAGATCGACCTAAGACAAGAAAGGCTTCACCAATGCAATCTTTCATATCATTCTAACATTATGAAATTCAAAAAAATTGTTGCACTCATCCTTAGAGATGGACATGAATGGCCGCATGATTGAACATTATGTAAATATTGTTTGATTGAAAGCAGAATAAACCAAAAGAATTTATAGAATTTGCAGCAGAAAGGACGAGAGATCGAATGAGACTCAAAGAATTCAATGCTACCAAAAATTCACAAGTAAGCATATGAAGTCCCTGTAATTGGTAAATTATAATTCAAATTCTGCCATCTTAGGGGATTAAAATGGAAAGTTCCAATTCTGCAAAAAAAAGAGTAGGAAGCAACAGGGTGAGACTAGTCAACCCAAAAGTAAAAAATAGAAAATTGAAGTAGGGGTGGAATTCAAAACTAAAGAACAAACATTGAACCAAGACCTTATTGAACAAATTCCTAGTTCAGGGCCAAAGGCCAGAAGGTCTACACAATTAAGGGCCAATGTAGAAAATTTTGAAGAAAAATGCAAACATATAGGAGATTTGTGGACTCTTGTTAGAGGATATGAGTTTGAATCAGTGTGCAATCCCTAGAATTTCAATTTAGGAAAACTGGTTGTCCCAAATGTATTTGTGAATGTAGAACTCATGAAACTTTTGGCTGAACAATACAACCCATACCTTAAAGCTATATACAGCTTGCAAGGTGAACCCTTCATACATGTGTCCAAGACTGCACTTTGTGAGGTTTTTAACGTAAGTGACACATGTGATAAGCCAATTGTACGTGAGGATTTAGAAAAGGAGTATTGGAGAATGGATACAACTTATAAAGGATGGAGATTTCCATTACATTGACCTAGGAAGTATAGAGACCTTGTTCCACTTGAAGACAATGATGGGCCTCCTTTTCATGTTGATTTTTTTGAACCCTACCTAAAACACACATATTTCTCAGTGTGTCAAGTATTGGGAACTGAAGCCTTTGAATTCATGTCTATAGGGCCAATGGTGATTGCAATGGATATATAGTGCCACAATGCAAGACCTTTCGATTATGCCTCACACATTTTCAAATGGATTGAATCAGGGCTAATGGAAATACAAAATGGATCTCCGACACTGCACTTCAAACATTATTCCATTCCCATGCATATGATATTGTACAATGGATAGGAGTCATAGATATGGCTAGAAGAATTGAAAATTACACAATCTGATAAGGAAGATCAACCACTACCAGTGCAATTGTGGACTGCTATTTGGGACTGCAAATTTGTCAATTCTAGTTATGTTCATTTTGAGGAATATTTTGTTAAGATATTGTATAGATTTTTCAATCACCCCTGTGATTATTCATTGCATGATGAGATTAAAAATTTCTAAGGACCTACAACTATTGGTCATAATTGGGGTGATTGGTATTTTTATGTTGATGCCACCATGATTAGGGTATATGGTTTTGAGGATACACCTTTCCTTCTACCAAAAATCGTGCCAAATATGATTTGCATATTTGGAAATTGTTAGACAAATGGATTATTCAAATGTTATGAACTTGAGTGCCTATGAGAAACATGCATTCATGCCAAGTAAATTATGCTTTGGAGACTTTACTATGTTGTCAAAGGAAGGGTATGATCTTATTTTAGATAAGTTATCAAATTTCAATATGAAGAAGGCTCCACCAAGAAAGGGATTTGATCCTGAGGGTTATATTGATTTTTCCAAAAAGAAGGAAAACTTGGATGGATATGTTCATATACCCTATCCACATGATGATATAATAAGGAACATGGAAGAGAGGGAAGTTGGATTGTCTATTGATGAGTATAACAGGAAAATGGAGCAGAGAATGAAGGAATTAGAAGTGGAAAAAAATTTGTCTTCTAGAAGTGAGGAATCTTCTAGTGAAAAGGAACACTAAGGACGAACTATCAAAATCTCTAAACTAAGAATGGAGGAGTATCAACCTCCCAATACAGAAAAAAGAAGTTGAAGAAGCATCTGATACTGATTCTAGGCAGTTAACCTATAAATATTTTGTTTCTGATGATAAATTTATAAGGTCTCCTGAATTTAGATCATTTTTGTACAAGCAAAAAGGGAAAGCAATAAGGGAATTTTTCATAGATATCACACCAAGAAATGAAGCCCAAGTGTTGAATACTATGAAATTAGATGTGGAGAATAAGATGAAGGATATGACTCCAGAGAGAGGAAGGAAATTGTTGGATTCTAGTGTAATGATCTTCGCTAGTTTAGATTTGAATTATGCTCTTATTTTTTATAGTTTTTGGAATAATAATGGTGCTAAACATAAGCTCAGTCCAGAAGGAGTTACAAAAGTATACACCAGATCAAGATATAATCTTGATGAGCACTCTCTCATGATTTGGGCCCTATATCCCCCATAGAAGAAATCTGTGATCATTGATATTGAGAAGGCCTTTAGCCATGTGATGACATTGAAAGTAGGAGAAATTGATCCTATGGCTATGGCTGACATTGGCATTAATATAGCTCAATTAAATAAAGAATAGATTCAGATTTTGATCAAGGAACAAGACATGTATAAAATAAACAATGAAAAGATTCTCAAAGAAAATGATTTTTTGAAAGACACGATCAAAGGTACACTCAAGGGATCTACTGGATTTCTAACTCAAGGAGAAGGTTCTCAATTAATGAATAAGAGTGAAGAATCAAATGTACGTACTCAAGTGAGTAAAGCTAGATTTGATACACTCTCTACAATATTTCAAAAAAGAGATACAAACTTAATGGTTTGGATGAACAAGTTCTGGGTGACCCATTCCAAGAGTTACACTGCAATTCAAGAACATAAGATAATAAATGACTGAATTCAGGAAAAGATCCAAGAAATACAAAAAAGAAGTATTGAGCTGTGAGAAAATTGGATCAAATCGTAATTAAAATCAACACATGTTAATAAAACATTAAATCGAAAAGCTGAAAGAAAGAAAACAAAATGTGCAAACCGTAACAACAGCCTTTCGAAATCGTTTTATCCTCCTCTATCTTCACCGTTTTGTTGCTTTGAAATGGCTCTCAGATCAGCAGATAGAGCTCAACAAAATGACAGCATGAAGAACGAGATTTAGAATGCATAATATGCAACATCTATGCTAACATGAAAATGGGAATGTGATGCTGAAAATGATATGAGTGCATAAAGCTGATTGCATGAATGTGAGTATGCATATGTAAGTGCAGGCATATGAACGTGGGTGATTAACCAAGGCTTGGATTTGCACGTGCTTTTATAGAGTTTTCGAACGAGTTTGATTGGCTGAATCGATCGACGGTCCGGATTAAGCTTGTTTCGAATGGACGGCGAGAGATTTTCGAAAGTGGACAGAAGAATGGAAGGTTTCCTTTCTCTTTATTGAGTTCGAAGGGAAAATTCCATTTTGAAGGATAAGATACGAATTTAGAAGGGCGAGTTAGCATGAGTTAGAATTTTGGGAAGGTGAGTTAATAATGAATTAAATAAATTAAATTTATTTAATTAGGAGTGAAGATGGAAATGGAAACCCACATAATTAAATAATTCATATTTAATTATGTTTAAAAATGAAATTAGAGTGAGGTGGAAAATATT
Source organism: Sequoia sempervirens (assembly GCA_007258455.2). NCBI lineage: Eukaryota > Viridiplantae > Streptophyta > Pinopsida > Cupressales > Cupressaceae > Sequoia > Sequoia sempervirens. Next base: position 816,671,775 of record VDFB02270651.1, read on the forward strand.
AAATAACATATTTAATATTTTGAAATTCGAAAATGGGATGGAGAATATTCCATTATTTAAATATTCAAAATATTTAAACTTTAGAATAAAATGATAATTAAATATAAATAAATTATACAAATTTATTTAATTTAATTAAGCGGAGGGTAGAAATGTTAGTAATTAAATAAAATTATTTATTTAATTTAAGGTAGAAGAAATAGAAAAATGAACGATATAAATAAATAATTAAATTTATTTATATGTAGATGACATTAGAGGAATTAATTAAATAAATCATATTTAATTAATTAACAAGCTTAATCATGACCATTTTTAGACATATACATTTTGCCCCTCTTTGAAGTGATGTGTAAAACACATTGCTTCAAAGAAAATAAGATTTTGCCCCTGATATGCTTTCGATGTTGCTGCTGATGATGCCCCCTCGGGAGGTAAATCACGGATGATATGAAGTCTGAAAATGTGATAAAGAAGATTGGATAATGATATTCTGCAGAAGAGACAGTGATTTAGCTCCCGATAAATGATGAAAAAGATGCCCCTGTTGATATGATGCCCCTTTTGATGGAAATGGTAAAATGATGATGATGAACTGATAACTTTGCTTCCCGAAAAGAGAAAAACAAAGAGTAAATGACTGATAAAGTGTTTGATAGATTTGCTTTCTGCGATAGAAAACAAATAGTAGATGAATGATTTCCTTTTTGATAAATTTTCTTTCTGCGATAGAAAACAAATAGTGATTGATGGTAGATCAGATTGATATGGTATCGAGCTAGATAAATTTGTGTATTGGTTTGCCTGATAGGATTGATTGGGTGATATGGGTCTGTGATATGATGCACTGGTATGAGTCACTGATATCGGTCACTGATATAGTTCACTTGATATGGGTTACTGATATGGGCCATTGATATGGGTCACTTGAGATGAGTCACTGATATTGGTCACTTTGATATGGGTTGCGATTGCATGCTGTGAGGCATTGATAGATAGAGAGATTTTGATTGAGTTTTTCAAAATCGAGGTGTGTCGGGACCACACAGAGATCTTGGGGCAGGAGATAAGACTTCCATCACAGAGGCCAACCCTATCAGGGGGCTCTGATATTTTTGATGTATCATTATTGATTCATTCACACATCTCGATGTCTATTATGTTTGGAGCATGTACGTTATTTTGGTCATATCTCATGTATCTCTTTGGAATTTTTAGCTTCATTGGACATTGGACATTTGTATTATTTTTGATGAGTAATGATATGCAGCGGCGATGATTTGTGATGATGTGATGTGCATTTATGATGTGATATGCATTTTTTTTATGTGTTATGGATTTTGATATGAATTTTAATGATTTGATGACTACCATGATTTGCAGGATGATTCGATATGATGTTTTTATGATGATGATGATGACTGATGATGTAGACTAATGATGTCATGCAGGTGGATGACTTATGAAAATGATATGAAAATGTATATATGGAGTATTTGTTTTTTGAATGTTCAAATGTAAGATGATAAAGGATGACAAATGAATTTGCAAAATGAAAAGATATGGAAAATGATAGGATGATTAACGATACGATATGAATGTAAATGTTCTATAATGATGATTAAGTGAAATGATAAAATGAAATGCAATGATAATGACATGTATGAAAATGATAAGTGATATGAAATGAACTGCATGGTAAGATATGATAACGAAAATGATAATGAATGAAATAATAGTGAATGTATAAAAGGAACATGAAATGAATATGAAAATGATAAAGTGTTAATGAGATGAAGATGATAGAGAAACTAAATGATATGCAAATGAATGATAAATGATAAATGATAATGCAGGTGAAAGGTGATGATGAAACAAATGTTCAAATGTCCTCCACAAGTAGTCCAAAGAGACATGACATCCATTGATGTGATTATTATCCTTTCAAAACTCAGGTGCAAATCCACTATGCAGGTATGTATAAATGATCTAAAATGAAATGCAACTAAATGAAACTGACCATTTTGTTGAGCTTGTTGGTATATTTTCTGGAATCATCATAGAGCGTTTTAAAATGTTGGAGGTATGTACAAGCATCAGAGGGGAAATTAGCACCAATGATGACCTGAGTACAACTTTCATGATTTTTGATATAGCAAGTGAACACAAGCATCTAGGTATAATTGAACCGAGATGACCTGAGCATTTCTTGCGTAAACAGACAAAGACTAACCACTATCTGATGCAAATTTGGAACCGTCATCAATGATAAATCATCACATCTCGTGACATATTTGCAACCGATAAATGATTAACCTCCAGACAACAGACAAAGAAAAAATCATCCTCTTTCCTCGCCACTCTAGTTCAGTACATCATCGAGTGTGCTCCAGAGAAATGATATCGAAAATTAAACAACCATTATTCAAAAATGGACTACTGTGATTCCAAACATTAATTCAGATTTAGAGATCATCCAGATATGAGTCATGATAAGGTACGCAACTGAAAGCTACTGTGATATGGATCAATGGTTGGTTGTTTTGGTTTGAGTTGGTTGTTTTGTTTTGCGTGATTGGCTTCGATGTCATTGTCTTACCGTTTGAAAGTTGATTGCCCCCAATATGCCCCACGTTTGCCCTAGGTATCGACACAACTTGTTGAAGTGAATAATAATCAAGCCATGATAAGACATTATCGCTCGAGGCAAATGATGATAGCATGGTGCTGGTGTGACCCTAAGATGATGGAAAAGATGCATGAAAAAGAAGGATGAAAATTTAAATGCAGAACATGAACTAATAGATGGAGAGCTCCAAATAGCGTCTTTTGCCATATTTTCACTATTTGTTTTATTGCATTTTTCTTTAGATCTACCGTTTGCCGTTTTCACCCATGGGCGATTTGATTTTATATTTCTTCAGGACTTTTTCTGATTTTTTGATATTTTTCAAGACTTTTTCTGATTTTTATTTCTTAGGACTTTTTTCTGATTTTTGATATTTTTTTAGGACTTTTTCTGATTTTTGATATTTCTTCTAAGACTTTTTCTTTTTTTGATATTTTTTTTGGACTTTTTCTGATTTTTGATATTTTTCGGATTTTTTTTTTGATATTTCTTTAGGACTTTTTTTATTTTTTAATATTTTTTCAGGACTTTTTCTGATTTTTTGATATTTCTTCAGGACTTTTTCTGATGATGATGACCATCTTAGACATAATACTTCTTCAGATGCATGTTGTTGATCGGCTCGTCAAACAGGTCCCCTTCTGGCGTTGATAGCTTGTAGGCTCCTGAACCATAAACTGCGATAACTACATAAGGACCTAGCCAATTTGGCTCGAACTTTCCTTTCTTCTCTCTGTCTTGTTGATTGCGTGGATTCTCTTTCAGAATGAGATCACCCACCTGAAAGGTACGTGGTTTTACTTTATGGTTGTAGCTACGAGACATCATCTGTTGATAAGCTTTCAAATGATCAGCAGCCCTTTGTCTCTTCTCATCTAGAAGTTCCAGTTCTTGGAGTCGAGAAACTCTGTATTCATCATCTGTCGTTAAACCTTTCAATGATACTCTGAGTGAGGGAATCTCAACTTCTAAGGGCAATATTGCTTCTGCTCCATAAACAAGAGCGAATGTTGTTGCTCCTGTTGGCGTGCGGATACTAGTTCTGTAGGCCCATAGAGCAGGATTGAGTTGAACGTGCCAATCCTTTCCTGATGTATTCACAGTCTTTTTCAAGATTTTCAATATGGTTTTATTTGAGGCTTCTGCTTGGCCATTCCCTTGTGGATAGTATGGTGTTGAATATCTGTGCTGTATGTGGAATCTTTCACAAAGTTCCTCAACATCCTGATTTTTGAATGGTCGTCCATTATCTGTAATAATGGAGTTAGGAATGCCATACCGACAAATGATATAGTTGAGTATGAAGGAGGATATTTGTTTGCCGGTAACTTTAGTAAGAGGGACTGCCTCAATCCACTTGGTGAAATACTCTGTTGCTGTGATGATGAATTTATGCCCGTTTGATGAAGAAGGGTGAATCTTGCCCACTAGATCTAAACCCCATTGAGAAAATGCCCAGGTTGGTGTAAACGGTTGGAGTTCTTGTGCAGGGGCATGAATGAGATTCCTATGGATCTGACATTTGGAACATGTTTTCACAAAAGTGAATGATTCCCTCTCCATTGTAGGCCAGTAGTAACCCATTCTAATCAGTTTTTTAGATAAGGTCAGTCCACTCGAATGAGTACCACAGATGCCACCATGAACTTCTTGTAAAGCTTTGTCAGATTCCTCACGTTCAAGACATCGGAGTAAAGTACCATCAAGACCACGGCGATAAAGGGTGTCAGCGATGAGGGTATAGCGAGCGGATTGGCGGATAAAGTTGCGTTTTTGGTTACGGGATAAATCGGGTGGTAAGATGTCATCTTTGAGATAAGTATAAATTTTTCCGTACCAAGGCGAATCGGATCTTACCAAATGACAAATGATTTGGCTTTCAGGTGTATCATAAGCAGGTGTAAATGATTGTTCCACCAGAAATTCATAACGATGTTGAGTTTCTGGGAGTTGTAACAATGATGCGATCGTAGCCATAGCATCAGCTGCTTTATTATCAAGCCTTGGAATTTGTGTAAATTTGATGTCCACAAAGTATTTCTTGAAGTCATCCACCATCTTTTTATAAGGTAGCAGTTTTTCATCTTTGGTTTGGTAGTCATTATTGATCTGACAAATGACCAATTGTGAGTCACCATATACCTGTAACTCTGTTATTCTCCATTCCAGTGCTATCTTGAGTCCAGTGATTAATGCCTCATATTCAGCTATGTTGTTGGTGCATGGGAACATTAGCCGATATGAACGAGGAATGGTATGTCCTTGAGGGGTGACAAAAAGTATGCCTGCTCCCGAACCATGTTGAGTGAAAGAGCCATCAAAATATAAGGCCCATGTTTGTTTAGATTCTGCAGTGAAGACATCTGCATCTGGAAATTCAATGTGCAAGGGATGATCTACTTGTAGTGGTGCCTCTGCTAATTGATCAGCTATAATTTGTCCTTTGATGGCCTTGCGGTCAACATAGTGTATGTCAAACTCACTTAGAATCATTACCCATTTTGCTAACCTTCCTGTCAATGAGGCCTTGCTCAACAAATACTTGAGTGGATCAATCTTCGAAACCAAATTAACTGTATGGGTCAGCATGTAATGCCAAAACTTTTGTGAAGAAAAGACTACTGCCAGACAAGCCTTCTCAATAGAAGTGTAGTTGAGCTCATGACTTGTTACTGTTCTACTGATGTAGTAGATTGCACGTTCCTTCCCGTAGAGTCTTCTTGTGCTAGCAGTGCCCCCAGAGATGTCTCTGTTGCGGCAATGTACAAGATGAGTGGTCTGTCTGGATCTGGTGATATGAGAACCGGTGGAGTCATTAGATATTCTTTGATTTTCTGAAAAGCCCATTCACATTTGTCATCCCACTTAAAAGGAACATTTTTATGCAGTAGATGTGTGAATGGTAAACTCTTGTCAGCCAATTGTGCGATGAACCTCCGTATAGATTGAAGTCGTCCTTGTAGTGATCTTAGCTGACTGATGTTCTTTGGTGGGGGCATTTCCATGATTGCTTGAACTTTTGCTGGATCTACTTCAATTCCTTTTTCTGAAACAATGTACCCCAAGAGTTTTCCAGACTTGACCCCAAAAACACATTTCTTCGGGTTAAGACGAACTTTGAATTTTTCTAATCTTGCAAATATTTTGGACAATACTTCAAGATGTCCTTCTCTGGTGTATGATTTTTCCAGTATATCATCCACATAATCTTCCATGAAGACATGCATCATGTCATGAAAAATTGTAGTCATGGCTCTTTGGTAGGTAGCCCCAGCATTCTTTAGACCGAAAGGCATGACGTTCCAACAATAAGTTCCCCATGGACACGTGAAAGTTGTTTTCTCTTGATCTTCAGGTGCAATCTTGATTTGGTTATATCCAGAAAAACCATCCATTAATGAATACATGGCATGGCCAGCTGTCAGATCAACTATGGTGTTAATGTTCGGTAATGGGAAATCATCCTTAGGACATGCTTTATTAAGATCTCTGAAATCTGTGCATATTCTAATAGTTTTATCCGGTTTGGATACAGGTACAATATTGGAGATCCATTCTGCATAGTCGATTGGTCTGATGAAGCCCACATCAAGAAGTTTTCTCAGTTCCTCTTTAACTAATAATGCAACATGAGGGTGCATTTTTCTGAGTTTTTGCTTTACCGGCTTGACCCCTGGTTTGATAGACAAATGATGCATGATAAGATCAGGATCCAGACCAGGCATGTCAGCATAAGACCATGCGAAATTGACTTGGTTTGCTTTCAGGAATTCCATAAACTTTGGTATTTCTTTCTCTGTCATAGATGCGGCTAACTACAAAATTCTTGGTTTGTCAGAAGTCTCGAGATCGACAGCATTTGTAGACTCAATCAGAATAGGCGACCGCTCATGGTAGTGCTCCGGGAGAGTGTCAAAATTCCCATCGTTTGGTGCCTCTAAGAGGTTTTCACCATTAGATACGCTCTTTATTTTATCTTTTATTTGATCTAATACTGCCAGATTCTGGTTTTCACCATTAGATCTTTCTTTTTTTTTTTTACTTTTGCAGCTAGGAGACTTGACACTCTCCTGATCAAAAACTCTATGTCAAAAATCACTGGTGGAACAATCATTCGCATCCTCTGCGGAAAGGAAGTTTACGATAGCTTCATCACTTGGAAACATAGGTATGTTAATAGATTCCGTAAAATCCCAATCAATAAGGTCAGGATGGAGTAAAGGTAGAGGGTCGTTAGGTTGTGTGAGATCGGATATGGTTATGGTCATGACAGAGTGGTCTGTAGGATCCGAGGTATAAGGTGGATCAATGATGATACTGTCCTCATGATGATCTTGTTCGTTTGGATCTGATTCAGTATCACTAGAATCATAGTCGACCTGTGGTTCGGATTCTCGCGGTTGGGACCCTGAACCTTGTCCTTCAATTAGAGTTGGGGCATACTGGTGTATTACATCAACCTCTTTGTCTCTCCAGAACTCATCATTGTAAATGGTGTCCCATTCATATTCAGCAGAGTCCGTATCAGAATTGTTGTCTAGGAAATTCTGAATTGTTGCCAAACATGTCTCTTGTGAATCTGAGCTTTCTTGCAATGCAAAGACAGTGCTATGCAGTTGTTTTTCTTTGGAGTGATTTTCATAACCCAATCCAGTTTTCTCTTTTGCAGCAAGTCCGTGGAGGTGAATGGGTTCAATTACTCCTTCCTTCCTTTTTCCAATAGGTCCCTCATCATAACCCATCTTCTGCATGATTAAATATCCTTTTCCATATTTATCTGTGGGTAATTTGACATTAGAAACTACTTCATCTTCATCTTTATAGAGCCAATTTAAAATTTCAGTATCCTCCGGGTTTTCCATGGGAAATTTTTCTTTGATGAATTGCCCATTAAATTTTGTAATTGGCTCTATTGGCGTTTGCTTTGATGTTGATGCTGCTGAAATTTGATGTTCTCTAATAGATGGCTGTCCATGTGATCGTGGTGATGTAGGTAAATTGACAAGACAAAGAGAGTATTCTCCAACTCCATGATCCTTGAATTTCATCTTTTTGTCAAAGCTATTGGTCAATTGACTGATTTGTGTGTTAATCTTTAGAGAAGTACTAACATGAGCTTCTCGATTATTAGGGACCAAAGTATCTTGACTAGCCTTTATGTTGGCGCAAGTTTGAGTGTTGGAATTATCAGCAGGTATCGTGATTTCTTGTCCATCATAAGGAAACTTGAGACATTGATGGTAAGTTGATGGGACGGCTTGCATTTCATGGATCCAAGGATGACCCAACAAAATGTTATATGCCAGATCGCGATCCAGTACTTGACAAAAAGTATTCTTTATAACAAGGGCCCACTCTGATTGGCAGCATGATTAGACCTTTGGATGCTCTTTCTTCATCATCATAAGCTTTTATGGTAATCTTTCTTCTGAAATCAATGGAGTCCTCAGAAAATCCTAAGGCTTTGACCACCTTCAAGGTACAGATGTTCAAACCAGCACCTCCATCTATTAGAACCCGTCTGATGCAAAATTTATGGACCATGACCTCTAAGTACAAAGATGAGTTGTGAGGATGGGTTATGGAAACGTCATCTTTATCGGAAAATGAAAGACAAGTGGGTGAGGATAAATGTCCTACCATGGCTTGAAATTGATTCACATCCAAATCAGTAGATACATTGGTTTCAATGAGGGCCTTTTCAAGAATTTCTTTATGGGCTGGAGAAATCTTTAATAGTTCGAAAATAGAAATTTGAGCGGGGGTTTTTCGAAGTTGATTGACCAAATCATATTGATGTTGAGGTGGAGGTTCAGTGGATCTCGAGGAGGTGCCTTTTAAGACAACTTTGGCTTGTGCTCTTGTTGTTGCGTTGACTTCTTGATATTCCTCCTTCTGTTTGACTTTTATGACATTCACCCGCTCATCGTCCGCATAGAGATGGTTGATTATATGGTCATCATTGATGTGATTTACTTCTTTGTCGGAAGACTCACCTTTTTGATAATTAGGTAAAGGATTGCGAAATGCTTGGTGGTCTGCATTGGTTTGTTGATTTCCTTCTACTGTGATGATGTCATTATCAATTAAGTCTTGAATGGCATTTTTCAAGGCTTGGCAGTTGTTGGTGCGGTGACCTTTACATCGATGGTAATCACAATAGTATGCTTCATTCCATGATGGAGGCTTTACACTGGGTTCAAAATTTCGTTGAGGCGGTAAAGTAATGACATTTTTGGCCATCAACTCTTTGAATGCAGATTCTAGGGATTGACCCAATGGAGTAAAAGTTCTTCTACTAGAGAAGAACGAAAATCTTTGCGGATTTGAATTTGAAGTGTTCCCTAAAGAATTGTGATTGTTATTATTTCCTCGGTAACCCTGGTTATTGTTTGAAGTCCCTTGATGGGAAGTGGGATGCTGACTTGCATTGTTCCTCTGAGGAGGATTATTTCCGTGATTTGCAATTGAGTTGATATTGTTGTTGCGAGTGTTTGGGGTAGTGAGGACGAATGGTTTGGTTGAAGCGTGATTTGCATCCACAACACCATCATTCACCATATTTTT
>VDFB02270651.1:816681070-816843584 GCA_007258455.2 Sequoia sempervirens
TGGAAACAAGTAGAAGTCAATTTCAAACGAGTGACATAAATAGTAGATTTTTAAGTCATTTCTATAAAGGATATCTTTGATTCATTCAACACATTACTCTGACTCAAATGGTTTGTAAACATAAATAGAATTGTAGACTCTAGAAAGGAGGAAATATCATTTTATGATAAAGATGGAATAGTTCACAACCCCTTAGGAAAACATTCAAACAAATAATATATAGAGGAAGTAAACTTGGAAGAAGATAACGAATTAGAAAGAAAAAACCTCTACACAATCTCATGCTTAGCACAAAATGACACTTGGGAAGATTTTAATTCAAAAGGAGAAAAAGAAATAGAAAAATATGAAGGACATATTAGATGCATGGATTTAGAAGGAATCAAAACTCTATTCCTAAAGGATTACTAGATTTCACATAATATTCATGATTAAGAAGACACTGAAAGATGCTTTGCATTCTACCACAGTTCTAAATAATTTATTGCAAAACACTTGCAATATGTTGGAAGATAGCATAGACACTACAATTGGAATAGCTTTCCAAATAAATAACATAACATCTCACATGGAATTTCACATATCGAACTACCCAAATACTCAAGAGAAGGTGACTTATTATCATTCATTACATAAATAGAAATATTTTTTCAAACTGAAGAAATGAGACTTGACATATTAAAACATACACTCATTTGTAATGCCACATGTTGGCTCATAACAAAAAAATAACACAGTGGGAAATATTTAAAATCTTAATCAAAACAAGATACCTACCAGAAGAAGGACAATACAAGGAGATCTACCATAATATAATAAAAGTATTCCATCAGGATATCATTTGGCCACTTGTATTATCACATGGAGAACAAGAAATGAGTATAATGAATGAATATATATGTGACCAATGACATAGTATAGGTTAACTACACTTGATCCATACATATTTGAAGCATACCTAAGCCACTAAGCATCAATCCCAATAAGATATCCACTGTAAATAAAAATGAAGAAGTCATTGAAACTAACATTCCAAAACATGAAAGCTTGACAAACATCTATTCTAAGCCATTGAATCTTATCCTATTGGGGGAGTGGTGTCACATTGATGTGGAATGGTGACCCTCTCCCAACCCCTTAGATAATACAAGCCTTTCCAATCAATTTTATTGATTAAAATTGATGAAAAAGATGAATAAAAGCATGATTAAAAGCTAAGATGTTCGATGTGAGTGTATACAAAGCTATTCTAAATATGTACAAGATTTAAATATGCAAGCCCTAGATTCAAAATATACTAAATGAATGCAACCTAAGTTATCATGGAAGCCATTAATGGATGCTAAGCTACTATGATCAAGATTTAAACTAAAAAATTCTAAATGTATGCTTAAATATGGATGCAAATGAGAGTGATTTTAACAACATAAGCTTACTATTAAAAGATGGATCCATTTCTCTCCAAATAGTGATGTATTTATAGATCAAATGAACAATAAAGGGCTCAAATCGATTTGTTCAATCAATGGTCAAGATGAAAAGGAGGGTGAAGCATGGATCAAGGATTCTTATCAATGGATGAGAATCAAAGATCACATGGATCAAGAAAAGATCAAGGGATAAGAATGATTCAAATAAACACAATTTATAACAACTTTGAAAGTTTGTTTGAAAGAATTCATTCCAATTTTGGAGCCAAAATAGGAGAATATTCCTTTGGAATATTCCCTATGCAAGTGGATGGGGGGAAATTAGTAATTTAGTTAATTAAAAAAATTTGAATGTGCAAGATGGAGAATGAAGTGATATTCATTAAATTATTGATTTATTTAATGAAAAAGGGGCTCAAAATGTCATTTAATTAAATAATAAAGATTATTTAATGAAATGAGATGAAATAAGTCTTAATTTAAATAAAATGATTTATTCAATTAGACAGGGTAGGATTAGTGTGAGAGGGGATGAATTAACCTAGTTAAGTCAATTAGGTTAATAGGTGAAAATGAGGCATTTGAATAAATAGCTAGGTTAATTTAATCAAACAAGTGAAAAGAAGATGGGTTTAAGACGAAATGATGTTAGTATATCGGATTCAAGTGTGTGATACCATTCAGGACAATTTTAAGTATCTACAATACATACAATTACTCTATTACACACTAACACCCATAGCATGAACTTGGTACATAAACCAAGAATGAAAAGGAGAAAAAAAATATTGGACAAAACTTACAATGGATTTGAGACATTCTCTTTTAATAATGAATACATACACATACATACACCATTACTCAAAATAAAGGAAATTATATTCAAACCAAAGGTAACTTATGAAGAGGAAGTACCACAAACCTCTACACTACCTTCACAATAAGAGGGAATATGTAAATACATAAAATAGCTAGATAAGGAATCTACATTGCCAAAGAGAAGATGCTATTTGACAAACAAGGATGATAATGATACACACAACTTAGACATAGTAGTCCAATGAGGAGAAAGAGAATTAGAATCTCCAATAGAAGCTAAACAAAATTATTACAACCAACCAATCAAGCTAAGAGATGAAAACATTGCTAAGGAATGAGACCCCAAACTTTCAAAAATAGGAGACTATTGGGATGATAGATTAGTGTTACAAGTTGCAGATGATTTATTAAAATTTAAAGAATAATTTCCTAGAACATTTACAAACCTAAAGGGATCAAACAAGGAAGTATGAGTCATGAAGATACAACTGAAAGAATGAGCTAAATCGGTACAGTAGACACCATATCGACTAAACCCAAACATGAAAAGGAAGGTTAAAGTAGAACCAAACAAGATGTTGGAAGAATGGATAATCAAACCAATTGAAGATACAGAAAAAATTAACCCTATGGTAATACAAAATAAGAAAATAGGGGAAATAAGAATTTTTGTTGACTTTAGGGAACTAAATAAAACCTGCATTCATGATCCCTTTCCTACACCATTCACTAAAGAAATATTGGAATCAGTGACAGGAAGAGAACTCTACTCCTTCATCGATGGAATTTTTGGCTATCATCAAGTAAAAAGAAGTGAGGAGGATCAACCAAAAAAAAACATTTGTGATAGAACAGGGCTCTTACATGTCGACCTAAAGAATGCACCTACGCTATTCAACAAGATAATGATAAATGCATTTAAAGAATTTATACATGAATTTTAAGAGGTATACTTGGATGATTGGATAATATATGGCTTGATAAAAGACCTTGTACAAGTACTAAGAATGATGCTAAATAGATGTTGAAGTATGCAGATTGCACTAAATTTTTTAAAAATGCATGTTTGTGGTAGCTTAAGGGACCTTATTAGGACACGGGTAAAATCACAAACCTGTGTCACACTTTAGAAAGGAATCGGCCAACAGCAAAAAAAATTAGAACTTCGACCACATAAAAGTGGTCTTTATGTTTTGAATTTCAAAATGGTGTAAACTAATAAAATGTAGAACTTTTGGTGTAGTTTATTCCTGTAATTTTTAAAAATTTTAAAAAAATTGTTTTTATTATGTTTTTATCAATTTAAGGACAAATTTTGGAATGCTGAAAATTTCATAAAAGAGTGACTTCACGGACCATAAAGAAACAAAATGAAAAAAACTTCATTTCTCCCTATTTTTTTTTCCAAATAGGTAATTTCAATATCTTATGCATGGAAGAAAAAATCACATTTTGATGTATATTTTTCTCGTAATAACGTTTTAAAGTCAAACATGTCAGAATTTGACAATTTTCACGGGCCGTCAACTAATTTCAATTTTTTCAATCATTTTCAAAAAACAAAATATACCCTTTTGAAGTAGACTCTCTCCTCTTATGCCTCATAATATTTAAAACATTTTAATAAACTTTACTATCATTTTTTTAATATAAATCAGCCTCTTTTTTTATTTTTAAAACCTACTTGCATTATTTTAGAAATAAAAGATATTAAAACTAATCAAAATATTATAAAAATTCTTTATTTGGATTTTGCACTTCAAGCTCTACAAAAGGGTATTTTTATTGTTTGCAAAAAAATCAACCTGACTAGAGAAATACTCTGCCAAAAATGAATGTTTCAGAAAATTCTGAAAAATGAGGAGTAAGCTGCCATGTAGGATGCCAACTAGATGTTTTCAGCCGACACGTTTCAGCCGATCAAGTTTTGGCTGAAACCCTATCGGCCGGGAATGAATTGGCTGAAAATTAATTGATCGGAACTTTATCAGCCGATAAGTACTCAGCCGAAAACTAATGAAATAAAATAAAGTTATTTTCTTTCAAATTTATCAAATTAAAAAAATTCAAAAATAACAAATATTTCAAAATTTTCTCGACTATTTTCAATTAAAGAAGATTTATTTCAACATTTTGGAAGGTTTATCATTTCTAAAATTTACAAGACTTATTTCGACAAAAAAAAAGGCATTTGGAGAAGAGGAGAGATATTTTTAAGGTGTATTGATCTTTAATTTATTTAATTGATTATGTTTTTTATTGAAAATGCATTTGAAGTTTGTTTTCACTTTTTTTTTTATTAAAATATTAACATCAAAGAAATATGTGTAGAAATATATTCATTATTCAATTAAAAATATTTTATGTTTTGCATGTTTATGTTTATTAAAAACTTTTGTTTAAATATTTTATGTTTATGTTTTGCATCTAGTTACAAGCTTTTTAAAATATTTATGCTATATTACATTTACATGTTTCATGGAAAGCTTATGTGTGTACAAATTTGTATGTAGGCAATCATTCAAATTTGAGTGTAATTTGTGATGGAAAATCCAAGGGCTAGATCGAGGAAGTATGATCGAACACGAGTAAGACAAAGAAAGAGAAAAGCGGATGAAGGAACATCTACTGAACAACAACCCACGGAAAATATTGATGATCAAGGTGATGTACAGGTACAAGAACAAACTAAACCTAGTAATAATATAAATGTTTTGGACTATGGTATGGAAAATTTGATAGAGATGGATGAAGATTCTCTTTTCAATAATATTTCATCTGAAGATATGTTATATGAAAGCACATTAAAATTACACTCTAAAAAAATATGGGATGAATTTTTTGAAGAGAAATCTCTAATTGGAAGAGCACAATTAATTGCAAAGTTATTTAGACGAAAAGAAATGACCCCTTTTTTGGAATTGTTAGGGGTTGATAATAGGAAAAAGTCATCAGATTTAAAACAAACAATTGTTGAAAACCTACAAGAAGCATTAGAATGTATTGAAAAGAAGAGTTGGTCTAGTGATTTAAGTGTTACATGTAGAGCGTTGATGACTGTAATTTCTAGTAAGAAATTATCATATAGAAGACAAGTTCAAGCAATTTCTGAATTACTAAATGTTTCTAGGAGAACTGTTCAAAGATATATTGAAAAGAGAGATGAAATAGATGGAAAAATTGAGAAAAATTGGGTAAATATTTGTAGGTTTCCTCGAAAAGATAGAATTTTAGAAGATGTAAAGAAACAAGTTGTTGAATATTGGACCACCCACTCTCGTGTTTCTTCCAATAGAAGGGATACTATACAAATAATAGGTGATCATGGTACAAAAATTTCTCATCCAAAACATTTGATAGATACAACACAAAGTGAACTTTTTGAAGCATTTAAACAAGAATGTTTAAATGTGAAGATTTGTCAAAGGATGTTTGAAACACTACGACCATCATTTGTACGTATAAATAAAGTACGTTAAACTTGTTGTTGTTGAAATCATGTTGAATTTGATCTACACCTACAATCATATAGAAAAGTTATGGCAACAATTGATCGAAATTTAGCCATCCCTAGAAGCACAACACAATTTGTGAAGTCTCTTCTATGTGAAAAATCAGAAAATTCGGATGAATTCAACATTCAGTGTATAAAAAATGTATGTACATTTGATTGTGGAGATTTGAAGAATCTTTTACATGTTGACAATAATGAAATGCAAGTTACTTGGAAGACATTTGAATATGAGACATACTTAATGAAGTCAGGAGTTGAGGCCAAAAAAATTGTTCTCAAAGAGAGTGGATTGCCTTACAATGAATTCATGAGTAAATTTCGCAATATCATATATCCACATATCCAACATTGTCATGGTGCAAGATGGCAATCTAAGCAATTTCATTATTCAAAGAATTTTTTTCCACCAGGTTGTATTCTCTCTATTGTAGATTTCTCTGAGAACTATACATTTATTCCTCAAACTGAGATTCAAAGTCAATATTATCATTCAGGGCAAGTTGCAATCTTCGTGCAAGTTTGCTACAGGCATGCAGAGTTAGCGGTCGATGGAATACAAAGTAGCAAAGATGATAGAATTATCATCAAAGAGGTTCACTTTTATATCAGTGATGATATGAATCATGAAAGAAGCTATGTAGCTCATTGTTTCAAAATGTTTTTTGAAGACCTAAGACGATGTGGCATAAATCAAGAACAATATTGGATATGGTCTGATGGATGTGCTGGTAAGTACATTGGTTTTTAAATTATTTTTTTAATTAATTTATATTTACTTTTAACTTTGAGACTTAAATTATTTTTTGAAGATAATTTGGTTTTCAAGTGTTTAATTATTTGTAACTTCATAGGACAATTTAAGTCTACAAAAGCCTTTGTTTGGTTAAGCAGTCAACATGCTAGACGCAACACCAAATTTTTGTGGAATTTTTATGAGAGTGGACATGGAAAAGGAGAGCACGATGGAGCAGGAGCATGTGTGAAGTGTGCACTTCATCAACATGAACTTGCTGGTATGTCCAATTTAGCTTCATACTTTTTAAAAGATTAGATATATATATATATATATATATATATATATATATATATATATATTTAATTTAACTAGATTAAATTATTTTAAGTTCTTTGAAAGTAATAGGTGACAAATTGTGCCAACTTGTGTGTAACTAGTAGGTAATGCCATACATAATGCAAACAAAATTGTTGAATGGTGCAAAAGTCATTTTTCTGCTCGCGACTCAACATACAACACATGGTATTTTTGGGAAGTTACAGGTATGTATGTCTAGTCAAAATTTGTTAAAAATTTGAATTTCAAAGTTCAAGTACATACATGATTTCAAATTGAATTTTCAAGTTTGAATTTAAACAGATATTGATCGATCAAATCCTTATAATTGTCAAGCAATTCATGGTATTAGAAATCTACATCAAATCATGACAACGAGGAGTAGTAGGCCTTATGCAATGAATGTGAGAGAAAAATCATGTTTTTGTATTGATTGCATTGAGGACAATGCAAATATTGATCAATGTGAGAATATTAGAGATGGGTATGTTTCACAATGGGAAATGAAACAATTAATATCAATGCCTCCTTTTGTTGAAGATGACAATGTTGATGTCTATGATCCACTATATTCAGCTGATTACGAACGTGTATCTGATTTAGTTGTTATAGGTATGTCCAAATTGATTAATTTAGTTAAAATCAAGATTTAAATTTATATATATATATATATATTCTATGTTTAAGTAAGTTTCAAATATAAAATATAAATTTTTACAACTTTTAAATGTATAATTTACTTAAATATGTAAATATGTGGTGTGTGTACAGGAGATATTTTCGTTGTAGTTGCAGATCCTGAAAATGCGAAAGGTGTAGATTACTATCTACTAAGATGTACACAACCAAAAAGCAAATTGGTCGAATCGATGACAGATGGTGATGGACAAGAGTATCCCATTGGATCAGTCATTATTGAAGGCACATATTATCAACAAATAAAGATAGATAAAAATGGTATTATATTTATTGATTATAGGCCAGGACAAAAGGTTCTACATTACAGTCACTTAGTTTTGGCAACAAAAGTAAATTTAGAAACTTTACCTAAGAGAGGACGTGCCAAACAAAAGTGGAGGTTGCCTATTGAAGATCATGAGAAGATTTTAGAGATAATTAAAGATAGAGAGGATCCATATTTTAAGTTGTTTTTTGGATACATGTGTACACATTTATGACTCCAAATCTAGATAATATATATTTGTATTGATTGGACATGTGACATGATTTAGAATGGGTTTTTTTTTAGAATGTGACATGTATGTTAGATCATATATATGCTTGATACAAAACCCAGTGACTTTAAAAATGTTTTAATTTACATTTTGCCTAAATTTCTTTAAATCATCTAAATTTCCAATTGCATTTTTACATGTTGGACATGGTTCATTCTTTTAAGTTCACTCTTGAGAATCTCTAGATATTCCTTTATATCATCTCTCTAGATTCCTTGATTGTAATTTTTTATGTTTGACATGGAATTGTTAAACTTTCACTTTCAAATCTTTGAATTTAAATATTTGTTCAACTCCACCTATATACATGAGCTAGATTGAATATATATATACGTGCAACAATATGTACAAAACCTATTCTATGTTCCAATTTTGCATTTAAATTTATTTATGTTCCGCAGAATTCTTAAGTTCACATTCAAATCTTTCATTTCATTTGAACATTCAACTCCACAAACTTCTATAAAATTATCTAGTTGATTTGGTGTTTGAGTGGTGAACAATCTAGACATAAATGTTGCTCAAGTTTTCTTTATTTTTTATACATTACTAATGCACGACATTCAATAATTTTAAATGATCATTTGGATTTTCATGTATTCTAATCATCACACCCTAATTTTATTATTTTCATCAGGTAAGCATCCCTCATCATAGAATCATTTAAAAATTATCCATCTAGATCCATCTAAACCATACATCCATTCTCCATCCTTAATAATAAAAAAGCATCACTTGGACATCAAAATTTGGTTACTTGGTGTCAATCTAGTCCATACATCATATTGTCCTTTCATCATCACCCAAAGTTTTCAACATCTAGGGATCTTATCCTTAATCTAGACTATCATCCATTTCAAATCCAATCTCCTAATAAAAAATCACTTGACCTTATAATTTGATTTCATCTTTAAAATCCAAATTTGCTTAAGAATATTAGCTCCTATCTTTTAAGTATAGAACTAAATTATTTATCCATTTTGTTAATGTTAGATTGTATCTAGGTTGTCTTGGTTTGGCCTTTCTTGTTCACCTTAAGGTGCATTGGAATATATGAACATTTTAGTGAATCATAGTGATGGTGTTTGGGGTGCTTGAGATAGCTACATTTTGGCATCAATTTAGCTTTGTTTACCATGTATAGCTTGAGACCATGTATGTAATTTGGTCCATCTTTCCAGTACAATTAAATATGGATTGATCAATTTTTAATTTATATATAGAATCCAGGAAGATCTAGATCTACTTGATCAATTTTTAATTTATATAGAATTGTCATCAATTTTTAATTTAATATTAAATGTGCATGTCTTTCAAGATTGAAATATATATATCAATTTCTAATTACATATATATAAGTGTTCCACATGGAATTCTTAAACTTTCAAGACTAGAAATTTGATTTCATTTACATTCAACTCCACTTATAGCTTGCATGCTTTATTTGAATTATATGGTTCATTCTTAAGTGAACACTGATAGAAAAAGGGTTGATTGAGAAAATATTATCTCACTGCTTTGAGTCCTTTATCTTAGAACTCCTAAGGTGTTATTTCTTCCACCTACAACCTATAGGTCCTCTTACCTTTGAGGCACCCCTGGTTCACTTTATCAACCCTGTTATCATTGCAACTTTGCTGCTCCCAAGTGCTATTTGGTACTCCTTCTTCACGTGCACAAACCAGCCCTTATTCCTTTAAAAACTAGTCACCCTTCCATTCTGCCCAACGTTGTTGCAGGGGTGTGTGGCACTTTCCAAGGCTTCCAAAGTCATCTTTTCCAGTGCTTCAGCAACTCTAAGCTTCCCTTTTTCCATCGTTTTCAAAAAAACAGAGTTCTTGGTTCTTGGGCAAGGTTACAACTCAACCTTGGTGGAAACTAGGGTTTCTCAAGGCTTTTTCTTGGTTTGTTCTGCCTTTATTGACCACCAAAACATCAAAGAACCTTTGGTTTATGGTTCTACACCTCCTTAGCACTGTTAGCAACCACAATACAAATTAGATTTTAAAGATATCACCCCTGCCATGTTGGGATTTTGCTCTCTTGACTGTATTTCTAGCCGGGTTTCCAAACTCGCCTAGAAACAGTCTACCAACTTGCAGGAAAAACCTCTAATATCTACCATATGTACACTATATACATATTTGGAGTTTAGGATTGTCTCCTCTACGTCCATACTACCTGGAACGATCAAGAACAACCTAAAACTCCATGTTTCTGATTTCTTTTATCAGTCCAAAACAGAGTTAAGAAAGACACACTTTATACAAGAATTAAAAAAATGATGAGAGAACTATTTAAAAATAACAAAACAGAACAGAAAAACGTTTCTTTACATGCTCTAAGGCCAATAAAAGAATATTTAATCCATTCTTTAGTTTGCTGTTACGCAAAAAAACACAGAAAATAGCTTTTTCCACACAAAATCACAGGTTCTTTATTTTTTCCACAACTGCCATCACCAAAAGACAACTCATCTGCTCAAAATGTCGGGCTCCTTCCTCCCAAACCGAAAAAAATCAGTTAGGTTAAAAAGTCGAGCTCAAAAGTGGCCAAAAATCACGCGTTTGAAAACATACTGTGTTTTCGAATTTCAGCCAAAACTTCAGGAAATGCCTACAAACTGATTCCTAATTTATTCAAAATTAAACCTAAGCTTCAAAGAGGTCCCCTTACACCTTATCAATGGTTTATGAGACCATTACAAACAAAACAAAAATATTAAGAGCAAAACATTAAAATTATACTTGTATTCAAGTAGGTGCTCCTACACCATTCTCCCCCTCTCAGCACGAAGATTAAGGACTGGAAGGTGGTATCAGTTTCAGGTCAATGCCAAGCTTCTTGAATTGATCCTCTTGTACCCATGTAGCCTCTGAGTCAGGTTTGCTCTTCCACTTGATAAGGTGCTCCATGTATACCTTATTCCTTGTTGCTTTCTTCACCCTGGACTCCAAGACCTTCTCTGCCTGAGCTTTCTCTTGACTTGGAAGGGGTATATTACTGATATCCTGAAAGATTTCTTGACTATTCTGAACTTCATCATTGACTGTACCTTTATATCTAATCAAATCAGCAATGTTGAACACCGGAGATATGCCCAAATCGGATGGTAACTCCACCTTGTAAGCGTTCTTGCCATACTTGGCTATCACCTTGCATGGTCCTACCCATTTCATTTGCAATTTGGTGGAAATCCCCTTCTGCAATCTGGATTTGTTGAGGTGAACCATCACATAATCACCCACCTGGAACTGCACATCTCTTCTTGTCTCATCAACTTTGTTCTTCAACTTTTGTGTTGCTGCTGTGATTGTCCTCTTAACCTGCTCATGAATCTCCTTCATGGTTTGAGTGAAGTCTTCTGCATGTCCACTCCTATTCTCCATTGTTCCAAGGTCTTTGAGCTCAAAAACTCCTCGTGGATGCATTCCATACACAACTTCAAATGGGATTTTTCCTGTAGTTCTGTTCACACTGTCATTATATGCATATTCCGCTTGGGAAATCACCATATCCCAGGTCTGTCCATATTCCTTTGTCAAGCACCTCAATAGGTTACCTAACACTCTGTTAACCACCTCGGTTTGACCATCGGTCTGAGGATGGTAAGCTGATCCAAATGATAAATTAGTTCCCAATCTGCTCCATAGTGTTTTCTAGAAATGACTCATGAATTTTACATCCCTATCTGAGACAATGCTCAATGGCAATCCATGGATTCTCACAACTTCCCTAAAAAATAGATGGGCAATATAGCTTGCATCATGTGTGGTCTTGCAAGGAATAAAGTGACTCATCTTGCTAAATCTGTCCACAACTACAAAAACACTATCAAAACCAGATTTAGTCTTGGGAAGACCCACCACAAAATCCATACTCACACACTCCCATGGTCTGTTCGGAATAGGCAAAGGCTGATATAACCCAGCATTGCTAGCTCCCCCTTTTGCTTTCATGCAAACAACACATTGTTCAACATACTTTCTGACATCTCGTGCTAACTTAGGCCAATAGTAAAACCTTTGTACCAGCTCCAAAGTTTTGTTAATACCAAAATGCCCACTAAGACTGCCATTGTGTTTCTCTTGGATCAGATTTTCTCTCATTGATCCTCTTGGGACACATAACAGATTGCCCTTGAATAACAACCCATTTTGCAATGTATACTCAGCATATTGACTGTGAAAATTATTTGCAAAGTCTGAACATACCTTGTAGGCTTCGGAAAAGTCTTCGTCATCACCATAGAGATCCTTAAAACTTTCCAATCCTATGCTTTTCAGCTGTATCTCTTGGACTGTCAACATCCTCCTGCTTAATGCATCTGCCACTTTGTTTTGCTGTCCCTTCTTATGCTTAATGGTAAATGTGAAAGCTTGAATGTACTCCATCCATTTCAAGTGCCTATTGCTTAACTTCTCCTGGGTATTAATATAACTGAGTGCCTGGTTATCCGTGAAGACCACAAACTCTTTGGGTAGTAAGTAATGCCTCCATTTCCTAAGGGACTGCACTAAAGCATAGAGTTCCAGATCATAGGTGGAGTATTTTTTCTTAGCTTCATTAAGTTTCTCACTAAAGAAGGCTACAGGTCTACCTTCTTGACTAAGGACTCCTCCTACTGCTACTCCACTTGCATCACACTCAACTGTAAACAATTTATCAAAACTAGGCAATAACAAGATAGGTTGTGTTGCCACTTCTTTTTTCAACTTTTCAAACCCTTTATCAGCCTCTAGTGTCCACTTAAACTTTGTTTTCTGACCACCCTTGATTGTATCTAACACTGGTGCACATATACCACTAAAATTTCTTATAAACTTCCTATAAAATTGAGCCAAACCATGAAAACTCCTTACCTCAGTTGCTGTGGTTGGTGTAGGCCAGTTTAGGATAGATTCTACCTTACTTGGATCCATCTTCAACGTTCCTTGAGATACCACAAAGCCTAGATACACAAGCTCTTGTTTGAAGAACTCACACTTCTCAAGGTTGATTGCCAACTGTTCTTCTTGCAACCTTTTGAGTACCATCTCTACATGCTTCAAATGTTCTTCTGCTGTCTTACTGAAAATCAGTATGTCATCCAAGTAGACTACCACAAAAATCCCTGTGAAATCTTTAAGCACCTCATTCATTAGTCTCATGAACGTGCTAGGGGCATTCGAGAGGCCAAATGGCATCACTTTCCACTCATACAAACCATCATTTGTCTTAAAAGCTGTCTTCCATTCATCACCTTCCTTAATTCTGATTTGGTGATACCCGCTCTTAAGATCTAGCTTAGTGTAAAATTTTGCACCTCCAAGGCAATCCAATAAATCTTCAATCCTAGGTATTGGAAATCTGTACCTAATTGTGATTCTATTTATTGCTCTAGAATCAGTACAAAGTCTCCATTTACCTCCTTTTTTTGTTGCCAAAACAACTGGGACTGCACATGGACTAATACTCTTTTGGATCAGACCTTGATTCAGCAACTCTTCCACTTGTCTTGCCACCTCTTTGTTCTGCTCAGGGGTCAGTTTGTATGCTGCTTTGTTAGGCAATGAGGCTCCAGGTATGAAGTCAATTTGATGACTTATTGCTCTCTTGGGTGGTAGAGTGGATGGTGTTCCATCACTCACAATGCTCTTATATTTTTCTAGCAGCCTTTGAACTGTTTTAGGTATGACTGTCTTCTCAGCCTTTTCTTCCTCTTTGGACTGCATTAGGACCACATAACCTTCATTCCCTTGGTGTAGATCCTTGATGAATTCTTTACCACTGCTCAACATAATGTTTGGAACCTTGGACTGCCCCTCATCTTCCTCAACCAATGATTGCAGCTTGAATGTTTTTCCATCTTTCGTGAACTCAATGGTGTTCTCCTTTCCATGATATACAACACCTCTATCATATTGCCACGGCCTACCAAGAAGAAGATGGCATGCATCCATGGGTAGCACATCACAAATCAGCTTGTCTTTGTAGCCTCCTATTGAAAATTCCACTGTAACCTGCTCATTCACTAAGACACTCTGCCCTTTATTCAGCCATGTGACTTTGTAGGGATTGGCATGAGGTACTTTATGCAATTTTAACTTATTTACTGCCTCCTCAGAGATGATATTGTCTGTAGAACCAGAATCTACTATAACCTTGCATACCTTTCCCAATATCTTGCACCTTGCTCTAAACAAAGCTCTCCTTTGCTTGGGTTCTTCCTTGACTGGTTGCCTGATCAAAACCCTGTTGAACATCAGATTTTCACCTACTTCTGATTCTATATGACTGATCTCAGGTGTCTTTACACTCACGGTGTCTTCTTGTGCATAAGCTACTCTTTTCTCGTTGCTAGATGAAGCTTTCTCCGGGCATCTATAAGCTGGATGGCCTAGCTGATTGCAGTTGTAACACTTCATGGTGGCAAAGTAGGAGTTACTTCTGCCTGCTCCTCTTCCTCTATTTGAACCCCCTTGAGGTCCTCTTCCTCTATTAAATCCTCCTCTTGATGAGGTTTCACCTCCATGCTCAGTAAGCTTTGATTCACCTTGGTTCCTTTGGTCACCACCTCTTCCTTGGTAACCTCCACGCTGTCCTCTTTGATCTCTGCCTCTTCCTCTGCCCTTTGAGGACTGATCATGCTTCCTTTTATTCCTCTCTTCAATCTTGATAGCTAGCTGATAGCATTGGTGGACTGTCTTGGGGCTGAGCAAAGCCATCTCTTCCTGTATATTCCACTTCAATCCATTGAGGTATCTAGCCACTTTCAGGCTCTCATCTTCTGCCACATTTGATCTCAAACAAAGTTTCTGGAACTCTTCCGTGTAGGTGTTTACATCTTGGTCTTTTTGTCTTAAACTCTGCCTCTTCTTGTGGAGCTGAATTTCATAATCATCTGGCATATAAGCTTCTTTCACTTTAGCAACCATTCCTTTCCAGGTTGATATGGGCTGCTTACCTTGTTTCTCCCTTTCAGTCTGGACAAACTTCCACCAAGTTAACGCTGATCCTCTCAACCTTGACTTTGCAACCTTCACCTTCTGTGCTTCTGTAACTCCATCACATTCGAAGTGGTTCTCCATTCCTTCTATCCAGTCCATGACTAAGTCAGGTTCCATCTTTCCACTAAATAGTGGCACTCCTTCAAGTGATTTTCCACTCAAAGCTTTTAATGCCTTCAAGAAAGGCTCCCCCTTCAAGATGGGGTCAGGTTCAGGGGTCTTATCTTCCTCTGCAACCTCTTCTTCTTTTGGAATTCTTCCTTCAAACTGTGCACTCCTCACTGCTGCCTCAAGCTGAGCTATTCTTTCCCTCAACTGCTTATTGTCTTCTTCCTGCTCTTCTACCATCTTTGCCAGTTCTGCATTGGTCACCATGGTGGAAGTATCACTTGATTCTACGTCTGACATGCAAGATTCCTTTCCCAAATCTTTAGCTAGGCTCTGATACCAATTTGATAGAAAAAGGGTTGATTGAGAAAATATTATCTCACTGCTTTGAGTCCTTTATCTTAGAACTCCTAAGGTGTTATTTCTTGCACCTACAACCTATAGGTCCTCTTACCTTTGAGGCACCCCTAGTTCACTTTATCAACCCTGCTATCATTGCAACTTTGCTGCTCCCAAGTGCTATTTGGTACTCCTTCTTCACGTGCGCAAACTAGCCCTTATTCCTTTAAAAACTAGTCACCCTTCCATTCTGCCCAACGTTGTTGTAGGGGTGTGTGGCACTTTCCAAGGCTTCCAAATTCATCTTTTCCAGTGCTTCAGCAACTCTAAGCTTCCCTTTTTCCATCGTTTTCAAAAAAACAGAGTTCTTGGTTCTTGGGCAAGGTTACAACTCAACCTTGGTGGAAACTAGGGTTTCTCAAGGCTTTTTCTTGGTTTGTTCTGCCTTTATTGACCACCAAAACATCAAAGAACCTTTGGTTTATGGTTCTACACCTCCTTAGCACTGTTAGCAACCACAATACAAATTAGATTTTAAAGATATCACCCCTGCCACGTTGGGATTTTGCTCTCTTGACTGTATTTCTAGCCGGGTTTCCAAACTCGCCTAGAAACAGTCCACCAACTTGCAGGAAAAACCTCTAATATCTACCATATGTACACTATATACATATTTGGAGTTTAGGATTGTCTCCTCTACGTCCATACTGCCTGGCACGATCAGGAACAACCTAAAACTCCATGTTTCTGATTTCTTTTATCAGTCCAAAACAGAGTTAAGAAAGACACACTTTATACAAGAATAAAAAAAATGATGAGAGAACTATTTAAAAATAACAAAACAGAACAGAAAAACGTTTCTTTACATGCTCTAAGGCCAATAAAAGAATATTTAATCCATTCTTTAGTTTGCTGTTACGCAAAAAACACAGAAAATAGCTTTTTCCACACAAAATCACAGGTTCTTCTTTATTTTTTCCACAACTGCCATCACCAAAAGACAACTCATCTGCTCAAAATGTCGGGCTCCTTCCTCCCAAACCGAAAAAAATCAGTTAGGTTAAAAAGTCGAGCTCAAAAGTGGCCAAAAATCACGCGTTTGAAAACACACTGTGTTTTCGAATTTCAGCCAAAACTTCAGGAAATGCCTACAAACTGATTCCTAATTTATTCAAAATTAAACCTAAGCTTCAAAGAGGTCCCCTTACACCTTATCAATGGTTTATGAGACCATTACAAACAAAACAAAAAGATTAAGAGCAAAACATTAAAATTATACTTGTATTCAAGTAGGTGCTCCTGCACCAAACACTTTCAAATATATATATATGATTTCATTTACATTCAACTTGAAACAAGTATAGCTCATCATCTAGTTCAAGAATTCCTTGCATGCACCTTCAAATGAACATGTGTATTAGATTATATGGAATTAGAAATTAGGTTAATGTAGAGCATGATATATGCACAATTTAAATGTATTTAACTTCTATTGACTTTAAAAATGAACATTTAGAGCTTTAAAGAATTCAATCTAACTATCATCTATTTCCAATTGCATTTGTATGTTCTACTTTAAAATATATAGCATTAATCTCAAGCATATTTGCATTCATTTTTTTCTATTTCTTGACCTATTTATTAAAGACAAATTCATTTGAACTATTTATTTAAATTAATTACATGTACATGTCCATCTTTTCAAATTTACAAATAGCAACCATTAGATAGTGGAGTCCAACATTTTGATTTCACAAAGTAAAGTTATCTATATGTACAACAAGTGCATTTGAACAAGTTACCATAATTTAAATTTAAATAAAGGTACTTGTTCCTTGCTAAATAAATAAAACCATAAACTCATTTAATGCACGATGTATTTATAGATGTAATGTAAGTGAGTTCATCAAACCATAATAATGCACGTATATAACAAACCTAGATTCAAACCATAAAACATAACTGTATGAATGTGACATGTAAATTATAACAAGTATATATATGTATACCATAAAACATAAGTATGTAACATGTCCAAATGTTCAATACATAAATCATAAAAAGTGTCTCCAACATGTAATAAAATGATCTCAAACATGTAATACTATAAAACAAATCTCAAAGAAAGGAATGTCTGGTATGAATAGAATCATCAGATCTATGGCTCGATCTCTCCCTCGACCTCTCCCTCAATCCATGGCTCGATCTCTCCCTCAACCTCTCCCTCGATCCATGGACCGATCACTCTGCTGATCCAAGATGTGTGG
Organism: Sequoia sempervirens; assembly: GCA_007258455.2. Lineage (NCBI taxonomy): Eukaryota > Viridiplantae > Streptophyta > Pinopsida > Cupressales > Cupressaceae > Sequoia > Sequoia sempervirens. Next base: position 816,698,844 of record VDFB02270651.1, read on the forward strand.
ATCCATGTCCCGATACAATATCTCCCGATCTATGTCATGAGCCTCGTCCCAACCCCTGCATGTGTTCAAGTACACATATATATGTAAAATTATCTAAAAATTTTACAATGTACTTGAGTTTTTTAAAATTAAATTTAAACGTACCTCATCTGCATACTGCATGGGATCGCCATCATGCTTCAAATTTCCAAAGTCTAGGAAATCACCATAGTGCTTAAAATTTTCAAGTACACAATTTCAATCAGGAGTTAAACCCCTATAAGTTTTTAAAATGCATTACATAATTTTTTAGAGCACAATTTTAAAAATATATACATGTATTTAAATTATAAATTCAAAGTACCTGTTGTGCTTGCTTGATGGCTCTACCAATGTCACTAAGATCATGAGAATGTAAAGACATCGTAGGGGGCTCTGTAGCATGTACAGTATCAGTAGCAAAAAGAAGTCGACTATATGTCCCATGGACAGGATCAGGTGTCGCAGTAGCCTCAATGTGACCTGTAACATCCTGACGACCACCTGGACAAGCTAAAGGATCAACATAAACATGATGTGCATGGGATTCTGTAGGCTGATGTGGAATATCCTGAGTTGCATTTGCCACCCTGTGGCTCATATGTGTATGAGGATATTGTTGTCTAATACAGTCTGGTACCCTGTCAAGAGCAATCCCATGGTCCTCACTGATAACCTGATATGTTGCTAGTAAATCCAAAATTGAGAGTCTGCACATATTACGTAGAGTCGTGTGGGTCATATGCTTGACATCTGCAAGAGTAGGTAGATCGACACTAATAAATGGATCATCTGATGTAGATGTAGCCTCAGTGGGAGGAAGGTTGATCTGTGGGCGTAATAAATATCTACCAACTCAATCAGATGAAATCTGATCAATCTGAGTCGTAATAGAGGTAATGTTTTCAAAAATATGACTCTAAGTGGACCCTGTTGCTGCCTCCCCTGCTGCTACCAATTCCAAATGTTTTGGTAAAACCAAAAGGTTTGGGCCAACTAATGCCCTCTTGTCCATAGGTGGTGGCAAATTTGAAGGTCTAAACTGTGGTTTGTCAGAAAAACGGCCTTTACCTTGGCCAGCATGCTCAGGATAAGATGTGTAGTCCACCTCTATATGTAAATGAAATTCTACATATAACTGTTTGACAAAATACAATGGAAACTCATCATTGTGAGGCCATCTATGATGTGCTGCCAACCATCTAGGGTATATGAATGGCACAACAAGAGGATCTTCACACCTTGTAACCACATATCCTCTAATTTTATTTTTTCCTCTATAAAATGGGAACATGGATAACACATTTTCACTTGAAACTAATTTGGAAACTTCTCTATGTTTCAATGTGCCAGTAACACTCCTAGCAAGAGAAAAATAAAACCGTTCAATGTTGATTTCATCATAAGGATTGTATGAATGAATTGTCTCAATCATCTTAATAATATCTTGTCTAATAGTGACTAATCTATCTCGATTAGCCAAATTGGGGGAGTTGTGAATTGTTTGCTCTAAACATTTTAGAGCATTGTCCAATCTAGCAATACTATCCTAAAATATATTTGATCTATTTTGAGCTTCTTGCTCAGAACAAGGGGAATGATGAGATCCCTCATCGGCCATGATATATATAAATAGATAGAGATCTACATATCATTAAAACAAAATTACAGAATGAACTAAACAAATTTAAATTGAAATTTTTTCACAACTAAAAATATATATATTTAAATTAAAGGTAAAATTTTCAAGTTTCAAAACTAGAAAACATTTTTGAATTTAAATGTATCTAATGAGATCTAGTTCAAACTTTATATCTATCGAGCTATGTGAACCTATTAAATCATAGATGCATGTAATATTCAACCAAGAGTAAATATGGAAAAAAAATATTTATCCTTTCAACCACTCTATACTAAAATTTTGATCAAAATAAAAAAATACTCTTCATTACAATTGGTCACATATGATATAGCCTTTCTTTGTAATCAATTATTTTTTAAATCAAACACTAAATTATAAAAAGGTTAACATTTCCTTAATTTTTTGATCTAACTTAAAACATATTAAAGTAATAAAGTTAAATTTTTTTGAAATAAATTCCTTAGGAATAAAATATAAACATATCTACATGTGCATATATCTGTATGTACACATGTATGTATGTGGGAGTGCATGTGTGTACGTGCATGTATATATATATATATATTGTGTGTGTATGTACATGCATATATATGTGTGTGTGTGTGTGTGTGTATGTATGTATGTATATACATATATATATATGTATGTACATGAACATATATGTGTATATGTGTATGTATGTACATGTATTATATATGTATGTGTATGTGTGCATGTACATGCATATATATGTGTATGTGTGTATGTACACATGTATATACTCAAGTACATACATACATACACACATACACATATATATACATGCATGTACATACATACATGTACATACACATATATATGCATATACATACATACATGTACACATATGTATATATAATACATACATACATGCATACGCACATACACATATATGTGCATACGTACACATATACATACATGTACATGATATATATATGCATATACATACATACATACACACATGTACACATATGTATATATAATACATACATACATACATACACACATGTACACGTATGTATATATAATACATACATACATACATACATACATACATACATACGCACATACATACATACACACATACATACATACACATAAGAATATAAATCATTAGATCATTGGTCTGGGTCATGCTAAGGTTTAGAAAACCACTCCTGGGTGGAGGATTAGGATCCTAATTGACTTGTGGTACAACCAAAATACATCAAAATAAAGATTAAAAATATACTTTCAAATTGGAAAAAATAGAAATACTAGTGACATGAGATTTGAAAATGAAACACTAGTGGACTGGCTAAGGTTAGTTAAGGTGTATAAAGAGATTTCACAACAAATCTCAAAAACCCCAATATAAAAGGACAAAGTAACGAATCAAGATAATATTTAAAGATGTCCAAATTTGAATATTAAACATAAAAAAGGGTAGATTTAAAAAACCCTAATAGGAAGAAGAAACCCTAAAATTAAACCAAGTCAAGTAGGATCAATAAAGTTCATAAAAACATGAAGGAAAATAGGTTTTCATTAGAGATATCCTAGGCTATTTAAAGGAATATAATCAATCAAGCACAAACCAGTTACCTAATTTAACTAATTTTATAAATGTAGTAGTAATATGATAAATGTACAAGTGTTCTAGAAAATATAAATGTGACAATCAGGTTACTTAGCTCTATGGCCAAAGAATGAATGGTAATGAAGAAGATTTTGGAGTTAGACTTGTGTAGCTCATAAATTAATGCCTCTATCTATGAAGTACCTTGGAGTCTACAATAGATTTATGCTTTGTCAAGGGGTGAGTTTGCAGGTTTGGGAAAACAAATTTATGGTCATGGACTCTAGTATTTCATGTTTGGACTCATCCCTATGCATAGTGAGGTTTTTCTCTTCTGCTCACCTAATGAATAGTTGTCTACTTTATTCTTCCTTAAGATTTGGAAACTAGAAGTATTTGCAAATACCAAGTAAATGGCTGTCATGTTTCATCACAAGGAGAGGATTTCTCTTCTAGATCAACTCTTAGAAAATGTGTGTATGTATGTACATGTATTATATATGTATGTGTATGTGTGTATGCATATATATATGTATGTTTTCATTAGAGATAGCCTAGGCTATTTAAGGGAATATAATCAATCAAACACAAACCAATCACCCAACACTTGTATACATTACAGCAAGACAGGACTTAGGATTGCTTCCATTATTCTCATTACAACAATGCAAATCAATCGCCACGTGTCCAATGGAACATCTCTACCTTCATTCAAATATACCATTTCTATTTGAAGGGTTCTCATTTAAAGGATGAAGAGCACACAAAAGCCATCAAAGACTCAAAACCATCCAAAAAATTGACATGGCTACATCCAAATCAGTATGTGCAATCCAAAAATGTGAAGAAACAATGGCAGCAGTATAGATATCCTAGAATATACAGGAAAGTAGAGGCACGTGCTATGAGAAGGGCATTCAGAAAATCTCATTAGCAATCATTCTCGACTGAAGACAAATGCAAGACAATCCTGAAAATATGAACTAAGCAAATACATATCAAGAACTAAGCATATACAGATTATGATAAAAAATGCAAAGCTTTATCTGATTTCTAAAAGAATGTTTTATCTAGTGATTGGGTAAACCAATGTATAGAGAGGAATGAGAAAACATGTAGATAGTGGTTGGAAGAAAAAATTCTAGCCAAGAAGCCATGGATTTAGAAAAAACATCACAAGGGATGAAGTAAGAATGGCTATCAGGACAATGAAGGATGATAAATGCTCTAGAGGTTCTATAAAATTCCACAAAGGGAGAAGAACTGTGCATAGCTTTTTCTTCTAGAGGACCTATTTGAACCTCATAAACAATATATGGAAGGGCATTGCAACAACAATTGCTGATCTTGAATACATACATTTTATGAATCTGTATGACTATGGATGTTGGCAACTAAATTTGACTTATAATGAGTTAAATATCACAGCTTTTCTTTTCTTCTATAAAAGCATATTAGACTAACTTCTATACAACATTACTTTTTGCAGGTAGGGCAGATGATTCAAGTTGAATCAGATCCACAAAAATGAGATGAGTATCTTCAGAGGTTAATGGAACTTCCAAATTAGGTTCTTTCATTATCAGTGGTCTACAGGACTTAAATTTGACGGTCGTATGACCGTATTTAGAGATTTTTGCCGTAAAATAAAATCAAAATTTTAAGAAGATTGTATCAGATGAAAGGAGAGATTTTGGATAGACTGTCAAAATTTATATAGAATTATAATGATATATATATCTGATTTATAGATAATTTTACTTACATTAAGGTATATCATAATGTTTTAAGGGAACCTTTGAATAGATAACTGTCATTAAAAAATTTGTTGACAGGCAAGGTTGACCGTCAAATTTAAGCCCTGGTGGTCTACTTATTGTTCAACAATCACTCAGGCAGAAATGTTCAGTGGTCTACTTATTGTTCAACAATCACTCTGGTAGAAATGTTCTTTGTTTTTAGGAATAGAAATCTTTATTTTCTGAGTAAGCTTTTTTCTCTATTCTTATCTGTTTCTCTTGTTTTATAGGCAAGAGAGCCTAAAAGTTTGAACTCTTCAAATTTGGAGGAAACACACATTTTGAACTGATCTTCGGGGAAAATTTAACACAAAATGACTCAGAATCTTCAAAAGGTAATGAGTCCTCACAGCCAAGCCATTACAAGGATACTTGTAATAAGTCCTCACAACTTCACTGACCATTTTCATTGACCATTTTCAACAAATATCCATCAGAAACATTCATTTTTGCATTTCAATCAAACCCTAACAAGGAATACAGCCAACATATTTCTCATACTAGACACAAACGAGACAAGGCGAATCAAACAATCCAATGAATAGCCCCAGATGAAACCTGGCAAAATATAGTCGCTGTTGCTGATGACCTTGGCCGACAAGCTCTTGCCCTCAATCCTTTCGCCCAAGTGTTCCAAATAGTGGGCCTGGTTTTTCTTTTCAATTTTATTACTGTATTTTCAGTCGATACCCTTACGGCCGATACCGTTTCGGCCAAAACATACTCAACCGAACAGATCCATCCAGATGGGCGTCGTGCTAACACCTTTTCGGCTGATAACATTTCGGCCGAAAGCAACTCGCCCGAAAAGTTCGAGCCACATAGGCGCCATGTGGCTGCCCCATGGATTCGGCCGAAACATTATTGGCCGAAAGTTGGTTGGCCGAAAGTAATCCGGTCGGATTACTTTATTTGGCTGAAAGTGTGAACAGGGCAGGTCTTACCTCATTAAAACACATGTTTGGCATGAGTGGGTCCCTGTATATGGAAAGATGCTCAAGTTTGTCAAACTCTATTGGTAAATCAGGAATTTTACTTTCAACTTGAAGGTATCTGAGTTGTTTGAATGGTTTATGACATTTTCCTCTGAATGTTATCTGCGATCCTTCATAAGAGAGCACTCTTAACGAATTGCTCATCAAATTCAGATGATCATCATTAATTTCAATTGAAGGGTGCTCATATTTTTTATTAAGAAAGATGCCTCTTAAATTTTTGAGTTTTGCACGAAAATAAACAAATATATTACTATGATTGTGATTAACAAATATATTTTGTTAATATTGATAACAGACATTGTAAGTATTACATACCTCTTCATCTTCCAAACATTTCAACAAAATCTCGGGATCTCTGATTCTGTTTTGCTCTGACATCTTCTTCGCTCTTGCTTGAACTATGTCATGAACAATCACACGACCATCAGATGTCTTGATGAACGCCACATTTTCAAGAGCTCGGAATTCCTCCTCTCCAACAATGTATTCCACTTCTTCACTTGGCCAATAACAAAACAAGGATGTGATGTCTAGAAAAGCCTCTTTAACAGGTGGTAACAATCTGTGGTATACAAAATCAACCATTCGGTCACTTGTATCTTCCTCTTCCACCACCTCCCCTTCTCTAAGCAACTCTAATACCATATTATTATTTGCATTTCTGCTACCCATACCCAGTTGCGAACCAGCTATTTCCAGCAGAAGCGGAACGCCACCACACAGCTTGAGGACGTCGATGTTCCTTTCATCATTGTAATCGGAGGCTTTCTTCAACAAAATCTTTCTGGCTTCTGTTCGTGGAAGAGGATTCACACGATATTCATGGTGTGTAATATTCTTGCTAACAAATATATCCATCTCATGGAGGTTTCTAGTAGCGTGACAAGTATTCTGCTCTTGGGTGGAAGGCAACTGCCCAAGTCTGCAGGTAGAAGTTGTTTCAGATCTGCTTTTTTAAGAGCATTGTCAATGTATAGAAATAAAGGCTGATTAGGATTCTGTTTGAACAAAGAATAGATCATTGCCTGACCTTGGTGACAGTCGGTCAATTTCACATTCTTGCGGAACAATCCATTTAAAATCTGTTCTTGGAGGACTTTAAGATCATTCTTGGTAGAGTTTTGTTCCATATGAATCCTGCAATGCCTATAATTATTGAGGTCAATGTTTGCATAGACTTTGTCAGCGAGTGTCGTTTTTCCCATCCCTCGAAATCCATAGGTTTTCTGTAAGAAAAACATTCTATGAATATTTAAGTTGTGCAATGTCCCAGACAAAAAATTTCAAACAAATATATTTCAGATCTGAAATGCTTGAAAGATCTTGCAAAATATATAGTTTTCTGGCTCAATTTAAACATAACTTTGTAACTGGAAATTTCACAATTTTGCTTGAAAACAAATGGAAATACCACGAATGTTCAAAGGATGGTTTATTTGCTTGAAATTCACATTAAAAACACAATAAACTTGCTGGAAAAATTTAAAATATGTAACCTTCAATTATGGGAAAATAATCCCTGCAACAACAACAGCAGTTAGGAACAAATCTAAAATAAACTCTGACATCTATATGTTCCTACACACCAAAATAGGCAATCTTCTGCACCAGATCTTAGAATGAATTTCCCATTTGCCTTAGATGACCTAGATGGACATATTGTATGGTAAAGTGTTAATACACAACAAACACAATAGCAACAATAAACAACAAATCTGAAATCAAAATACTACTTTACTTCCATCAAAATTTGCAAAAATACATAAAGTGGAAACAATTTGGAAGAAAAATCTGCAAAAACATATAAAGTGGAAACAATCTGAAAATCTACAACTCTGTGAAGCCCAAACACAATCTCTAAATCAGAGTGCTCTCTTAAAACAAAGGGTTTTCGTCTTCTAACTCTTGAAATCAATAGGTTTTTTTCAAACTGATCTCCACACCTAAGAGTTTTCATCCTCAATACTTGAATGAACAGAAAAGTTCAAATAATTTCCTGAAAATGACTAGCTCAAATTGAGCACCCAAAATCCCAACACACATCTTGGAAGAAAAATAATATTAAATGTCACTTATGTCATTTCCATAACTGTCGATTAAAAATAAGTTGCAATACACCGAAGAAAAATTTACCGTTAACAATTCACTGCGGGAAAATTCACTGTCACTATCAATTCACCGTCATGATAAATTAACCGCCAAAAATTCATGCAATTAATTTTTCGCGAGGTGAATTGTCATGACAGTGAATTTTCCCACGGTAAATTTGCCGTATGCCCTGTGATAGAATAAACTAAAATTTAGGTCTTGGAATTACAAAAGAACCCTTATACAGTCCCACACTTATACAGTCCCACACTTCAATTTGGAGATAGACAAATATTAATACTCTAATATTTAATTGACCCATAGCATCTTAGAACATCACACGTTCAAAATTAAATATTAAATAAAGTATTTTCCTATTTTCTCATGGCCTAGGAATCGGCTAATAGATCGTCCAATTGAAATTAATTCGAAAGGAGACAGTAATATAATCTATGTCCCACAGCCAACCAATAATTTATAACTGGATACAATTAAATCATATCGGAATGTTGGCACCACTACCAGTTGATTTTATATTTGCTCAAAGGGAAACTTTACCGTTTTATGAAACCTTTCAACGTGTTCCTCTATCATCTTCAGGAATGTTTGCCCATCCTGAATATAAGAGCTTACAGCTGAACTGGATTCTTCTGTACTCTTCTCTCCTGACTGCATTGGAAAACAGTATATTTACACTCAGTGACAAGAATAGAATTGCAGAAATTCCAATTATACAAAACATGTGTGTAGATAACTTACCGCGATCTTCAATAGCTCTTCGATAAACTGAATAAGTTCGTGAAGGTGGCTTATATCATTGAATTTCTGTAGAAAGCTCTCAAAATCAGCATTACTCGCAGTGGAAGGTCCAGCGTTGGCTGGTTCTTGATAAGATTGTGAAGACGATGAAAGGGTACCAATACCATTGGCTGCTTCTTGAGAAGGCTCAGCAATGGGTCTTTCCTGAGGAGGTGAAGATGATGAGAAGCAAAAGCATGAAGAAAAAGAAAACTTGGCCATTACTAACACTGAGGAAATAATACAGAGAAGAAAGGAAATTAAAAGCTGCTGCTTCTTCTTTCTCTGGAGACAAGATGATCACTCACTGGACTAGTCTGCCTTTTATCGTTGTAAGTTGTGTATGGTGAATGCTTATTTTCCACCGAATGTGAATGTGGGCCATCGCTGAAACAAAGCAAAAGTTGGTCCATTCCACACAGAAGAAATGGGAAGAAAATAACGAAAGTGAAAGTAACTAAAAAGGAAAGGATTCAGAACTTTCATTCACTAATTTGTGTGGTTTTGGTTTATTCTGACAAGTTGTAATTCATTGAGACAGGAAAGTTCAATTCTTTGTATGATTTTGATTTACTTTGAAAATTGTTTATTTCAATAGGAAGTTCAATGCTGATTTTTCTTCATGACTGGTAGTTTTTTTATTTTATCTTTTTTTTGGCTAATTTGTACAACTTGGAGTTGGTTTACTTTGAAAAGTTATAATTCATTTCAACAAGGAAGTTCAGTTTTGATTTTTATCAAAGACTGAAAGCTTTTTATTTTATCTTTTCACTTCACTAATTTGTATGACTTTGGCTAATTCTGAAAAATCGTAATTAATTTCCACAGGGAACTCCAACTCTGATTTTTCTCAATGACTATAAGTTTTTTATTTTATCTTTTCACTTCACTAATTTGTATGACTTTAGCTAATTCTGAAAAATCATAATTCATTTCCACAGGGAACTCCAACTCTGATTTTTCTCAATGACTATAAGCTTTTTATTTTATCTTTTCACTTCACTAATTTGTATGACTTTGGCTAATTCTGAAAAATCGTAATTCATTTCCACAGGGAACTCCAACTCTGATTTTTCTTAATGACTATAAGCTTTTGACTTTATTTTTTCTTTCACTAATTTGATTGACTTTAGTTTACATTGGAAAGTTATAATTCATTCCCACAAGAAAGTTCAATTCTCATTTTTATCGTTTGACTGGAAGCATTTTATTTGTGTTCATATATAAACATGTGGATTGAAATGACTCCGGATACCATTCAAATAAAATTATTTTGGACAGTTAAAGCTATTATTGCATCTTTAGAAGTTGGTTAAAATAAATATATTATGTAGTGAAATTGATTAGTGTAATGAAATTAAATAGATGTTTTTTTTAAATATTTATTAATTAATGTTTAGAAGCTTTTTAGAATGACATTAAAGAATCTTATATACTTATCATATATAAAAAATTATAATGTAATTGACATATATTTAAAAAACTAAATTTATAAAATAATTCATAACTAAATAAATAATTCTTATGTAAATAAAATTAACTCTTTAAACAAAAACAAAATAAACAATGTAAACATAATAAATAATGCAGATAATATACATGCATACATATATAAACACAAACAAACATATAAGTTGCAATTTATGAAGGTAACATCTTTCCATTAATAACCAAAGAAAATAGAAATACATCTTATCCTCTAAGAAGGATTTGAGAATTATAAGTTTTGGCCATCTTTGAGTTGTGGTGGATTGACTAGCATAGGCCTTAAGAAACCTCGAAAGCACACTCAATATATGCAGGAGTCATGATATAAGGCATGTGAGCAATGTAGAAGTTAAAAAATTTAATGGTGTCCCTTGCTATGCCTTCCCCAAACAAGGTAATTTATTTCTTATGTTCCTTGATATGACGTGTCAAGGCTATGTCAAAGATCCCAATGATGTTCCAATTTTTGGTTGCATGTTAAAAGGATTTATAGCATCAAATGCCAAATGCTTCAACCAATCATGAATAAGGTCATCCACAACAACAATACTCCAATGGTTTTTTCCCAAAGATTATTGTGAAATTTTCTAGGATGATCTAGACAAGCTTGTTATCATGAATTTCCTCAACTTTGAAGAGGCTACAACTAATAACCTTTCAAATGTCATTCTCTTCATTTGCTTTGCTATTTTTAACACTCTTCAAAGTTGTGTGGAGGCATCCACAACATTACAAGGGCAGATTATACTACAGATCTGCATTTTATTGTTGCCTCTAAATAGGAGATGTGTATGTCTATTTATCTCCATCTTTAGTGAAGTTTGAGAAGTATGTGAATCACTTATGAATCCTATTCAAAAATTGCAATTTATATTTGAACATGTTATGTTAATTTATGATCTTGTCTTAAATAGGCAATGTGTTGTCCAAAAAAGAAGGATCATATTGGGATATTATCCCAATGGTGATTGTGGCATGTGACAATCTCTTCCTCAACCATTTCGCAAGCTTTATTTTTTAGGAAAGTTTTGTGCTTTCCTTTATAATAACAGTGTGAACCTAATGCATTATACAACTCATTGAGAAACAAACATATTGATTATGTAATGTTTTTTAATTTCTAGTTTATTACCTTACTATTCTTAATGGTATTGATGCATATTTAGGAGTCCCATTCAATATTAATTTTTGACATTGTCCTTCTTGTAGAGTTTCATTCCAATTAATAATGGCATGAATTTTGCTTCATTATTAGTACTTATAGGTAATTTGTTAGACATTTTCTAAATAAACTCACTTTAAGCATTCTTTATTACAATGTTGACACCAGAGATGCCAAGGTTTCCCTTCGCAATGTTATCAAACTTGTCCTTAATCTCCCTCTAGGTAGTGGGAACCATTTGATCACTTCCCTGTAAGTATTTTTTTTGGGGTTGTTTGAATAGAACTTTTGCAATAGGCTAAGGGTTCCCCATTTTTTCATGATCTCCCCATCCCAACTAGTAAAGGGTTTATATGAGGAAAAATAAATTTTGGCCATCATAACTTCACTAATCCCTTTCTCAATTTTCTTTATAACCCTTCCACGCTATTTTCCTTATCAATGAATGTTCTATTCTTTCTTTCCTTCCACATTTACCATATCATAAGAGATTGACTTGAGACCTAGATGCCTTCCTGTGCAAATGTATGAATTCATGGCTAACTCATAAACAAATTATGTATCTCCCTTGACATAACCCATTTCCAATTAAGACTATATGTAGTCATTCTCAACATTCATTGGAAAAGGGAAAATTTGTTAAAATATGATTGATTATTTCCTCATCTGCTTTTCACATTACACATTGAGAGGGAGTAGCTTTTCCAATAGCATTGAGGTAGTCACCAATTAGAATCATTTTATGTGTTTTTTTTTCAAGGAAAGGCACTAATCTTTGGCAAAATCCACTTGTTCCAACATAACTCTATTGGCAATTATGTGCTTTCATCCTTGAAAGATTACATTTTGTGATCAATTTTAACTATGCATATTGGGATTAAGGTGACTCAACCTTTTAGTCCTAGCATGTCTAATTATCTCCATCTTTAGCGAAGTTTAAGGAGTATGTGAATTGCTTTCGAATCTTATTCAAAATTAGAGTTCAAATTAGAGGATGTTATGTGTTGATTTATTCTCCTACCTTAAATAGCCAACATTGTCTGATGTAGAAGTATCATAAAGGTTTATTATCCCAATGGTGATTGTGTCATGTGACAATCTCATCCTCAACCATTTCACAAGCTTTATTTGCTAGGAAATCAATCAAGTGATATCCTTCACAATAACAATGTGAACTAATGCATTATCCAACTCATTGAGAAATGAACATTGATTCCATAATTTTTTTTAATTTCTATTTTATTACCTTACTATGTTGAATTTCATTGATGTGTATTTGAAAGTCCCATTGAATATCAATGTTTGTGATATTTTTCTTCTTGTAGAGTTGCATTCTAGTTAATATTGTCATGAATTTTGCTTCATTGTTGGTACCTATAGGTAATTTCTTAGACATAACTAGATAAGATCACTTTAAGTATTCCTTATTGCAATGTCAACACCAAAGATGCTAGGGTTTCCCTTCGTGGTTTCATCAAAATTCATCTTCAATCTCTAGTAGTGGGAACCATTTGATTGCTTCTCTACAAGTCTTTATTTTTAGGTTGTTTGAATAATTTTTTTGCAATAGGCTAGGGGTTCCCCATTTTTTCATGATCTCCCCATCCCAATTGGTAAAGGGTTTCTATGAGGCAAAATCATTTTTTTCCATCATGACTTCACCGATCCCTTTCTCAATTTTATTTACAACCCTTTCCATGATATTTTCCTTATCAATGAATATTATATTATTTCCTTCCATATTTATCATATGAAAAGAGATTGACTTGAGACATAAATACCTTCCTATACAAATGGATGAATTCATGGCCAACTCATAAAAAAATCATTTATTAAAATATGGTTGACTATTTCCTCATCTTCTTTGCACATTACACATCGAAAGGGACTAGCTCTTCCAATAGCATTGAGATAGTCACCAATTAGAATCCTTTTATGCAATTTTTTCTAGATAAAGGTACCAATCTTTGGGAGAGTCCACTTTTTCCAACATCTCTATTGTCTATTATGTGTGTTCATCCATCATAGATTGTTTTGTAATTGATTTTAACTATGTAGGATGTAGGATCCTCATTTGGAGCCCATCTAAATTATTTTTTCCTCCTAGTTTGGATAGATATTTATCTTTTTTATTTCTTCTAATAAAGCATGCATTGAGTTCAAAGGTCTATTGAAGGGAATTTATATGTTCCCAATCCCATGCAAAGCCATTATCCATTTCCTTTAGGTAGTCTTTATCATATACGTTGTTTGTGTATGATAGTAAATGTTTTCCAACAACCAACTTAGGAAAATCCATAAGTGGAGGGGGATAATTCCATGAGATCATCCAAAAAAATTCCTTGTGTTTGTTATTAATGAACCACAAGAGATGTTCAATGATAATATTATGAAAATTTAGCATAAAGTTTCATATGTGGGAACCTCATGGTAGATTTGGATTCGTGATTATCTGGGAATTATTATCAGAAACTAGACATTCTTTGTATAGAATGTGGCACCATTTTACATTTTCCAAATAAGATTTTCCCCAAGAGAATTATTCTATTTTTTATCTTTATTACACTAATTCCCCATTCTCTTTTTCCTTGCAAACTATTTTCCGACCTATTAGAGGTGTTGTTTTTTTTTTGTCAGAACCCTCCCATAATTTTTTTTCACAATACCTTCTAATCAATTATTTGTTATTAAAAAGGTGTCTTGACCTGTAATAGTTCCTAGCATGATTATTATTAATTTTCCAATGTTATTGTTTATATTTTTTGTGGGCTAAATTTGTTGAAGATAACTCAAGACAAAGTCAAAAATAGAAATTTTCTATGAGAGGTATGAGTTTTACATTTGCATGCTGATTTTGCACGTTATGCATGTGCATGTTTTCTACATGTGTACGTGCTTCACATTTTGTAAAATCCATAAATATATGTGTAAGGATTGGAGTTGTATGATGTGAATATTTGGAGGCAATATTATGTTTCCAACACTATTCTAGAATTCAGCAAGTGTATGTAACTAGATTGTTTACTATAATACATTGAGTAGGCTTTTGAAGTGTGAATTTTTTCTCTCGAAAGGGTTTTCCCCATGTGCACCTTGTGTTGTGAGAATTTATCCATGTGGTGTTTATATCTTTCTTGTATTGTGCATCTTAAATTTGTAGTAATTGTTTAATGGTTTAAATTTTATAGAATCTCTCCTTGGTAAGATGCACTAGATTCTACCAACTAAAAGGAAGCAAGAAGATTGGGATTTGAAGGATGCGAAGGATAAGGGTTTGATAAGACTCTATTTGGTTGGCTTTGTGTTTCTGAATGTCCATGAAGAGAAGACTACATTAAAAAGGGGATAAACCTGCTTAGATTATCAAGCTAAATCTTTGGTAAATAAGTTATTCTTTTGAAATAAAATATACTTTGAAGGTGGAAGGAGGATATGATGCAGATCATGTAAATGAATTCAACATGCTTGTTTCTTAGTTGAACTCTATTTTTGTAAAAATGGAGGATGAGGATTGTTACATGACTTTGTTGTGTCCATTTCTAGATTTGTGGGATCACCTTGTAAAGGTCATTGGGAATATCACTACAACATTCAAGATGGATAAGTGATTACATCATTACTTTATGAATATATGCGAAGAAAATATCATGAAATGGCTAAAGAGGACCTTGTTGTTCATGGAAAACTAAAGGAGAAAGGTAAGAAGAAGGATACGAAGAAACTAAAGTGAAGTCTAAGTCTCCTAAAAATTCCAAGGTGAAGTGTTGGAATTGTTGCAAATCTAGTCATTTTTGTGAGGAGTGTAAAGATGAGTAAAATAAGAAAAACTTGAATGGGTTTGATTTTGAATCCTCAAAGGATTATGGTGAATCTTTTTTTGCTACCTTGGAAACACATGCATTGGAAGATGTGTTGTTAATAGACTCTAGTGCATCTTTCCACATGACCTCACATTGGGGTTGGTTTTTGAAGTATGAATAATTTGATGGTAGGAAGGTGTACCTAGGTGATGACTCTCACTGAAAGATAGTTGGTTGTAGAAGAGTCAAGATCTAATTCCTAGATGGTAGTGGAGGGGATTGATGGTGTCCTACATATCTAGGTTTTTCCTAAAACCTACTTTTATAAGTAAATTTAAAATATGGGTGTGTAGGTTTTTTTCACAAATCGAGGATGAGAGATGATGAGGGGGTCTATGGTACTTTCTAAGGGTATTCAGATAGGAACTCTATTTAAATTGGATGTATACATGATTTAGTGCAATATTTCTTCTATTGATGCAAAGAAAAGAGTTTTAGAATTCATTTTCACCATTAGAACTAATAGCGAAGAAAAGTGTTGTATCTACTTATATTGGTCATGCTTTTTGAGTACTTAAGGGTACTCGTGCTTTGGAGATGAAACTTTCTATTGATAAAAAATGATTTGGCACAAAATAATTGGCCATATTGGTGAAAAGGGTCTTAGAACCCTGAAAAATAAAAGCCTTGTTGATGGATTAGATTATTTTATCTTGAGTTTTATTTTTGTGAAAATTGTGCATACGGAAATAAAAACCACGTTCAATTTATTTTAGTTCTCATAAGTCTTCTAGGGTGTTAGATTTAATTTACTCTGATGTATTTGGTCCGAAGAATGTTCCTTTTATTTATAAGTTAGTATTTTTTGTATCTTTTATAGATGAATTTATAGTAGGACATAGGTGTATTTCCTCAAGAGTACATATGAATTATTTAGTCATTTCAAATATTTTAAGGCTTTTGTGAGAATTAGAATGGTAAAAGAATTAAGAATTTGAGGATTGACAATGGAAGGGAGTATTATTTTATAAATTTTGATAGGTTTTGTAAAGAACATGGGATTGAGAAGCATAAGACAACTCCTTACACCCCTTAGAAAAATATAATTGAAAAGAGGATAAAAAATAAATTGATGAAGAAGGATAGGATTATGTTGAGTGGAGATGGCCTTGAACAAAAGTATTGGGCTGAAGATATTGCCACTGCCAACTATTTTGTTAATAGATCTCCTATGTCAAAGCTTGTTGAGAAGACACCTATAGAGGTGTGGTCAAGTAAGAGTCCCTCTTTGATACATCTTCATGTGTTTGATTATGTGGCATATGCTCATGTACCAAGGGAGAAGAGATCTAAGTTGGAGAATAAGGAATTTAAGTGTATTTTTGAAGTGGACACATCTTGAAAAGAAGAAATTTGAGTGTGCTCCCCCCTAAATTTTTTAAAAACTAATCAAAAATAATTTTTTCAATATATGTAGAATAGAGTCTAGTTTCTAAAAAATGTAATTTGTTTCAAGATTTGATGAACGAGTAAAAAACTATACCCAAACTAGCACATGTTGATTTTTGATAAAAAATTGAACACTAAAAAAAGAAGTTAAAGATAAAAACCTTAACATAATCAAAACATAAAAAAATAATATGGTTAGATAGCTAAGAGAGAGCTTAATGCCATCATGGTATTTTTATAAGTTTGCATTGAGACACGTGCAAACCTGATGGAGAGCATGGCCAAAAATGTGTGAAATTTTGTGAACCTTTCAAAAAATCACTTCTTTGGCATAAAATTGTCATGCAACCCTTTGGGTTGGATGTTGAAGGAAAATCCAACCGAAAGGATTGTATTTCCCAATGCAAGCCATTTGTTGAGTGCCAAATGAGAGTGCATCATTTGGTGAGCGCCAAATGGGAATGATGGATTTTTAGAATGCATTTTCTTGAACGCTTTCTTTTCTTTTTTCTTTTTCTTTCTCCTTCTCTATCATTGAAGCTATATAATTAAATTTACATATGGACATTTAATTTCTTATACTTTAAGTTATATTTCATGTATATAATTTTAGGATGTTTGAGAGTGGTTTCAAATCTCTTTGATTTATAATGCAAATTCTAGTTTTTCAAAGATCTTATAATTTTTTAAACTTAGTCAAATTTTAGTCTTCAACATGTCAAATTTCACTAATCAGGAGGATACATTTTAGTCATCAGCAAGTTGTATCATCTTTCTCTCTCTATCTCACTCATTATTAATCTCTTATGCTCTAGACCTCTCTCTCACTATCTCCATCCCTTTATCTATCTCTCTCCCTCCCTCTCTCTCTCTCTCTCTCTCTCTCTCTCTCTCTCTCTCTCTCTCTCTCTCTATACCTCCTCTTTGTCTCTCTCTTCCTCCCTATCTACCTCTCCCTCCCTCTCCTCTCTCTCACTCCCTCCCTCTCTACCTACCTCTCTCATCTCTCTCTCTCCATCCCTACCTCTCCCCCCATCTCCTTCCCTCTCTACTTCTCTCTACCTACCTATCCTTTTATACCTCTTTCTCACTCTCTCTCCCTCCTTCCCTCTCTCAATATCTCCACCTTCCTCCTTCCCTCTCTACTTATCTTTATATCTCTCTCTCTCTCCCTACCCTCTCTCTCTCCTCCCACCCATCTTCAATATCTATCAAACCTCTCTCTCTCTCTCTCTCTCTCTCTCACACACACACACACACACACATCTCTCTCCCCCCCACCCTACCTCTTTCTCCCTCTATCCTTCCCTCTCTACTTCTCTCTATCTCACACACCCTCTCTCTACCCACCTCTCTCTCAATCCCCCCCTCTCTCTCTAATTGTATCTATCTCAACAATTCCTCTTTACTTCCCCCTCCTCTCTCTCTCTCTACCTATCCCTCCCTCCCCCCTCTCTCTTTATCTCACCTCTCTATCCCTCCCTCCCTACCTCCCTCCCTCTCCCCTTACCTCTCTACTTATCTCTATCTCCCCTATCCCTCTCTTTGTTGACATCTCTCACCTCTCCCTCTATCTCTCCTTCCCTCTCTACTTCTCTCTACCTACCCATTCTTCCCTCTCTCTCTCTCTATCTCACATCTCTCTCTCTACCTCTACCTCCCTCTCTCCCCTCTATCTCCCCCTCCCTCCCTCTCTTTCTATTGCTCTCTCTCAACTCTCTCTCCATCCCTACCTCTCCATCCATCTCTCCTTCCATATCTAATTCTTTATGCCTACCTATCCCTCTATACCTCTTTCTTTCACCCTCCCTCCTTCCCTCTCTCAATCTCTCCACCTTCCTCCTTACCTCTCTCTCTATCATATCTCTCTCACTTCAACCTCTCTCTCTCTATAATTGTATCTATCTCAACTATCTCTCTTTACTTCTCCCTCCCATATCTCTCTCTCTACCTAACTCTCTCTAATTTTATATATCTCAACTATTTGTAATTCTCCCTCCCTCCCACCTTCTCTCCCTCTCTCTCTCTCCATCTATCTATCTCACATATCACTCCCTCTCTAGTTCTATCTATCTCCCCCTCCCTCTCCCAACCTATCAAGCTCTCTATTATTCTCTCTCACATCTCT
Source organism: Sequoia sempervirens (assembly GCA_007258455.2). NCBI lineage: Eukaryota > Viridiplantae > Streptophyta > Pinopsida > Cupressales > Cupressaceae > Sequoia > Sequoia sempervirens. The sequence continues at coordinate 816,717,790 of VDFB02270651.1, forward strand.
CTCCATCCCTACCTATCCCTCCTTCCTCCTTCCATATCTACTTCTCTATGCCTACCTATCCCTCTATACCTCTTTCTCTCTCCCTTCCTCCCTCCCTCCCTCCTTCCCTCTCTCAATCTCTCCACCATCCACCTGTCTCTCTCTCATCTCTCTCCCTCCCTCCTTAACTCTCACTCCCTCTCTACCTCTCTCTATATCCCCCTCCCTCTCTACCTACCTCTCTCTATTTCTCTCTCTCTCACCTCTCCTTCCATATCTACTTCTCTATGCCTACCTATCCCTCTATACCTTTTTCTCTCTCCCTCCCTCCCTCCTTCCCTCTCTCAATATCTCCACCTTCTTTCTCTCTCTCTACCTCTTTTCATCTCTCACTCTCTTCCACCCACCTTCACTCTCTACTTCTCTCTATCTAACCTATACCTCTATACCTCTTTCTCTCTCCATGATTCCCTCCTTCCCTATCTCAATCTCTCCACCTTCCTCCTACCTTTGTCTCTATCATATCTCTCTCACTTTAGCTGAGCCCTCCCTCTCTCTACCCAACTCTCTCTCTATAATAATATCTATCTCAACTATCTCTCTTTACTTCTCCCTCCCTCCCATCTCTCCCATCCTTTTTCTCTATCTCTATATCTCTCTTTGTCTCTCTCTCTCTCTCTCTATCTATTTATGTTTGTATTTGTCTCTATCTTTGTCTCTATCTTTGTCTCTATATGTCTCTATGTCTCTCTCTAGCTATCTCTCTCTATCTCTATCTTTGTCTTTGTTTTTATCTCTCTGTTTATTTGTCTCTACCTACCTCTCTCTCTCCATCCCTACCTATCCCTCCATCTCTTTGTCCCTCTCTACTTCTCTATATCTCCTCTCTCCATCTCTCTCTCTCTCTCTCTCTCTCACACACACACACACACACACACACACACAAACACACACACTTTGTGGCTGTGTGTTTGTATTTGTCTCTTTCCATCTCTCAATTTCTCCACCTTCCTCATTCCCTCTCTACTTCTCTCTCTATCACCTCTCTCTCTCTCTCCATCCCTCTCTACTTCTCTCTCTCTCTCTCTCTCTCTCTCTCTCTCTCTCTCTCTCTCTCTCTCTCTCTCTCTCTCCCTCTCCCTATCTAACTCTCTATAATTATATATATCTCTCTTTAATTCTCTCTCTCTATCTATCTATCTAACTCTCTTTGATTGTATCTATCTCTCTTTAATTCTCTCTCTCTCTCTCTGCTTCTATGTGTTTTTCTTTTTCTCTTTCCCTCTCTTAATCTCTCCACCTTCCTCATTCCCTCTCTACTTCTCTCTCTCTCTATCACTTCTCTTTATCTCTCTATCTTTCTATGTCTATCTATGTCTCTTTGTCCCTATCTATGTTTATGTCCATGTCTCTATCTCTCTCTCTCAACTATCCCTCATGACTTTTCCCTCCCTCCCCTCTATCTCCCACCCTCTCTCTATCTCAACTATCTCTCTCTCCATGCCTACCTATACCTCCATCTCTCCATGATCCCACTCCACTTCTCTCTATCTTCCCTCTCCATATATTTACCTAGCTCTCACTCTATATCTCCTTACTCTCTACCAACCTCTCTATCTCACCTATACATCTTTACCTCTCCCCTCTCCCTCCCACCCTTCCTCTTCCATATCTCCTCTATCTCTTTCTTTAATGTGCACCAAGATGTGATACAAAAAGGGGAGGAAAGTGGGGGGATTGAGAGAAAGAGAGGGAAAGAGGGAGGGAGATGTAGAGATAGAGAGAGAGAGAGATAGAGAGAGAGAGAGAAGGAGGGAGTGGGAGAGAAAGAGGCAAGAGAGAGTGAGAGAGAAAGAGAAAGAGAAAGAGGGTGAGGGAGGGAGAAGTGGGATAGATAGGTGATAGAGAGAGAATTAGATAGAGGAATAAGGTGGAGAGATTGAGAGAGGGAAGGAAGGAGTGAGGGAGAGAGAAAGAGGTATAGAGAGATAGGTAGGTAGAAATAAGTAGAGAGGGAAGGATACATGGAGGGAGAGGTAGCGATGAAGAGAGAAGTAGGCACAGAGAGGGAGAGGGAGATCAAGAGAAGTATAGAGGGAAGGAGGGAGGGAGAGAGAGGTGAAAGATATCTCTCTCTCTCCTCTCCCTCTCTCTACCTACATCTCTCTCTAATTTTATCTATCTCAACTATCCATATTTAATTCTCCCTCCCCTATGTCTCCCACCATCTCTCTCAATCCATCTTTGCATATCCCTCCATCTCTTTGTCCCTCTCTACTTCTCTCTATCTCCCCTTGTTGATGGGTGCTTTTGCACTTCTCAACATAGACAAAGCACAAGTGTAGTGTCTCTCTCGAAAGATAATTTTCTACAACTAAGGTTCAAAAATTCACCCCAAGGTCTCTCAGGTGTCAGGTCATGATAATGCTCGGAATTGTTCAACTAGTTGATGTGATTTTTTGGTAATCACAAAGGGAATTTATAGTTTAATAAGCATGGGAAATTAGGTCTACAAATGGAGTTTTTAAAATTCTAGAAATGAATGAAGAATTGCTGCAAGTTCAAAATAGCAAGCTAAAACCCCTTCTTGCTCATCAGATTTGGCTTTACAATGATGCTATAACTTTGTTTTAACTTCATATTTTAAAGAAAAGGCAAAGGGTAAAAGGGAGTAGAAGTTTCCTAGACCTACAACTAATGATGAATAGTAACAATGGAGGATGCTACAGTGGACAAACTTCCTAAAACTGAGTTCCACTTAACTAGGGACAATCCACAGTCTCATGAAACTAGTGCAATCTTCAAAGGATCTTTCAGGATTTTTAGATTGTTCATTCACTTTTAAAGCATGAATGACAATTGAACTTAAGTGCAGAAATATAAATGAGCTTAGAATAACTTTACACATCCATTTATCATAAAAAGTTAAAATTATGAGTTGGAAATGCATCAAACACAACAACATACATCCACCATTAAAGCACAACAATAAACTACTAACTCACATAAACTAATAAATGAAAATAAAAAAGTTGAAATACACTATTTGAAGATAGAATCATGCACACGTAGAAAAGAAAACACAAGAAACCATCAAAGTAATTCTTTTCTCATATATTTTCTACAGCATGTCTTTACATAACAACTCATCTCTCCCTTTGAAAATGAAAGGATTCCCCTATTTATATTTTTCCAAAAGTGAAATGAATGGACAAGATTCATTAAAAATGAGTGGTCAAGATTCATTTTCACTTAGGGTTTCACCTACCCCCAATATATTACAATATAAAAATAGAATTTTGTCTTTTTCCTTATTTCGTCTTCTAGTCTATTTTGTCTTGTAGTTACTTCTAGTATTTATGACTATTTCAGAAAATATTCATCATCAATAATAGGCTTTCTAGCCTCCTTCTGTGTTGTTTCATACTCCACAAACTTGCGAATCATGGATATGAGTTTATTTTCTTATGTGAACTCAAATTTGAGGATCTGAAAGGCTACCTTCTTGAATTTGTCGATGATTTGCTCCCAGTCCTTGGTGCACTTTGGTGTAGCCTTTATAACCTATTCCAAGTGAGTGAAGGCCCTTGCAACAAAGTCCATAAAATATGGTGATAGAGTGTCACCAGCCCCCTATTCCATCTTCTTGTGAAATAATTGCTTGATTTCTTCTAGATCTAACTCCAAAGAAGGAATTTCATAGTCTGTCATCATCTTCAGACAATATTTGCTATTTATCCAGTGTTCCATGACCCATTCTTGATCAAGCTCCAATTTGTATATGGACTTTTCTAAGATTTCCTTCCTATAATCAAGATTCATCTACCATGTCTTGACCAACCAATGATCTTCTTTTGGAAGCTCCAGCTCCTTTTCCCATGTTTCCTAGGAGAGCTTGAGGATACTCTCCAGCTTCGGATAGGTGATTTGATACATCTCGAGGAAGCCCTTGCAGGTATTCATCATTTTTTCCACTTCTTTCTGCAAACTCTAAAATTTGTTGTACATTCTAGTGGAATGATGGATTCCCATGTCACCATTAATATATAACACCCTATTGAACCAATCTGTAGTGGACTTGGTTCAGTTCTTCATTTTCTCCATCTTATTTATTTCTTCAATCGACAAGAGGGCACATGCAGATGATTGCGTCAAGGATTCTTCCTCTATCGATATCCATTATTGGATGTAGACAGTAAGGTATGTCACCTATGCCTTTAGCTCTTCCTTCATGGACCGATCTTTATTCATTTGTTGTATAATGGTGGACACTGACCCTTGAAGATCATCCATTTTCTATTCACAAGTTGCCAAACCTAGGTTAATAGTGGATATATGGTATTCCTGGCCCTAGATCGTGCTTGCATCCTTGTCTATTGTTGGAGTGGCAATTTGTAGTGTTTGAGACCTAGAAGCATCAACCATGATACGGGATCTAATTTTAGGGTTCTTTTACTAAAGGGTCCTTATCTAAGCTCTAGCTAGTATGGCCTCCAATTGTTCCTTTGGATCAACAACCATGGGAGCCTTCTTCTTTAGGGTTCACTCCATCCATGTAGGGACCATTGTTTGTTGTTTTGGTGATTCATGATCACCTTCCTCTCCCTTTCCTTTCTAAGGTTCATCCTCCTCATCAGGCTCCTTTTCTTGTATAATCTTTCCTATATCAAGCTGAGTGGAGGCTACATTTTCTTGAATGGTATTCTCCTCTTGAGGCACCCTCTCTTTATCTTCTTCAAGTTCAATTTCAACATTTTTCTTGGATTCAATGCCATTCTCTTGTGCCTTCTCTTCTTCCATTTTATCTTTCTCTTCCTCTCTTTCAGGAGGTACTTCTTATATCAAGCCCTCAACACAACCAGTTTGTGAAGGTTCTTCAATTATTTCTACATCCACATCTATGTCCATTTTCCCCTTTTTGAAGGGATGCTCCTCTGGGCGTGCCTCCTCATCTTTGGGATCCCATGGAAGTTCTTCATCTGACTCTTGGTCTAATGTCTCTACCACATAGTGTTCATAAATGCCCTTAGCATCTTCATCCTCAGAGATTTGTAGTCCTTCTTCATCAAAAGTCGCCTTCTCTAAGTTTATATTCAATCTACCCTCTAGATGTTTAAAATAGTCATCTCGGTCAAAATCCTCGGGCTCATCAACTATGTCCCTCGTAGCCTCTCTGTGTTTCTTTGTGTAGAGTCTCTCCATTTTTGGCAGCTTGATAGGTGGTGGGAAAGAGACAAAGCTGCAACAAGTTGAGCCATTAGTGCTTGGACTTTGGGATCGATAATCACCCCAAAGAGCTCAATAGGCACATTTTGCATGTATGTTGTTAAAACTTGTGACAAAGTGGGTAGTGCCATAGATGTTGATGGCATGGATGGCAGAATAGTGGAAAAAGTAGGCAATGGAAGTGGGAGTGAGGAGGATGACACTGGGGAAGTAGTCGAAGAGGAAGAGTCTAATACCATTATGGGAGTAGTCAGCAAGGTGGAGGTGAGGTGGAATGTCCACAATGGGCAGAGATGAGATGGGAAAAGATTTAGGAGTGTAATATGAAGGAGTGGTAATGAAAGCAGTGGTAGCAAAAGCAGAAGTGGTTGGTGGTGAGCAAGGTTGCTTAGTTTCTTCCTCTTCTTCTTCATGTTGGTTCTCTTCTTCCTAGATAGTCAACATTTTGAGAACAAAAGGTCATGTTCTCTTTTCCTTCTTGGATGATTGGCCCTTTGTCGCCTTCCTGGAGTAAACCTTTCATTTGGGTTGGCATTCAGGTGCATCCTTCCTTTTCTTGGACCTAGTGATAGGCGAGGATTGGGAGCTTCACCTGATGAACCCATGGCTGCATTATTGTTTGTTTCACTCTCAATGTCATCCTCTATCTCCCTATATGTGAGCTCTACACCTTGTTCTTTCAATTGAGCTATTTTTCCATCCACCCATTGCCTAGTTTGTGGTCAATAGGGTGGGTGAGAATGTCGAGGTTAGTGGCCTCTTCCTCGTTCCAATAAATGACTTGCGGGGGAATATCAGTCAAGGAAATGTACCTTTCATCCAAAATATTTTCATCCTCGATGATTTCATCAGGCATTGGAAACTGATTGATGGACCACAAATATAGCAGAAATCCTCATGTAATGTTGCATCTGGACCTCTTTTTCATCTCCACAATTCACCTAGAAGTATTCAACATGAGGCCAGTGGGCAAGCCGTCTCCCAACCTACTTCAATTTTCCATGAGGATCCACTCTTCCTCTATCTGTATGTGGGTCCAAGTGGTATTAAGCTAATTCCTTTTCTAAGTATTCAACACATTAGGTAGCAAGGAAAGAGTACATTCCCTGCCTGACTGTAAGAGGATATGGAACCCCAGCTCAGTGTTTGTCGCTCAGCAAGGTATGGGTAGTCTGCAACTACTGATAACTTCCAACAAAATAACCCAATCATTAGGGTAGCATGGAAACCGGTAGGGTCTTCTTGAGAACTCTTCTACCCTGATGTAGGTGAAATTTGGGAATTAGATGAATTAATATCCAAAACCCTTTATAAAATCCTTGGCACTATGTGGCACTCTTCTTTTGAAAGGTCTCCTCCCAAGAGTCTAATTATATGCCCAACAAAGGAATCATTCACTCATTTGTATTCCCTCTTGAAGTTTTTGTACTACAATTGAGGATAGTAGTCATATACTTTAATTTCTCCTTTTGGTCCCCAATGTTCCAACACAAAATAGTCCTTTGTATGGGAATTTGACTGCTAGGAGATAGACCAGATATGAGGTCATGTAGAATTGTGATGTCTTTTTCGCTGCCATAAGCCGATCATGTAGATTGTTACTTATCATTTTGGCCCAATGGAATTGAGTTGTTCCTTAGAGGATTTCCTACACAAAGTAAAAAATCCATTCTTGAAAAAATGTAGCAGGAGGTAGGCCCATCACTATGCTCAGGAGCATGACTAGATCATGATATGTTTTGAATAAATCACTCATGTATAACTTTTGAGGCACCTTGTTGGAATTTCCCCTCCTTTCCTTTAACCAATTTTGATTGATCATTATTTTATGCCCCAGGGGATCTTGTTGCCAAACCTTATGAGCAAACTCCTTTTCTACCTCCATATTTTTGAAGGTCAAAATTCCAAAGGTCTTGCCAATAGATTTAGTAGATAAGTCCACTAATACCCTCTCATCTTTGGAAATTATCTTCCTATTATGAGAGTGATAGCACTCTTTGCAAGTCACTACTAACTCTAGAGCAACCAGTGCAGGGGGAAGCCGACAACCTTTGCAAGGACACTTTCCTTTATCTTCCAGGCATCCTTTGTGGTGGGTTTGACCATTACTTTTTTCTTGAATACATCAATGTTCACGTGCCCGAGGCCGGTGTTGAAGATCATGTCCCAATTAGATGCGATCTTAGAGGTGCACTCCACCCTATGAAACTAGTACTTCATTTTCTCTTTTTCTTCTTTTCCCATTGGGGTTCTTACAGACTTCTTTAATTTTTCAACTTTTCCCATGGGCCTTCCTGATGATCCCTCAGTAGATTCCATAAATCTTGCACCCAAAGATGTAAGTTCTTTCACATATAGAGGTAACAAATTTTAGTTAAATCCTGCAAATTCAGTGTTAGATCCATTTATATACTTTAGAAAATCATGAAATTCATCATTGTTAACCTTTTGGATCTTGTTTGGATCATTTACAAGAATGTGGGCTTAGGGATGTGGGTTTCCCCTACGCAAAATATTAAGAAAAATATTAAGAAATCCAATTTATTGTTTTGATTACTAATCATAGGGATTGATTTCAACCTACCTAATGCAAGTCATTGTCACAACTACTGTGCTAGGTTTTACTCAAAATTGTTCACTAACAGAAAATTTCAAATGAAATGCCCTGACCATTTTTTTTATGTTTTATTTCTATTAGTTTCAATGAAAAATATTTGACCAAATATGTTTCTCCTGAAATGTGTCTAACCAAATATGCTAAGCCATGCATACTTCATGTCACTGTCACTTGCTTTTAGGAAAAACATATTCAATCAAATATGTTTCTCCTGAAATACTTTTGTTGCTAGATATTAATTTTTTGGCCAAAAGTGTGACACAAGTTTGTGCTTTTACCTTTAAATCTTATAAATTGTATTTTTTAATTTATTTCTTTATATTTTCATTATATACTATTTTCTACTACTTTTTTATTTCTAAATTTACAAATTGGGTGAATAGATGTGTCAAATTTTTATAATTTTTGAATTTTTTATTTTATTTTATTCATATGGATGACAATGCATTTACATACATATCCATGCAATTGTGCTAGCACCCTAAGTAGTGACTTACTCATTTTGGCTCAAAATTCATCTTTTTGTCCTCTTTTCACCTCTATAACTTATTTTTGTAAATTATTAATTTATTTTCTAGAAAATGGTATTTTATCATTTTTTTCTATTAGTCTAGCTAAATAAAACTTTCTTTCAAAGAACTTATAGGATTATAGAATTATTCTATTAAATAGTAATAAATGTGCAATCTTAATGTAAAAGTAGGGAAAAACATTTGACTAATACATCTTAGCTAAATAGCATTTTTTTTCTCTTTTACATTTTAGTGAACCTAATGCTCTTACACTTTAAAAACCTTCTCAAAATAAATAAATAAATAATGTTTAAAAATAAAAATAAAATTATTTTCTCAAAAAGAAAAAATGGCTATTGCCTTGAACACTCTTCCATAATCCTAAAGGAGAAAAATGATGGCCCTCAATTGGATTCTTTATACCTCTGAAATTCCATTTATCTCTAAATTAACTTATTATCTTCTTTTGTTACATAAATTTCTAGTTTTGCTCAAAAAATTCAAAATCTTTCATTCCATACATGTGATGATCACTTAACTCTACGTAGATTTAGTGAGATCAAAAGAAGAAAAAATGGAACTTTTAAAATAAAATATATAGAATAAAAAAAAAGTTTTAATTTATAAAATAAAAAGTCATCAGAAAATTACAAATTTTACATGTGTTATTACAAAGTTTGTTAAAAAAATACAACTCACTCTAACAATTGAGTGTCTTATTGAAGAAAGTGTTCAATCAAATACAATAGAACAACTTTCTTTAATATGATGAGGCAACGATTCTTTTAATTTCAAAGAACAGCCCACCAAAACCATCTTCTTTATCTCTATGAGATCTTTGAAGCTTGATGGCCATTCTTCTAAACCAGAACAATGCCTCAAATCTAACTCTTCCAAACTTTTGAGTTGCCCAAAATTAGAAGGCAACGCTTTCAAACATGAACAATAATTCAATTGCAAAAATTTTAGAGAAATGAGATGCCCAAAGCTGGAAGGCAATACATTTAAAGCAGAGCAGTCATATAAATGCAGTGATGTCAAATTGCTCAGTTGTCCAATTAACTCTTTCAATTCATGGCACTGACTTAGACGCAGCTCTTTAGATTGTTGAGTTGTCCAAATTTAGAAGGTAATTCTCTCAAATGATGGCAACCTCTTAAATATAATTGCTCTAACTTTGTTAACTTTTCCATTCCATCTGGTAACCTTTCCATATTTTTCAAACCATATAACCTTAATTTTACAAGCGAAGAATCTGGAGTGACTTTGGAAGGAATTTTAGGAATTTTAGGATTTGCAACTCTATTGGTAAATCAGGAATTTTACTTTCAACTTGAAGGTATCTGAGTTGTTTGAATGGTTTATGACATTTTCCTCTGAATGTTATCTGCGATCCTTCATAAGAGAGTACTCTTAACGAATTGCTCATCAAATTCAGATGATCATCATTAATTTCAATTGAAGGGTGCTCATATTTTTGCCTCTTAAATTTTTGAGTTTCTGTACGAAAATAAATAAATATATTACTATGATTGTGAATAACAAATTTATTTTGTTAATATTGTTAACAGATTGTAAGTATTACATACCTCTTCATCTTCCAAACATTTCAACAAAGTATTGGAAAACAGTATAACTTACCGCAATTAAAAAATGTTGGGAAGCAAAAGATATTATAAAATGTAGAATTGCAGAAATTCCGATTATGCAAAACATGTGTGTAGATAACTTAATTACCGCGATCATCAATAGCTCTTCGAGAAATTGAATCAGATCGTTAAGGTGGCTTATATCTTTGAATTTCTGTAGAAAGCTCTCCAAATCAGCACTACCATTGCCTGCTTGTTGAGAAGGCTCAGCAATGGTTCTTTCCTGTTTCTGAGGAGGTGAAGAGGATGAGAAGCAAAAGCATGAAGAAAAAGAAAACTTGGCCATTACTAACACTGAGGAAATAATAGAGAGAGGAAAGCAAATTAAAAGCAGCTGCCGCTTCTTTCTCTGGAGGCAAGATGATCATTCACTGGCTAGTCTGCCTTTTATCCACACAGCAGAAATGAAAAGATAAGAACGAAAGTGAGAGTAATTAAGAAGGAAAGGATTCAGAACTTTCATTCACTAATTTGTGTGGTTTTGGTTTATTCTGAGAAGTTGTAATTCAATCGGGACAGTTCAATTCTTTGTGTGATTTGATTTACTTTGAAAAGTTGAAAGTTCAAATTCTTTGTATGATTTTTGGTTTATTTTGAAAAGTTGTTCATTTCAATAGGAAAGTTCAATGCTGATTTTTCTTCATAACTGGAAGTTTTTTATATTATCTTTTCTTCAACTAATTTGTGCAACTTGAAGTTGGTTTACTTTGAAAAATTGTAATTCATTTCAACAAGGAAGTTCAGGTTTGATTTTTATCAAAGACTGAAAGCTTTTTATTTTATCTTTTCTTTGACTAATTTGTATGACTTTGTTTTATTCTGAAAAGTTGTAATTCATTCCCACAGGGAACTCCAACTCTGATTTTTCTCAATGACTAGAAGCTTTTGACTTTATTTTTCTTTCCCTAGTGTGACTGGCTTTGGTTTACTTTGGAAAGTTATAATTCATTCCCATAAAAAAATTCAATTCTTTTTTTTATCAATTGACTGGAAGCATTTAATTTGTGTTCACACATATAAGTAAAGGTGGAGGCAGCTTCCAAACCTCCCAAATAAATAAATAGAGACATGGAAAACAAGCAACAGTTCATATGGATTGGAATGACTCCCAAGACACCATTCAAATTAAATTATTTTGGTAAATTAAATCTATTATTGTGCCTTTGGAAGTTGGTTAAAATAAATAGATTATGCAGTGAAATTAATTAAATTAGATTTAAAATAAATTAATAGATTGTGTAATGAAATTAAATAAATTTTTAAAGTTTTATTTGTTAATTAATGTTTAGAGGTTTTCTACAATGGCATTAAAGAGTCTCATATACTTATCTTATATAAAAAATAAAATGTAATTGACATATATTTAAAAAACTAAATTTATAAAATAATTCATAACTAAATAATTAATTCTTAAGTAAATAAAATTAATTCTTTAAACAAAAATATAATAAACAATGTAAACATAATAAATAATGTAGATAATATACATACATACATACATACATACATACATACATACATACATACATACATACATACATACATACATATATATATATATATATATATATATATATATAAACATACACATATATATAACATGTATATATGTATGTTTATATGTATATGTGTACACACATATATAGATAAGTTGCAATTATAAAGGTAACATATTTCCAATAGAAATACATCTTATCCTTTAAGAAGGATTTCAGAGTTCTAAGTATTGGCCATCTTTGTGTTGTGGTGGACTGCGTAGCATAGGCCTTAAGAAACCTCGAAAGCATGCTCAATCTATGTAGGAGTCATGATATAAGGCATGTGAGCAATGTAGAAGTTAAAATTTTCCATGGTGTCCCTTTCTATGCCTTCCCTAAACAAGGTAGGGGAGAGGGGCCCATAGTGGAGCACCCTAACTTTGCATTTCTCAAAATCTTACGTGGAAATTTCAAATCACTCCCAATTTTGTACAACAGTTTATTTGGCAACTCATGTACTTCTATATTTCGTTTTAGGGCCACATCATCAAATATGATGCCACATCAGCATGATTTTTGTTGAGGTATCCAAAAAGGCCCAAAAAAGAAGTGAGACCGATAGCGATGAACTAAGTCATGTTTTATTGGTGCGCTGATGTGGCATCACATGATTTGTCACTTTGCATACTTTATGGGCAAAAAGTGTTTTGCAATTGGATATTAAAGTGCTCCACAATGGGACCCACTGAAGACTATTTCTATCCCCACTATTGGACCTTGCTCCATTATGGGCCCCTCTCCCCTAATTTCTTTCTTATGTTCCTCGCTACGACGTGTCATGCCTATGTCAAAGATCCTAATGATGTTCCCATTTTTTGTTGCAATAAAAGGATTTATAGCATCAAATGCCAAATGCTTCAACCAATCATGAATAAGGTCATCCACAACGACAATACTCTAATGTTTTTTTTTTCCAAAGATCATTGTGAAATTTTCTAGGATGATCTAGACAAGTTTGTTATCATGAGTGTGCTCAACTTCGAAGAGGATACAACTAATAACCTTTTGAATGTCATTCTCTTCATTTTCTTTTCTATTTTGAACGCTCTTCAAAGTTGTGTGGAGGCATCCACAACATCACAACGACAAATTGTACTACAGATCTACATTTTATTGTTGCCTCTAAATAGGAGATGTGTATGCCTATTTATCTCCATCTTTAGTGAAGTTTGAGGAGTATGTGAATCATATTAAAATAATATCTAGAATATTTCATTTAATGGTCAATAATGTATCTAAAATATTAGATTACATTCTTTTGTTGTTTGCTTCAGTTTCTTTAGAAACTTTGTAATCTTAGTTTTGTTTCTTCTTTGATCTTGTTTCTATTTTAGAAACATCAATTTTGTAAATCTATTTAAGAAGCACTTTTGCTTCATAATAATATATCAAAGATTTCAAATTGCGATTGTTTCATGATATTAGAACAAAATAATTGATTTTTTTAAAATTCAAGGAATTTATTTCTGAATAAAAAAAAATCAAAGATCTTTGCAAAATCTTTTTGTTCAATTCTTTCATGCCTCCTTGGTCTAAAAATTTGTAGGTTTCAAATCCCGACTTTCTTTTGCCAAAATTCATGCTTGTTTGTTGGGTGAAAGATTGTGTAACTTTTTGCAAAAATGAGGGTTTCTTTGGACGTGCTTTTTCTATCAATCTTTTCTCCTATTTGTGATGTGATTTTTCACCTATTTTGGGTCGCATTTTTCACCTAACTGTGACCATGATTTTCACCTTTTTTTGGGTGTGATTTCTTTAGTTTTGAGGTGCATTTTTACCAATGTTTTTTTACTGGTTATGATCACGATTTTTTTCTCAGTAGATTTTATACGTGATTTCTTCATTCATTGGCTTCAAATTTTCTCTGTTATGTTCGTGACTACTCTTGGTGCCATTTTCTGAGTTTTTTATTTCTTACCATCTTTTTGAAGGTTTCTCACAAATCTACCTAGGGTTTTGCTGATTTCAATTGATTCTTTTCATTTATTATTTGCCTATTTTGGGTGAATTTGTTGTTTATTCAGTGTGTGTGCCCCTCTACTCTCTACCTCAAAATTGGTGCAATCATTTTTTGACATTTTTTTGCATTTGTGGGGTTTTGTGCCTCTTTGTCAAATTCTATGAAAAATGGCCTTTTTATCACATATTATGTTGGAGGGTAATTAGAAATTCAATGAGTGTAACTACAACACGTGGAAGCAACAAATGATGACTATCTTTGAATATTGTTGCCTTGATTAGATCATTCTGGGTAATAAGACACGACCAACATCGAGTGATAAAGACCAAGAAAAGTGATGATGCTCATTAAGCTTTCTATCATCGATAATCAACTTCCTCAAGTTTTGTCTGGTAAATTAGCAACTTAGGAGATTTGGGATCATCTAAAGGATCTTCATGAAACTTCCAAAAAAATTCATGTGTTCTTCCTAAAGAACATGTTGTTTTCTATCATGATGTCCATGAGAAAGCATATTTTCAAGCACACTTGACCAGGATCAAGGACATCTGAGATCAACTTGAGGCTATTGGCTAGAAAATGGAGGAAGAAGGCATGGTAGTAATCACTTTGAAAAGTCTACCAAAATCTTATGACCATTTTATCGAGACTCTCAACATTACTTCAGCTAATGTTGATTTGAAGTTTTTAGATCTTTGCACCATACTTCTGCAGCAGGATCATTGGAAACAACAATTTGATAGCGGGGATAATTCATCCTCCACAAAGCAAGCATTTCCTGCTAAGACCTTTTAGAGGAACAAGGGAAAAAATCAACCCTCTCAGCAATCCAGTCAAGCACAGTCTTCAGATTCTTCTAAGAAGAAGAATGTTCAATGTAAATACTGCCATAAGTTTGGCCACATGAAGAAAGATTGTCGGAAACGCTTGGCTTCTAAACAAAACAAGCAAGGAGAGTCAAAACATAAGGCTAATGTTGCAGAGCACACTGAGCAGGAGTCTGCTTTTTATTCCTTCATGGCCAAGAGTCCTACAGATCCTATGAAATCTTCTACCTAGTACATTGATTTAGGTGCTTCTCAACACTTCACTCATCATCAGGATTGGTTCATTGAATACATGCCTTTCTTAGATTTTGTTATCTTTGGAGGCTAAGAGTATACTGTTGTCAACAAGGGCAACTTGTAGATTCATTCTGGAGGGAGAAATTTAATATTTCTCGATGTATACTTCATACCTAGCATGGAGTTGAACCTTCTTTCTATTATTTAGATTATGACACTCTCCTCAATTGGATATCATTTTTAGCAATCACACTTGCAACATTGTTGATAGAGAGACACTCACCACAGTTGTTTAGGTCATTGAGGTTCATGGTCTTTATAGACTCATTGACTCTAGTGATTCTCAAGAGCACACTATGGTAGCCAGGAGTACATCCCTCAACAGTGTCTAGCATCAGTGTTATGGGCACCTAAACATGCAATATCTCTCTCAATTAGCTTGTGATGATTTGGTTGGTGACCTCCCTACAATTTAGACTCAGAATCATGGAGTATGTGAGGCTTGTTAAGCTAGAAAGTAGCACCAGACTCCATTCTCAGATGGTGATTCACGGCGAGCTTCCAATGCATTATAGTTGGTTCACGCTCATTTATGTGGTCCAATAAATACTTCTTCAATTATTGGTTGCAGGTATTTTCTATTATTTTTTTATGTTTTCAATAGAAAAATGTGGGTGTAATTTTTGAAAAAATAAATCAGGTGTGTTTTATATATTTCAGCAGTATAAGGCCTTAGTTGAAAAAGAGTTTGGTTCTTCAATAGTTACTCTTAGGTCTGATAATGGGGGGTGGGGGGAATTTTGTTCTTCTGATTTCTCCACATTCTATGTTGCACATGGCATTAAGCACCAACTAACCACACCATACACCCCACAATAGGGTAAAAACACAAACCTGTGTCACACTTTATAAAGGAATCGACCAACAACAAAAAAAATACTAAACTTCGACCACATAAAAATGGTCTTTATGTTTTGAATTTCAAAATGGTGTAAACTAATGAAATGTGGAACTTTTGATGTAGTTTATTCCTATAATTTTTAAAATTTAAAAAAAAATTGTTTTCATTATATTTTTATCAATTTAAGGAAAAATTTTGGAATGCTAAAAATTTTAGAAAAGAGTGACTTCACGGGCTGTCAAGAAACAAATTGAAAAAAACTTCATTTCTCCCCCTTTTTTTTCTCCAAATAGGTAACTTCAATATCTTGTGCATGGAAAAAAAAATCAAATTTGGATGTATATTTTTCTTGCAATAATGTTTTAAAGTCAAACATGTCAAAATTTGACAGTTTTCACGGACCACCAACTATTTTCAATTTTTTTAATCATTTTCAAAAAACAAAATATATACCCTTTTGAAGAAGACTCTCTCTTCTTGTGCCCCATATAAGATTTAAAAGTTTTTAATAAGTTTTAATGCTATCTTTATTTTAATTTCTAATCAGCCTCTTTTTTATTTTTAAAACCCACTTGCATTATTTTAAAAATAAAATATATTAAAACTAATCAAAATAGTTAAAAAATTATATATTTGGATTCTCCACTTCAAGCTCTACAAAAAGGTATTTTTATTTTTATGAGAAAGATCATTTCGACTAGACAAATACTCTATCAAAGTTGAATTTTTCATAAAATTCTAAAAAAATGATGAGTTGGCTACCATGTAGGATGCCAACTAGACATTCTTGGCTGAGAGGGTTTCAGATGAGCATGTTTTAGCTGAAACTTACTTAGCCAAAAATTCCTTGATATTTCCAAGCTATAAACACTAGATACACTCACTTTTTCCATGTTTTTGGCTAGTCGTATTTGGCCGAGTATCTTTCCGTCAAAACCTCTTCGACCAAAAATGTGCCTACCACATTGGTGCCACATGGTTTCGGTCGAAAGCCACTCGGCCTAATCTCTTTCGACTAAAAATATTTTGCTTTGAACCATTTATTTGGCCAAAAGTGTAACACACTATTGTGCTTTTACCCAGTAGAATGGTGTCAGAGAAAGTAGAAACTGTACTATCACTAAAATGGCTTGTTCTATGTTGGAGCAGATACATGTTGCTAAGAAATATTCGGCTAAAGCAACTTGTACTGTAGTCTATCTTTTTAACCGGTCTCCAACTCATGCAGTTAAGAAGATGACTCCTGAAGAAGCTTGGTCTGGACACAAGCATAAAATCAACCACTTAAAAATTTTTGGCTCTACAACTCATGTTTGGATTCCACATGCCAAGTGCACTAAGCTGAATTCCAATTTAAGCCAGAAACTCATGTTCACTAGTTATAATGAAAATCATAAGGCATACAGACTAATTGATGTAGATACAAATTGTCTCATCTTCAGTCGTGATGTTGTTGTTGATGAAGCTACCAGGCCTTTCTTTTAGTCTTCTACTTTTGTGCATCTCGAGGATCAACCTCTGAAAGCTTTTGAATTGTGTGTTTGTCTTCCCCTGAGTTCACATGATGGGAGGGATTCTAAATTTGAGTAGCCACCTCAACAAAATGTTCCACCACTTGCCCCTCCTCAGGATAATCTAGATCTTGATCCAGTCGATTTTGTACTAGCCACACCTAGTGATGTTGCTCCATCTACTTTAGATATTAGTACTTCTACTCTCCATCCTAAATGGTATTCCAAGATCATTAGTGATCTTCATGATGATGAGTCGATCGAGGGTAGAACTACTCAAAAAAAAGAAAGTAGCAAAACATTGTTAACTTTGCTCTCATGGCCAATTTACACATCTCTGAGCCTCAAACATATTCTAACGCTAAAGGCATACCTGAGTGGGAACAGGATATGGAAGCTAAACATCATAGCCTTCTAAAGAATAACATTTGGGTGTTTTCTGATCTTCCACCTAGGAAGAAGCCCATTGGCTGCAAATGGGTGTACAAAGTTAAGTACAAGGCTGACGGAACCCTCAACAAGTATAAGGCTAGACTAGTATCCAAAGGGTTCTGACAGACATAGGACATTGACTATAAGGATACTTTTTCTCTTATAGCCAAAATGAGTACTATTTGTCTTATCCTCACTACAACAACCCAATTTGGTTGGAAAGTCCATCAAATGGATGTCAAGAGTGTGTTCTTCAATGGTGATCTCTAGGAAGATGTCTATATGACTCAGCCTCTTGGTTTCAAGGTTCTTGGTAAAGAACATCAAGTTTGCAGACTTGTGAAAGAACTCCATGGCCCTAAACAGGCTCCACGGATATGGTACATGAAAATTGATAAGTACCTTACTGATCATGGTTTCCAGAGGAGCCCTTCTTATTCAAATTTATATGTCAAACATTTTGGTGATGATATTCTTGTACTCGTTGTCTATGTTGATGACCTTATCATTATTGGCAGCTTAGAACATTTGATTGAGGAGATAAAACACAATCTCAATGAATCATTTGACATGAAAAATTTGGGACTTCTTCATTATTGTCTCGATGATGAGGTTTGGTAGACAGCTGACAGCATCTTCATTTCTCAGTCTAAGTATCTCACAGCTTGCTTGATAAGTTCAAGATGAGTGACTACAAACCTACATCAGCACCTATGGAGAAAGGGCTCAAACTTTCAGGAAAATCAGATTCGCCTATGGAAAATGAATCTGCATTCAAGCAACTAGTAGGCAGCCTCATCTATCTCACTGCTACTAGAATTGATCTCAATTATGTAGTGAGCTACATCTCTTACTTCATGACAACCCCTAAATTAGAACATTTGGTTACAGGGAAGCGTGTGATGAGATATGTGAAAGGCACTTCCAACTTTAGCATTTTGTATGGAAGGTGCAAAGTTCCTAAGCTGATTGGTTGTACAAACTCAGATTGGGCAGGTTCTATGGATGACCAAAAGTCTACTTTAGGGTGTTGGAACTGTAAATTTCTGAACATTTTCACATGTTTTCCATAACCCTAAGTTTCCATAGGGTCCTTATCATAAATGCTAGGTTTTGTTTTCATATCATTCTACTCACTTCTGGCCCATGTTGCTCCATAGTTTCCATCGGATCATGCATTTTTTACATTCTGGTTCCTTTCAGCGTGAGAATACCATTGTCTCCCCGACCCACTGTTCATTTTCTGCTAACATGAGTCTGTGTTTCCTTTTGGCAAGACTCATTTGATGTCACAACGATTGAGGTTTGCATGTAGGCGGCTTTTGGTAGGACATTTGCATTGTTTCGGTGACAGTGGATGATACACATTTCGGCATAATGTTATAGCGATCTTGATGTGTCTTGCCGATTTGCTCATGTGGACTTACTTCGGCTAGAGCCATGGTTTTCGGGATAGGGTCTTGGTGAGATCTTGTTGTCACACCGATCGGTGGTGGGGGGATTCTCATCGGTAAGAATTAAGGGCTTTGATGAAATGTCATAACGATTCTGTGGTGTCTCATCAACTTGTGCAAGGGGCTTATCAGTGAGAGGTATTATATCGGTATGAGGTCTTGGTGAGTGACCTCCGGTCTCGCCGATAAAGCACAAGGTGGACTCATCGGCAGGAAAAACTTTATGTCACAGCGACCAAAATGTTTCGTGTGGACTTTCAGTATAACAAAGGGTAATCTCTATAGTGTCTCCTCAACGGTTGAAGGTTATAGCGACATACAAAAGGAAAAAGGGGCTTTCGGAGAAACGTAATGAAATCTGCAAGAGGTCTCTTCGATACCATTAAGTTACAGTGATAGTGAACGAAGCAAAAGAACACATCGGTAAGAGATATCCCTGTCTCAGTGAATGGAAGGCACATAATGAAATACATATCGGTAACACTTGGGGTGTTCTGCGTGACGTCTCCCCGATATCACAGAGCTACAACAAAACACAAGGGGAACATGCGGATGCTTCTTGTCTTCAGTGAAACATAATGTTGGTTGTATGACATCTCCCCAACTCTGATGTGTCACAGCGAAAGTGAATTGAACCCACAGAGTGATTAACGATTGAATTTCCTTCGACATAACTGCTAGTTTGTCTCGATGAATGTTTCATGTGAGATTAATAGAAATTCAGATATTGTGGCTGACATGTATACATTTGAGAACCGTTGTAGGCTGACTTGGTTTGAGCCCAAATTCTGTGGAGGGCCGACAAGGAATTTCAAATGATTTATTTTCTCAATGCTGGTGTATAAATAGGCATTTTGTAATTGTAAAATGGGGATCAACTATTAGATTTTCGATACAGTAGATAGATGATGGATACAATAAAGTAAACATTCTTAGATTAGAGACTATGATGCAAGATTTTAGAATGGAGGTATTTATGAAAATTAGTTGATGTTGCTACATTTTTCTGGTGTCAATTATTTGTTGAATTTAATGAAAATACTGCTAAGTTGTCTCCAAGGTTGATGCTTTATGGTTGTTTAAATTGACATAACAAGTTTATGTTTAGTTTATTAATGCACATTTTTTGTATCTGTGTGATTAATCAATTGGTTCTTTCAAGCAAAGATTAAATCCTTTTAATTGAGCACAGTAATTAGAGAGATTCATCTAGATTGTTAAAGTAGAGCTTAGTAGTTACAGAATTGCATGTTTATACAAGTTGTAAACAAAATATATGCCAGATAATTTGAATTTTCTCCAGAGAGGTGTTGTTCATTTTGATTTCATTTTTGACTTTGCATACCCAATAAGGCATTGGTCTCTGCACTTCATCATTTTGAACTCATTCCGTTTCTTTATATTTGTTAATTAAGCATTTTAGAATTTAGATCAGAAGATTACTATTGCTATCAAGTTTAATTTCATTTGTTCACTTCCATCTACCATTGTGGACAAATCATTGCAAGAGGAATAATCATAAGTTAAGTCTACCCAATTCAAAAAGGTACACCCGCCTAGGTTTGGTAGCACCTGAAGAGTAGAAGGTTGAGTTCTCTTGACCTTATCTGTTACCCTAAAGCGTATCAAGAGATTGGCAGCCTCTTGAGGCATTTAGCCTACGTTTTTGAGAGCTAACAAATTGGTGACTCTACTAAGGATACATTCAGAATCAAGGCCTTAATCATAGAGTCATGAACTTTATACAGACTCCACTGGGAATAAAGAAACATCAAGTTTTTCTCTTTTTTGACAAAAGTGAGTGGCGACTCTGACAAAAAATTTGCAGTTATTCAAACATGAATGGAAGAAGATCTCAGTGCAGGGGAGGTCATACTGGAGCTCCTGCTGGCAATAGTAAATGGACACACAAAGATGATAGAGTTGATAAGGGAAAGAGGATCAATGAGGACATGTGCATAATAGACAAAGGCAAAGCATCAAGAGCACATGGTGAAACATATAATTGCTATGAAACATGGAGAGATGATTCAAGTGCAGATCTTGGTACCCCTGATGATTGAAAAAGTCCCTTCCCTTCTATTGATCCTCAGAAACAAGCTGAGTTTGAAGCTGCACTTGAGCCTGAACGAATTAGAATTCAACATGAGTATGATCAGAAAATAGAGAGTAACCAAAATGTGTTTATTGATCATGAGCTTCTTGAAGAAGTAAAAGCACAGTTTGAATCACAGAGGAAGGAGATAGAGGAGCTGAAGGCTGCATTGCAGAAAGTCCAAATTACTTCTCAGAAAACTAAGTCCCCCTCGAAGTATGTACCACCTCATAAGCAAGGTAATCATGGTGCAGGGCCTTCAAATCCACTAGTGTCTCCTCACCATCAGATAGGAAATCACTATAATCAGCCAAATCATCCACCTCATATTCCCACATAGTGTGAAAATATGCATCCACCTTCTGGTTAGCATTACATCACACAGCATAATGCATAGTACAATAATCCCATGCACCAGCATCAGTGTCCACCTATTCCTCCCCCTCACCAGCATACAACCATGATCAGACAGTTTGATTTAGCAGGTTTTTAGTTATACCCTTACCCTATGGATGGCAGTTGGAGGGGTATGATGCCCAAATTTATAGGAAGTAATGCAATCACTGCTGAAGAGAATTTAAGGGGTTTCAACATTTTCATCCAAGACATAGATGTGACATATGAAGATTTACACATGAAGTTGTTTATGATGTCACTTATTGAGGATGTTAGGGATTGGTTCAACAGTTTTCCTGCATTCTCAATCAATTCTCTTCAAGTATTCCAAGATCGATTCTTAGAACAATATGGGAATCTAAATGCACCAGATGCAGCTCTTCATGAACTGATGCAAATTTAGAAGAATCAGAATGATTCAATTTATGATTTCAACTGAAGATTCAACAAGTTGCAGAATAAGGTACCTCCTGGATCAAGGCTGCCAAATTTTGTAGCTTTGAGTGTTTATTTGAATGCATTTGATCCTAAAACAACTGAGAAATAGATTCCCAAGAGATCTGGCTAAAGCTCAGAAGATAACATTAACAATTGAAAACAACAGGAAGGCTGCAGGTATAATCAATAAAAGAGACAACCCTAGGCCTCCTCAGCAAAGCAATAATTATCAGTACAGACAGGAGAATATATATAGAAATGAGAGGCCGAGGTTGCATGATATGCCTTATAATACAGACTGGAAGGATGGAAAACCTATAATAGCTAATCCTAGAAACAAAAGAGACTCTTGAGCCATAGAGCAAGAAGGGAACTTACATGGTGAGTAATAATTACTTCTGTGAAGCGTGTGATAAGCCACATTCTCCAGACTATTGTGTTGTAGCTCAGAGGATGCAAGAAGAGGGAATGTTGATGGAAAATAATGGAGAAGATCACAAGGTTTATTTGAATTCAAACAATTTTTACCATGCTGAGGAAGGATACTCATCTTTAAAGGATGAAAGTTATGAATATGATGTTTCAAATCAGAAATATAATGTCCATATGGCTAAACAACAGATCCTTTCTAATTCTGAAGAAGATTATATATAGCCACATTCAGTTGAAGCACCTACCCAATGTAGTATTAGAAGACTCACCAAAGAAGAAATAGAAAGACTAACTGTTGCGGCAGTTGAGGAAGCAAGGAGTAAATATTGGTTGAGAAACATAAAAGTAAATGAGAAGGAAGGTGTTCCTGGGGGAATCTTTATGAAAGATCAGAAGGTGACTCAAGGAACTGTGAAGAAATCAGAAAATAAATAGCATGATAAAAGTGAACAAAAGCTTGTCCCAAAAGAGGAAGCGAAGGAATTACACAGAGAGATACAAAAGCTTGATCAGCCTAGTAAAAAAGAAAAGGAAATAAACAAAGGAGAAATTCCAGAACAGAAGAAAATTGTTAAGGTGGAGGGCTCTTCTTTTGACTTCACTCAGGCGTTATCCCGGGTAAAAATGTTTGTCCCACTACTTGAAGTGATGAAAATAAAAGAATATAGGGACACTATTGTTCAATTGATAACAAATGGAAATGAAAAGCATGTGAATTCTAAGAATAGTGTAGCTGTTAAAGCAGTAAATAGGCAGGAGAAAGTAAATATCCCAGAGGTCTGCTTGAGTGATGTATTAACAATTCCCCCTCAAGTGGATCATTTTTTCACTACATTGCTTATAAATAACAAACTGCTAAGAAATTGCATGATAGACTCTGGTGTTGCTATAAATATCATGCCAATAGGAGTTATGAAGTAGCTTGGCATGTGGGTTGATACATGTGAAGGGAAATGCTATGCAATGGATAACATGCATGTTCCTGTGGTAGGCATTATGAGAGGAGTTGAAGTCAAGCTGGCTACTTATCCACATGTGGATTATAATATAGATATCACAGTGATTGGTACTCCTCCGTACTTTGGTATGCTTCTGTCAAGACAATGGACAACCACAGTTGGAGGAAATGTCCAGTTTGATTTATCTTATGCTACTATTCCAGTGAATGGTCAGGAGGTCAAGTTGTATAGAGAGCTAAGAATGAAACAACTTGTTGACTGTGTACCACAAGATCAGATCAATTGTTTTTGTGATGTTGATCTTGGAAGTTTTAAGATTGAATCTGCCCATCTAGAATTAATTAATAGTGATCCAATTGAAAAGCATGTGGTACAAAGCTGCAATGAAGTGTGGAAGATGTATTTTGATGGAGCATGCAGCCAAGAAGGTAATGGAGCTGGAATTGTTTTTGTTTCACCTGAAGGTATTACATTTAAATATTCATTTCTATTGGCATTTGAATGTACAAACAATGTGACAGAGTATGAAGCTTTATTGATAGGCTTGAACATAGCTGTGAAATACAAGATTAAGTTGACTATTTTTGGTGATTCTGAGCTGGTTGTTTCACAAATTAAGTCGAAGTATGTAGCAAAGCACAAAATATTGAAACAATATAGGAATGTTGTATGGGACACAATTGAGTTATTTGATGCATTTTCAATTGAGTGGATTGATAAATCAAATAACATAATGGCTGATTTTTTAGAAAATGTGGCGCTGAAAAGAGATGATATCACATTGGTTGGGGTATCATAGATTGAGTTCAAAACAAGACCCGTTGTTCCTGATAATGTTTATAGTTGGTAGGTCTTCAATGATGATACTAATCTTTTGAAATTCCTCAATTGTATAGATCAATATGAAGCCCAGGAAATTGACTTCAATGCTTTTGTTGAGGAAGTAGATGGGAAGCAATCTATGTTTGGCAAGGAGATCTTACAACTTAAAATAAATAAGCTTCCTAAAGGCTTAGTGGCATTGGAAAGAGTGTATGATGGAAATGATCGGTGTCTCATGAGGCAAACACAGTCAAAAGGGAAGATATTGAAGAAATTAATTTAGGGACTGAGATGGCACCAAGAAAGGTATATATTGGAAAGAAGATGAGCCCTACAATTAGAAGAATGCTGATAGAACTGTTGAGAAAGTATAAGCATGTCTTTGCTTGGTCTTATGAAGATTTAAAAGCATATAGGGAGGATTTATTTCAGAATGAAATACCATTGAAGCTAGATGCTAAGTCATTCAGACAAAAGCAAAGACCCATAAATCCAAAACTGGAGCCCAAGATGCAAGAGGACTTGAAAAAGCTCAGAGATGGGGGAATTATCAAACTAATCAGGCACTCAATGTGGGTCTCAAATTTGGTCCATGTGAGGAACAAAAATGGAGATATCAGATTATGTGTGGACTTCGGGAATCTGAACATGGCATCTCTCAAGGACAATTATCCTCTACCCAATATGGAGGCCATATTGCATAAGGTGACAAGGTGTGAGCTGTTGTCTATGATGGATGGGTTTTCAGGGTATAACCAGGTAAAAGTCAAAGAATCTGAGCAATATAAGATAGCATTCACAACTCCTTGGGGAACATATGTATACATAAGAATTCCATTTGGTCTCACTAATGTAGGAGCGACTTTCCAAAGAGCTATGGATGAGGCATTTGCATATTTAATCAATGCTATCATGGTGGTGTATTAGGATGACCTGACTACTTATTCGAGGAAGGCTGAAGAACATGTACAACATCTAGAGAAGGTATTTATTAAAGCCCTAGAATATGGTATTAGCTTAAATCCAAAGAAGTGTCATTTTGCAATCACAGAAGGTAAGCTTCTAGGACATATTGTTAAAAAGAGGGGATTAGGATAGATCCTGAGAGGGTTGAAGCTATTGATGAGATTCATGTTCCCAAAACTATTAAGGCTATACAATCATTCTTTGGATAGATCAATTTTGTTAGGAGATTTGTTTCTAACTTTGTTGAGATCATTAAGCCCATATCAAAAATGTTGAAGAAAGGACAAAAAATGGAATGGACTGTAGAGGCCTTGGAAGCTTTTATATCTATCAAAAGGTCCATCAAGGGGGCTCCTATCCTTAAATATCCAGACTTTGCAAAGCCTTTTCAAATATTTTTTTTTGCTTCAATGCACACTATTGTTGTTGTTATATTATAGAAGAATGAGAATGGTCATGAGCAACCTGTGTCTTTCTTTAGTAAGTTGTTACAAGGGTTTGAATTGAAGTATGATATAATGGAAAAGCAGGCATTTGCATTAGTGAAAGCGACTAAAGCATTCAGACCATATCTTGTTGGAGCAAAGGTGATTGCTTATGTCCCCCATGCAGCTGTCAAAGATATTCTGACACAATCTTAAGTAGCAGGAGAAAGATGCAAATGGATTAATAAGATCCAGGAATTTGAATTAGAGATACAAATTACTAAGCTAGTGAGAGGTCAAGGCTTGGCTAGGTTGATGGTAGAATCAAATATTGAAGCAAATCAAGCTTGTAATGTAGATGAAGGGACTACAGTTGCAAGCATTGAACACACTCCTTGGTATACTGATATAATGCATTACCTTAAGAACATGAAGTGTCTAGAGGGATTGAGTGACAGCCAAAAGGGAACTCTAAGGTTGCAAGCATCTAAATATTTTTTTATGGATGGAGATCTATTTTGGAAAAACAGGGATAGTATACTATTATCATGTCTAGATGAATTTCAGGCCAAGCATGTTCTAACTAAAATGCATGAAGGAGTTTGTGGAGGACACTACTCTACAAAAACAACTGCACACAAAATTCTCAGGGCAGGTTACTACTGGCCTAAGGTTTTTAATGATTCTTTCACACATATAAGAAAGTGTGAAGTACACTAGAAGTTCTCTGGAAAACTGAAGTATCAAGGAGCTTTGCCACTTTGACCTTTGCAAGTTGATGCCCCTTTTCATCAATGGGGAATTGATTTCGTTGGAGAAATACAGGAAAGATCAAGTGGATACTGGTTGCCACTGATTATTTTACTAAGTGGGTAGAAGCACTCCCAACTAAACAGGCTACAAGTGAGGTGGTGACTAATTTCCTAATGGACAACATTATCACCAAATTTGGTACACCACTAAGGTTAATCATAGACAATGGAATGTGTTTCAGATCAGATGAGTTCAGAAGTTTTTGTGACACATATGGCATTACTATTTCTTATGCAGCTCCTTACCATCCACAAGCTAATGTTCAAGCTAAATCTAGTAATAAGAGTCTTTTGAAGATTATAAGGAGGATGTTGAGTCAAAACAAGAAAGCTTGGGATTCAAAATTGAAACTGGTTGTGCGGGCTGATAGGATTACTGTGAAAAGGGCAATTGGAAAGTCGCCATTTGAATTGGTGTATGGAGCACAGGCCAGGATGCCTTTGTAGAATTTGTTACCAGTCTACAAGTTTGTCCTTCAAGAAGATTTGGATGTTCCTGAACCTATGGAGAAAAGAATGGAGCAACTAGCTTAACTTGATGAAATAAGGAGAAGTGCCCAAAACCAAAACATGAAGTTATAGACACAGATGAAGTATCTATTTGAAAAGAAGGCAAAGGATAGAAAATTTGAAGAGAATGACTTGGTGTTGATGTGGAATGCAAGGTGTCAGGAGAAGGGAAAACATGGTAAATTTGAAGCCTTGTGGCTGGGACCTTTTGTTGTTGTTGGAAAGAAGGGTGAAGACTCATACTATTTACAAAATATGGCTGGTGAGGATCAAGAATTTCTTGTTCATGGGAAATTCTTGAAGCAATTTTTCTCTTGAGCAACATAGAGGATTAAGGGTTGCCAGTGCATGGACAACTCTTGCTTATCCTCTTTAAAATTATTTTCCATGCATAGTAGTTTAGGATTTTGTCCATCTCCATTTCACTCTCATTTTCCATTCATCTCCATTTTGCATTCACTTTCCTTCCATTCCATCCTACTTCATTTCCATTTCCATTCACTTCATTTATGTTCACTAGTTCATCGTTTTGTGTTTGGTCTGCCCACCCAAAGATCTGGATCCTTGCAATGATCTTACTATCATTCATCCCTCAACGGAGCCACTGTTGGAACTAAATTTTTTTGAACATTTTCACATGTTTTCCATAACCCTAAGTTTCCATAGGGTCCTTATCATAAGCACTAGGTTTTGTTTTCATATCATTCTGCTCACTTTTGGCCCATGTTGCTCCATAGTTTTCATCGGATCATGCATTTTTTACATTCTGGTTCCTTTTGGCGTGAGAATACCATTGTCTCCCTGACCCATTGTTTGTTTTCTGCTAACATGACTCTATGTTTCCTTTCGGCAAGACTCATTTGATGTCACAGCGATTGGGATTTTCATGCAGGTGGCTTTCGACAGGACATTTGCATTGTTTCGGCGACAAACAATGATACACATTTTGGCATAATGTTATAGCGATCTTGATGTGTCTTACCGATTTGCTCATGTGGACTTACTTTGACCAAAGCCATGGTTTTTAGGATAGGGTCTTAGCAAGAACTTGTTGTCACACCGACCGGTGGCAGGGGGATTCTCATCGGTAAGAATTAAGGGCTTCAATGAAATGTCATAATGATTCCATGGTGTCTCACCGACTTGTGCAAGGGGCTTATCAATGAGAGGTATTATTTCAGTATGAGGTCTTGGCGAGTGACCTTCGGTCTTCCCGATAAAGCACAAGGTGGACTCATCGGCAAGAAAAAATTTGTCACAATGACCAAAATGTTTCATGTGGACTTTCGGTATAACAAAGGGTAATCTCTATAGCGTCTCCCCGATGGTTGAAGGTTACAGCGACATACAAAAGGTAAAAGGGGCTTTCAAGGAAATGTAATGAAATTTGCAAGAGGTCTCTCTGATACCATTAAGTTACAGTGACAGTGAATGAAGCAAAAGAACACATCGGTAAGAGATATCCTTGTGTCTCAGTGAATGGAAGGCATGTAATGAAATACATATCAGTAACACTTGGGGTGTTTTGCGTGAGGTCTCCCCGATATCACAGAGCTACAGCGAAACATAAGGGGAACATGCAGATGCTTCTTGTCTTCGGTGAAACATAATGTTGGTTGTATGACATCTCCCCGACTCTGATGTGTCACAGCGAAAGCGAATTGAACCCACGGAGTGATTAACAATTGAATTTCCTTCGACATAACTATTGGTTTGTCTCATCGACTGTTTCATGTGAGATTAATAGAAATTCAGATATTGTGGCCGACATGTATACATTTGAGAACCATTGCAGGCCGACTTGGTTTGAGCCCAAATTCTGTGGAGGGCCGACATGGAATTTCAAATGATTTATTTTCTCGCTGCTGGTGTATAAATAGGCATTTTGTAATTGTAAAATGGGGATCAGCTATTATATTTTTGATACAGTAGAGTAAACATTCTCAGATCAGAGACTATGATGCATGATTTCAGAATGGAGGTATTTATGAAAATCAGTTGATGTTGCTACATTTTTCTGGTGTCAAATTTTTGTTGAATTTAATGAAAATACTGCTAAGTTGTCTCCAAGGTTGATGCTTTCTGGTTGTTTAAATTGACATAACAAGTTCATGTTTAGTTTATCAATGCACATTTTTTGTATCTGTGTGATTAATCAATTGGTTCTTTCAAGCAAAGATTAAATCCTTTTAATTGATCATAGTAATCAGAGAGATTCATCTGGATTGTTAAAGTAGAGCTTAGTAGTTACAGAATTGCATGTTCATACAATTTGTAAAAAAAATATATGCCAGATAATTTGAGTTTTCTCCAGAGAGGTGTTGTTCATTTTGATTTCATTTTTGACTCCGCATACCCAATAAGGCACTGGTCTCCACACTTCATCATTTTGAACTCATTCCATTTCTTTATATTTGTTAATTAAGCATTTTAGAATTTAGATCAAAAGATTACTATTGCTGTCAAGTTTGATTTCATTTGTTCACTTCCATCTGCCATTGTGGAAAAATCATTGCAAGAGGAATAATCATAAGTTAAGTCTACCCAATTCAGAAAGGTACACCCACCTAGGTTTGGCAGCACCTGAAGAGTAGAAGGTTGAGTTCTCTTGACCTTGTCTGTTACCTTAAAGCGTATCAAGATATTGGAAGCCGCTTGAGGCATTCAGCTTGCATTTTTGAGAGTTAACATAGGGTATGTATTCAATTTGGGTATAGGTGCAGTCATATGGACTAGCAAGAAGTAGCAGGTAGTGGCTCTTTCCTCAACTGAAGCTGAATATCGAGGAACTATTAAAGCAGCTTCTGAGGCAGTTTGGCTTCAAAGGGTGCTTTCAGACATGCAAATATTTCAAGTAGGGCCTTCTCCCTTGTACTATGACAATCAAGGGGTGCTCAACTAGCCAAAAATCCATTCTTCCATGAAAGGACAAAGCATGTTGAACTTCACTATCATTTCATTTGCCAACTTGTCAAAGATGGATCAATAGTATTGCAGTATGTTTCGACAAAGGATCAGACTATTGATAATCTCACCAAGTCTCTTAGTCCAAATAAGTTTGTAAAACTCAAGGGACATCTCGGTGTAGTTGATAGATTGACCATTAAGGGAGGGTATTAAAATAATATTTAGAATATTTAATTTAGTGGTCAATAATGTATGTAAAATATTAGATTACATTCTTCTATTGTTCGCTTCAGTTTCTTTTAGAAACTTTGTAATTTTAGTTTTGTTTCTTCTTCAATCTTATTTATATTTTAGAAACATCAGTTTTGTAAATCTATTTAAGAAGAACATTTGCTTCATTATAATATATTGAAGATTTCAAATTACCATTGTTTCAAATTACTTATGAATCCTATTCAAAAATTGCAATTTAGATTAGAACATGTTATGCTAATTTATGATCTTGTCTTAAATAGGAAATTATTTTACCGAAGGAGAAGGATCATAAGGGGATATTATCCCAATGGTGATTGTGGCATGTGACAATCTCATCCACAACCATTTCGCAAGATTTGTTTTATAGGAAAGTTTTGTGCTTTCCTTTATAATAACAATGTGAACCTAATGCATTATATAACTCATTGAGAAACAAACATATTTATTGTGTAATTTTTTTAATTTCTAGTTTATTACCTTACTATGTTAAATGGTATTGATGCATATTTGGGAGTCCCATTCAATATCAATATTTGTGACATTTTCCTTCTTGTAGAGTTGCATTCCAATTAATAATGGCATGAATTTTGCTTCATTATTGGCACTTATAGGAAATTTGTTAGACATAGTCTAAATAAGCTCACTTTAAGCATTCTTTATTACAACGTTGACACCAAAGATGCCAAGGTTTCCCTTTGCAATGTCATCAAAATTCATCTTCAGTCTCCCTCTAGGTAGTGGGAACCATTTGATCACTTCTCTACAAGTGTTTGTTTTGGGGTCGTTTGAATAGAACTTTTGCAATAGGCTAAGGGTTCCCCATTTTTTCATGATCTCCCCATCCCAATTGGTAAATGGTTTCTATGAGGAAAAATAAATTTTGTCCATCATAACTTCACTAATCCCTTTCTCAATTTTCTTTATAACCCTTTCCATGCTATTTTCCTTATCAATGAATGTTATATTCTTTCTTTCCATCCACATTTCCCATATCATAAGAGATTGATTTGTGACCTAGACGCCTTCTTGTGAAAATGTATGAATTCATGGCTAACTCATAAACAAATTATGTATCTCCCTTTACATAACCCATTTCCAATTAAGACTATATGTGGTCATTCTCAACATTCATTGGCAAAGGGACAATTTGTTAAAATATGGTTGATTATTTCCTCATCTGATTTTCACATTACACATTGAGAGGGTTTAGCTATTCCAATAGCATTGAGGTGGTCACCAATTAAAATCCTTTTATGTGTTTTTTTCAAAGGAAAGCCACCAATCTTTGAGAGAATCCACTTGTTCCAACATAGCTCTATTGGCCATTATGTGCTTTCATCCTTCAAAGATTACATTTTGTGATCAATTTTAACTATGTATATTGGGATTAAGGTGACTCAACCTCTGAGTCCTAGCATGTATAATTATCTCCATCTTTAGTGAAGTTTAAGGAGTATTTGAATTGCTTTCGAATCCTATTCAAAACTGGAGTTTAAATTAAAGCATGTTACGTTGATTTATTCTCCTACCTTAAATAGCCAACACTATTTGATGTAGAAGTATCATAAAGGAATATTATGCCAATGGTGATTGTGGCATTTGACAAACTCATCCTTAACCATTTCATAGGCTTTATTTGCTAGGAAATCAGTCGTGTGATTTCCTTCACAACAACAGTGTGAACTAATGCATTATCCAACTCATTGAGAAATGAACATGTATTGATTCCATTATTTTTTTAATTTCTATTTTATTGCCTTACTATTTTGAATTTCATCATTGAATATCAATGTTTGTGATATTTTTCTTCTTGAAGAGTTAAATTCCAGTTAATAATTTCATGAATTTTTCTTCATTGTTGGTACCTATAGGTAATTTCTTAGACATAACTAGATAAGATCACTTTAGTTATTCCTTATTTCAATGTCAACACCAAAGATGCTAGGGTTTCCCTTCATGGTGTCATCAAAATTAATCTTTACTCTCCAGTAGTGGGAACCATTTGATTGCTTCTCTACAAGTCTTTTATTTTAGGTTGTTTGAAATTTTTTTTTGCAATAGGTTAGGGGTTCCCCATTTTTTCATGACCTCCCCATCCCAATTGGTAAAGGGTTTCTATGAGGAAAAGTAAATTTTTGTCCATCATGACTTCACTAATCCCTTTCTCAATTATATTTATGACACTTTCCATGCTATTTTCCTTATCATTGAATATTCTATTATTTCCTTCCATATTTCTCATATCAAAAGAGATTGACTTGAGACCTAAATACCTTCCTATACAGATGGATGAATTCATGGACAACTCATAAAAAAACATTTATTAAAATATGGTTGATTGTTTCCTCATATTCTTTTCACATTACACATTGAAAGGGATTAGCTATTCCAATAGCATTGAGGTAGTCACCAATTAGAATCCTTTTATTCAATTTTGTCTAGGTAAAGGTACCAATCTTTAGGAGAGGTCACTTGTTCCAACATCTCTATTGGCTATTATTTTCTTTCATCCTTCATATATTGTATTTTGTAATCGATTTTAACTATGCAGGATCCTAATTTGGAGCCCATCTAGTAAATTATTTTGTCCTCCTAGTTTGGATAGATATTTATCTTTTTTATTTCTTCAGATAGAGCATGCATTGAGTTCAAAGGTTTGTTGAAGGGAATTTATATGTTCCCAATCCCATGGAAAGCCATTATCCATTTCCTTTAGGTAGTCCTTATCATATATGTTATTTGTGTATGATAGTAAATGTTTTCCAACAACCAACTTAGGAATATCCATAGGTGGAAGGAGATAATTCCATGAGATCATCCAAAATAATTCCTTGACTTCATTATTAATGAACCATGAGAGATGGTCAATGATAAGATTATGAAAATTTAGCATAAAGTTCCATATGTGGGAACCTCACGGTAGATTTGGATTCATGATTATCTGGTAATTATTATCAAAATCTAGACATTCTTTTTGTAGAATCTGGCACCATTGTAATTTGGATTTTTGTACATTTTCGATATAAGTTTTTCCCCAAGAGAATTATTCTATTTTTTTTATCTTTATTACACAAATTCCTCCATTCCCTTATTCCTCATAAACTATTTTCCAACCTATTAGTGGTTTTCTTTTAATTTTTTCAAAGCCCTCCTATAATTTTTTTTTCACAATACCTTCTAATCAATTCTTTGTTAGGAAAAAGGTGTCTCGACCTTTAATAATTCCTAGCATGATTATTATTCATTTTCCAATGTTATTTTTTATTTTTTTTGAGGGCTACATTTGTTGAAGATAACTCATGACAAAGTAAAAAATAGAAAGTTGCTATGAGAGGTGTGAGTTTTGCATGTGCATGTGATTTGCATGTCGATTTTGCACGTTGTGCATGTGCATGTTTTCTGTATGTGTATCTGCTTTGTATTTTGTAAAATCCATAAATATATCTATAAGGATTGGAGTTATATGATACAAATATTTGCAGGTAATATTATGCTTCCAACATTATTCTAGAATTCAACACTTGTGTACTCTTGGAAGAGACTTTCTTTGCAAGTGTATGTAACCGGATTTTTTACTATAATACATTGAGAAGGATTTTGAAGTATGGATTTTTTCTCTCGAAAGGGTTTTCCACATGTGCACCTTGTGTTGTGATAATTTATCCATATTTCTTGTATTGTGCATCTTAAATTCATAGTAATTGTTTAATGGTTTAAAATTTATAGAATATTTCCTTGGTAGATTAGTGTAGGAAGCATTTGTGTACACCTTGCTTCCTTTTAGTTGGTATCAAATCCTACCAATATTGGTCTGATTGTTGGGTAGAGATTCTTTTGTGTTGGTTTTCTTTGAGTGAGAGTTTTTTGTAGAGAATTTTTTGGTCCTATGTTGCAAGAAGGAGATGACTAGTACACCTAGAAGAATAGAGATTGAAAATTTTAACGTAGGTAACTTTGAGTTGTGCAAGCTCAAGATGGAAGGCTTGTTGGTAGAAAGAGACCTATGAATGGTTGTATCTATAAATATGCCATTGGGTATGAAACAAGAAGATTGGAATTTGATGGATGGGAAGGATAAGGGTTTGATAAGACTCTATTTGGTTGACGTTGTGTTCCTAAATGTCCATGAAGAGAAAACTGCATAAAAAAGGGATAAACCTGCTCAAATTTATCAAGCTAAATCCCTAGTGAATAAGCCATTCTTTTGAAATTAAACATACTCTGAAGGTGGAAGAAGGAGGATATGATGTAGATCATTTAAATGAATTCAACATGCGTGTTGCCTAGTTGAACTCTATTTTTGTAAAAAGGGAGGATGAGGATTACTGCATGACTTTGTTGTGTCCATTTCTAGATTTGTGGGATCACCTTGTTAAGGTCATTGGGAGTATCACTACCACATTCAAGATGGATGAAGTGATTGCATCATTACTTTATGAATATATATGTGAAGAAAATAGCTTGAAATGGCTAAGGAGGCGCTTGTTGTTCATGGTAGACTGAAGGAGAAAGGAAAGAAGAAGGATACAAATAAAGTAAATTGTGGATTCAAATCTCATGGGAGATCTAAGTATCGTAAAAAGTCCAAGGTGAAGTGTTGGAATTGTGGAAAATCTAGTCATTTTTGTGATGAGTGTAAAGAGGAGTAAAATAAGAAAAACATGAATGGATTTGATTTTGAATCCTCTAAGGATGATGGTGAATCTTTTTTTTCTACAATGGAAACACATACATTGGAAGATGTGTGGTTAATAGACTCTATTGCATCTTTCCACATGACCTCACATTGGGGTTGGTTTTTGAAGTATGAATAATTCGATGGTAGGAAGGTGTACCTAGGTGATGACTCTCACCAAAAAATAGTTGGTTGTAGAAGAGTCAAAATATGATTCCTAGATGATAGAGTGGAGGGGATTGATGGTGTCCTACTTATCTAGGTTTTTCCGAAAACCTACTTTTATAAGTAAATTTAATAATTTGGGTGTGTAGGTTTTTTTCTCAAATCGAAGATGAGATATGATGAGGGGTTCTATGGTACTTTCAAAGGGTATTCAGATAGGAGCTCTATTTCAATTAGATGCATGCATAATTTAGTGCAATATTTCTTCTATTGATACAAAGAAAAGAGTTTTAGAGTCTTCATCATCACCATTAGAACTAGTAGTGAAGAAAAGTGTTGTATCTACTTATATTGGTAATGGTTTTTTATTACTTAAGGGTACTCATGCTTTGGAGATGAAACTTTCTATTGATAAAAAATAATTTTGCACAAAAGAATTGGTCATATTGGTGAAAAGGGTCTTAGAACCCCAAAAAATAAAAGCCTTGTTGAGGGATCAGATTATTTTAATCCTGAGTTTTTATTTTGTTAAAATTGTGCTTATGGAAAACAAAATTGCTTCCAATTTATTTTAGTTCTCATAAGTCTTCTACGGCGTTAGATTTAATTCACTTTGATGTATTTGGTCTGATGAAGGTTCCTTTGATTTCTAAGCTAGTATTTTTACTATCTTTTATAGATGATTATAGTAGGACATGGGTGTATTTCCTCAAGAGTATACATGAATTATTTAGTCGTTTCAAATATTTTGAGGCTTTTGTGAGAATTAAATGGTAAAAGAATTAAGCATTTGAGGATTGACAATCGCAGTGATTATTATTTTATAAATTTTGATAAGTTTTGTAAAGAACATGGGATTGAGAAGCATAAGACAACTCCATACACCCGTTAGAAAAATAGAATTGAAAAGAGGATAAAAAATGAATTTATGAAGAAGGATAGGATTATGTTGAGTGGAGATGGCCTTGAACAAAAGTTTTGGGATGAAGGTATTGCCACTACCAACTATTTTGTTAACAGATCTCCTACATTAGATCTTGTTGAGAAGACAGCTATAGAAGTGTGGTCAGGTAAGAACCCCTCTTTGATACATCTTCATTTGTTTGATTATGAGGAATATGCTCATATACCAAGGGAAAAGAGATCTAAGTTGGAGAACAAGTTAAGTTGGAGAAAAAGGAATTTAAGTGTATTTTCGAAGTGGACACATCTTGAAAAGAAGAAATTTGAGTGTGCTCCCCCATAAATTTTTTAAAAACTAATCAAATTTTTTTTCAATACATGTAGAATAGAGTCTAGTTTCAAAAAATGTAATTTGTTTCAAAATTTGATGAACGAGTAAAAAACTATACCCAAACTAGCAAATGTTGGTTTTTGACAAAAAATGGACTAACAAAAAAAGTTAAAGATGAAAACCTTAACATAATCAAAGCATAAAAAAATTATATGGTTAGATAGCTAAGAGAGAGCTTAACATCATCGTGGTATTTTTATAAGTTTTCATTGAAACGTGTGCAAACTTGATGGACATCATGGCCAAAAATTTGTGAAATTTTGTTAACCTTTCGAAAAATCATGTCTTTGGCATAAAATGGTCATGCAACCCTTTGGGTTGGATGTCAAAGGAAAATAAAACCTATTGGATCTCAAAAATATAGGTTACAAATCCTAAGAAGATGTCAGGTTCTATGATCTGACTTGCAACATTTTTGAACCAACGAGGAGTTGACCTATATGGTTGATGACTCCCTACCCTTTAGGATCCTCTAGACCTAGGTGGGTGGACCTTTATAATGGAGCATATTAGAGGAATGTATGATTTGGTTGAATTTATGGATCCATCCACAGTGGCAAAGAATGTGGGATAGATGATGGCTTGTAACTATTCCTACTCCTAGTGTGACAATTATAATAAGAAAGTAGATAAGTAATGTATGAATGAAGTGGACTAGTGATTTATTGGGTAAGTGGTAGTCAATGAAATTTTATGTCAGGTGGCTAGTATTGGTTAGAAATTTGATTGCTTAGCACTTAGGTTTGTTTATACCTTGTATAAATGTGCAAGAATGTGATTGACAGACTCTTCTTATTGATCCAATTGATCCTACGAGGTTACTATGATTTATTAAAAGGATTTTAATCCTTCCTTGAAGGAAACAACTGACATAATCACTCAATGACAACAAGTGTGTATTGACAAATAAAGTATATCCTTAATTTGAATAACAAGATAACATGAATGTGGAGAAAGTATGATAATCTTTTCAATTACCTAACTCTTCTTACTAATCCAAATGTTACTCCCAAGTTACTGTAATCAATTAAAAGGACTTTAATTCTTTAATTGAAACCAATCAACTTGATTACACAATAACAACAAATGTGCATTGATGAAATTGGATATCAACTTGGATATACAAGTTTAAATAATAGAGAAATAATAGTGTGGAGACAACCAGATAATTGTTTAAATCAACAAACAATGGACACCAATAATGAGTCACATAGAATTAAAGATCTTCCATTGATTCTCTACTAGAATTTATGCATGCATCATGGTCCATAAACTATAAGCTATAATGATATTTTTTTTGAAAGTATCATCTATATATCAACTATTCTCTTCCTATTTGCCCTTACTATTCAATCATTACATGTCCCACTTATATATCAATATTTTGAAGAGGGTGCACCTCTTCATAAGTGTATTTTGAAATTAACAACAATTAAACATTAACAATTAAGCTCTAGTGAGCCACAAATGAACTTGTGTCATATGATCTAAATAATCTTGTCCCAAGTGTGTATCAACATCCTCTGAAGCATCCCTTGCAGCTATCTCCATGATGACCATCTTCTCCAAATGCTCACATGCCTCCTCTAGTGTTGATTCCTCATTCTTGGCTACTCCCAAGGCTTCATGCAATATCAATCTACATTCATTCATCCATTTTCTTTGGTCCTTCAATTCTTCATTATCTTTAAACAATGTAGGCACCCCTTCCTTTGCAACATCAATGAACTCCTTTGCATATGCTTGAAGCTCCTTATAGTAACCCTTGTGTTTCCTCATAATATCCTCGGTAGCTGTGATGG
Source organism: Sequoia sempervirens (assembly GCA_007258455.2). Taxonomy (NCBI): domain Eukaryota; kingdom Viridiplantae; phylum Streptophyta; class Pinopsida; order Cupressales; family Cupressaceae; genus Sequoia; species Sequoia sempervirens. The sequence continues at coordinate 816,755,586 of VDFB02270651.1, forward strand.
CTCCAATACTTCTTTTTTTTATTTCCTGGGTCTTTTTCTGAATTTAGTCATCTATTCTCTTGTGTTCCTGAATTGCAGTGTAACTCTTGGAATGGGTCACCCAGAACTTGTTCATCCAAACCATTAATTTTTTGTGTCTTTTCTAAAATATTGCAGAGTGTATCAAATCTGGCTTTACTCACTTGAGTATGTACATTTTATTCTTCAAGATTATTCTTTGATCAGAACCTTCTCCTTGAGTTAGCAATCCAATAGATCCCTTGAGTGTACCTCGTGCAGGAGCACCAAGTTCAAGGTTTATTGAAGTTTTGTTTGAAGTTCTTATTTTGTTTATTGTCATAAGGTCATGTAGACCATTTTTTGTTGAGCTTAGTGGTGTTTTGGACTTTGGAAAATGGGTTGTTAAGAGTTCAATGTGTTTAGAGGCTCATTTTTGCTATATGGTGAAAAGTTGTCAAAGATTGCAAAACACAGTGGGTTTTATAATGTTTTCTCTAGGTCATCTAAAAGGCTCGACCCATGAAGATCAACTACTTTGGAAGCCTATTTAAGGCATAAATTGACCCTAAGGCAGGCTTGGAGGTATTATTGTTGAGTGATATTTTTGTAAATTGGAAGAAAACAACGTTTAAAAGATAATTTTCTGTATTTTTGCATTAAAACTGAGCTTTAATGGAATAAATTCACTGTCATTGTGTTTGTAGTATGTAGTGTTCACATTATACAAGCCTGGTGTGCTATTCATTTACCTTTGTAGATTGTTTTCATCTTTTATTTGTAAATAGTTAGTTCACTGTCTTTTTCTGGCTTGTAACAGGCAGTTTTGAAAGAATGGAGCTCTAGAGCACTTTCCCACCATACAATTTGTACGGCCCTTTGGGATTAGTGTCTAGGCTCCCTCATTGTAAATTTGGTATCATTTAGGTTTTGTGGAAGTGCAGGAGTTGCAAGAAATGTTTTGCCCAAGGTGAGCCAATGCAGGTTTGGTTGGGACAGACTTGGAGTAAAAACCTCATATCTTGTAGGGCAATAAAGATCTTGGAGAAATTCTTTTTGGAGAATTTTTTTGGTGGTCTTGAATATGCATGGTGATCAAGAGGTGGATTTATCAATTAATTTTATGGGAGAAATTTCTGACAGTCTGAAACAGCTTTGAAAAGTTTTAAAACCCTAGGTTTTGGGTCAGTTTTGAGTGTGGCCAATGTACGGCATGTACAGGGCTTAAAACCCTAAAAATCCTCAAGGTATAGGCATGAGAAAAACAAACCATAAGAAAAGAGCCTTGGTCTTTTGGTTGGTTTAGGTTAAAATTTCACTTTATCTCTGTTCAGAGGCCTAATTGAGGGCTTAAGGCTTGTAGCCTTTTCAAACCCAAGGAAAGGAATTGTGTGCAAGCGATGGAAAGTTGGAAACTTGTGGTGGCTTAAGGAACCTAGTTAGGCTAATTTGAAGCTTTACAACACCTTCACACCCCTGCAAGAATCTAGTAGAAGGTTGAGGATATTTGGTCTTTAAGAAGAGTAAGGGCCAATGGAGAGCATATGGCGAAGCACCAAGGTTGGCTTGGTAGAAGGAAGCTTGTTGATAGAAGAGGGGTTGGTCAGATAAACCAGGGGCTCCTAGCCATGAGGAAGGGCCTATAGGTTAGATTGGTGAAGTAGAGCACCAAGAAGGTATTATAAGGAGAGGCCTAGGGCAAGAATCAATGATTGATTCCTCCAACCCACTCCCTATCAAATTGGTATCAGAGCAAGCAAAAGATTTGGGAAGCATCTTATATGTCAAAAGTTGAGTCAAGTGAATCTCCCATCATGGTGACAAATGCACAATTAGCCAAGATGGTTGAAGAACAAGAGGAGGACAAAAAGTTGTTAAAAGAAAGAATAGAGCAACTTGAGAAGGCATTGAACAATGTGAAGTTGGAAGGAAGGGTACCAAAGGAAGAAGAGGTTGCAGAAGAAGATAAGGTCCCTGAACCTGACCCTATTTTGGAGGAGGAGACTTTCTTGAAGGCATTGAAGGTGTTGAGTGGAAAAGGACTTGAGGGCATACCACTGTTTAGTGGAAAAATGGAACCAGATTTGGTCATGGACTGGATAGAAGGCATGGAGAATCATTTTGAGTGTGATGGAGTCACTGAAGCACAAAAGGTGAAGGTTGCTAAGTCAAGATTGAGAGGATCAGCCTTGACATGGTGAAAGTTTATTCAGACAGAGAGGGAAAAAGTAGGCAAATAGCCCATATCAACTTGGAAAGGAATGGTTGCTAAGGTAAAAGAAGCCTATATGCCAGATGACTATGAGATTCAATTGCACAAGAAGAGGCAAATTCTAAGACAGAAAGACCAAGATGTAAACACTTACACTAAGGAGTTTCAAAAACTTTGCATGATATCTAATGTGACAGAGGATGAGAGCCTCAAGGTGGCTAGGTACCTTAATGGTTTGAAGTGGAATATCCCAAGAGGAAATGGCTTTACTAAGTCCCAAGACAGTACACCAATGTTATCAATTGGTTATCAAGATTGAGGAAAGGAACAAGAGGAAGCAAGATCAGTCTTCTAAGGGTAGAGGCAAAGGCAGAGATCAGAGAGATCAAAGAGGACAATGTGATGGCTACCAAGGAAGAGGTAGTGACCAAATAAATCAAGGTGAGTCTAAAATCACAGAGCATGGAGGTGAAACATCTTCTAGAGGAGGATATAACAGAGGTAGAGGACCTCAAGGAGTTTCAAACAGAGGAAGAGGAGAAGGCAGGAGCAATTCCTATTTTGCAAACATGAAGTGTTATCATTGTAGTTAAATGGGTCATCTAGCTTATAGGTGCCCGGAGAAAGCTTCCTCATCAAGCAATGAAAAGAGAGTGGCCTATGCACAAGAGGACACCATGAGTCCTAAGACATCTGAGATTAGTCACATAGAATCTGAGGTAGGAGAGAATCTAATGTTTAACAGAGTTCTGATTAGATAGCTAGTCAAGGAGGAACCAAAACAGAGAAGAGCTCTTTTTAGAGCAAGGTGCAAGATACTTGGAAAAGTGTGCAAGGTCATAGTAGATTCAGGTTCAACAAATAATATAATCTCAGAGGAGGCAGTAACTAAACTGAAATTGGAGAAGGTACCTCACAATAACCCTGACAAGGTCACATGGTTGAACAAAGGGCAGAGTGTTTTGGTTAATGAGCAAGTAACAGTGGAATTTTCAATTGGAGGCTATAAAGACAAGTTGGTTTGTGATGTATTACCCATGGATGCATGCCATCTACTACTGGGAAAACCATGGAAATATGACAAAAGTGCCATTCATGATGGGAAAGAGAACACCATCTCATTCAAGAAGGATGGAAGAACCTTCAAAATGCAGTCACTATTAGAAGAAGATGAAGGATAGTCCAAGACACCTAACATCATGTTAAGCAGTGGTAAGGAGTTCCTTAAGTACCTACACGAAGGGAATGAAGGATATGTGGTTGTGTTGCAACCTAAAGAGGAAGACAAAGCTGAAAAGATAGTCTTACCAGAAGCATTCCAAAAAGTTGCTTGATAAGTACAAGAGCATAGTTAGTGATGGTACACCTGTAACCTTACCACCAAAGAGAGCTATAAGTCATCAAATTGACTTTATACCAGGGGCTTCTCTACCTAACAAATCAGCATACAAGCTTACACTAGATCAAAACCTAGAGGTAGCTAGGCAAGTGCAAGAATTGTTGGATCAAGGACTGATTCGAAAGAGCATCAGCCCTTGTACAGTGCTAGTGGTTTTAGCAACCAAGAAAGGAGGTAAGTGGAGACTTTGTACTGATTCTAGGGCAGTAAATAGGATCACCATTAGGTATAGGTTTCCTATTCCTAGAATTGAAGACTTGATGGATTGTCTTGGAGGTGCTCAGTTCTTCACAAAGTTGGATCTCAAGAGTGGATACCATCAAATTGGAATTAAGGATGGTGATGAGTGGAAGATAGATTTTAAGACAAATGATGGGTTATATGAGTGGAAAGTGATGCCATTTGGCCTCTCAAATTCCCCTAGCACATTCATGAGATTAACGAATGAAGTGCTTAAGGATTTCACAGGGATCTTTGTGGTAGTATATCTTGATGACATACTGATTTTTAGTAAGACAGCAGAAGAACACTTCAAGCATGTTGAGATGGTTCTTAGAAGGTTGCAAGAGGAGAAGTTGGCACAATCTTGAGAAATGTGAGTTATTTAAGCAAGAGCTTGTGTATCTAGGTTTTGTAGTGTCCAAAGGCTCATTAAAGATGGACCCAAGGAAGGTGGAAGCCATCCTAAATTGGCCTACACCAACCACAGCAACAAAGGTAAGAAGTTTTCATGGATTGGCCCAATTTTATAGAAAATTCATAAGGAATTTTAGTGGTATATGTGCACCAGTCCTAGATACTATCAAAGGTGGTCTGAAAACAAAGTTTAAGTGGACTCAAGAGGCTGATAAAGGGTTTGAGAAACTGAAACAAGAAGTGGCTACTCAACCAATTCTCCTATTACCTAGCTTTGACAAGTTGTTCACGGTTGAGTGTGATGCAAGTGGAGTAGTAGTAGGAGGAGTACTTAGTCAAGAAGGTAGGCCTGTGGCCTTCTTTAGTGAAAAGCTCAATGAAGCCAAGAAAAAGTACTCTACCTAGGATCAATAATTATATGCTTTAGTGCAGTCCCTTAGGAAGTGGAGGCATTATTTGTTACCCAAAGAGTTTGTGGTCTTTACTGATAACCAGGCACTTAGTTATATCAACACTCAAGAGAAGTTGAGTAATAGGCATTTGAAATGGATGGAATACATCCAAGCTTTTACTTTTACCATCAAGCACAAGAAAGGACAAATGAACAAGGTGGCAGATGCATTAAGCAGAAGGTTGTTGATAGTGCAAGAGATACAACTCAAGAGCATTGGATTAGAGAGTTTCAAGGACCTCTATGGTGAAGATGAAGAATTCTCAGAAGCTTACAAGGTATGTTCTAATTTTGAGAATCATTTCCATAGCCAATATTCTGAGTATACATTGCAAAATGGACTGTTGTTTAAGGGCAATCAGTTATGTGTTCCAAGAGGGTCAATGAGGGAAAATCTGATTCAAGAAAAGCATAATGGAAGTCTTAGTGGGCATTTTGGCATCAATAAGATGTTAGAGCTAGTACAAAGGTTCTATTATTGGCCTAAGTTGACAAGAAATGTTAGAAGGTATGTGGAATAGTGTGTTGTGTGCATGAAAGCTAAGGGAGGAGCTAGCAATGTTGGTTTATATCAACCCCTGCCTATTCCTAACAGACCATGGGAGTGTGTGAGCATGGATTTTGTGGTAGGTCTTCCTAAGACCAAGACTGGTTTTGACAGTGTTTATGTTGTGGTAGACAGATTTAGCAAGATGAGTCATTTTATTTCCTACAAAACTACTCATGATGCAAGCTACATAGCTCACCTTTTCTTCAAGGAGGTTGTAAGGATCCATGGTTTTCCTCTAAGCATTGTTTCTGACAGAGATGTGAAGTTCATGAGTCACTTTTGGAAGACTCTATGGAGTAGATTGGGTACAAACCTATCTTTTGGATCAGCTTACCATCCTCAAACCGATGGTCAAACAGAGGTGGTTAATAGAGTGTTGGGTAATATTTTAAGGTTTCTAACCAAGGAGTATGGATAGACATGGGATATGGTTATCTCCCAAGCTGAGTATGCTTATAATGATAGTGTCAATAGAACTACAGGGAAAAGTCCTTTTGAGGTTGTGTATGGGATGCACCCATGAGGAATTTGTGAGCTTAGAGACCTTGGATCTATGGAGAATAGGAGTGGACATGCAGAAGACTTCAGTTAGACCATGAACGAGATCTAGGATCAGGTCAAGAAGACAGTTACTGAGGCTACACAAAAAGTGAAGGAGAAGGCAGATATGTCAAGGAAAGATGTGCAATTTCAAGTAGGGGACTATGTTATGGTTCACCTTAACAAATCCAAGTTGTAGAAAGGAATGTCAATGAAGCTACAAATGAAAAGAGTAGGACCCTACAAGATATTGGCCAAGTATGGGCAGAATGCATACAAGGTGGAGTTACCTACCAATCTAGGAATCTCACCAGTGTTCAATGTTGCTGATTTGATCAAGTATAAGGGGATAGTCAAGGATTTGGATTAGGATAGTAAGGAGCTATTCAATGATGTCAGAAACATGACACTACCAACTCTATACAAGCTACAAGCAGAGAAGATCTTGGAGTCAAGAGTGAAGAAGGCTACAAGGAACAAGGTGTACATGGAGCATCTTGTAAAATGGAAGAACAAGCATGAATATAAAGCTACCTAGGTAGAAGAAGCAAAAATTAAGAAGCAAGGCATTGATGAATCACTAATCTCTCCTTCCAATCCTTAGTGCTTGAGCTGAGAGGGGGAGAATGGTGTAGGAGCACCAAGTTCAAGGTTTATTGAAGTTTTGTTTGAAGTTCTTATTTTGTTTGTTGTCATAAGGTCATGTAGACCATTTTGTGTTGAGCTTAGTGGTGTTTTTGGCTTTGGAAAAGGGGTTTTTAAGAGTTTAATGTGTTTAGAGGCTCATTTTTGCTATATGGTGAAAAGTTGTTAAAGATTGCAAAACACAGTGGGTTTTATAATGTTTGCTCTAGGTCATCTAAAAGACTCGACCCATGAAGCTCAACTACTTTGGAAGCCTATTTAAGGAATGACTCGACCCTGAGGCAGGGTTGGAGGTATTATTGTTGAGTGATATTTTTGTAAATTGGAAGAAAACAACGTTTAAGAGACAATTTTCTACATTTTTGCATTAAACCTGAGCTTTAATGGAATAAATTCACTATCATTGTGTTTGTAGTATGTAGTGTTCACATTATACAAGCTTGGTGTGCTATTCATTTACCTTTGTAGACTGTTTTCATCTTTTATTTGTAAATAGTTAGTTCACTGTCTTTTTCTGGCCTGTAACAGGCAGTATTGAAAGAATGGAGCTCTAGAGCACTTTCCCACCATACAATTTGTACAGCCCTTTGGGATTATTTTCTAGGCTCCTTCATTGTAAATATGGTATCATTTAGGTTTTGTGGCAGTGCAGGAGTTGCAAGAAATGTTTTTCCCTAGGTGAGCCAGTGTAGGTCCGGTTGGGGCAGACTTGGAGTAAAAAACTCATATCTTGCAGGGGAATAAAGATCTTGGAGAAATTATTTTTGGAGAATTTTTTTGGTGGTCTTAGCTATGCATGGTGATTAGGAGGAGGCTTTATCAATTCATTTCATAGGAGAACTTTCTGACAGTCTGAAACAGCTTTGAAAAGTTTTAAAACCCTAGGTTTTGGGTCAGTTTTGAGTGTGGCCAGTGTACGGCATGTACAAGGATTAAAACCCTAAAAATCCTCCAGGTATAGGCATGAGAAAAACAAACCCTAAGAAAATAGCCTTGGTATTTTGGTGGGTTTAGGTTAAAATTGCACTTTGTCTCTATTTAGAGGCCTAATTAGGGGCTCAAGGCTTGTAGCCTTTTCAAACCCATGGAAAGGAATTGTGTGCAAGCGATGGAAAGTTGGAAACGTGTGGTGGCTTAAGGAACCTAGTTAGGCTAGTTTGAAGCTTTGCAACACCTTCACACCCCTACAAGAATCTAGTAGAAGGTTGAGGATATTTGGTCTTTAAGAAGAGTAAGGGCCAATGGAGAGCATATGGCAAAGCACCAAGGTTGGCTTGGTAGAAGGAAGCTTGTTGATAGAAGAGGGGTTGGTCAGAAAAACCAAGGGATCCTAGCCATGAGGAAGGGCATATAGGTTAGATTGGTGAAGTAGAGCACCAAGAAGGTCTTATAAGGAGAGGCCTAGGGTAGAAATCAATGATTGATTCCTCCAACCCACTCCCTATCAGTACCTTTGACCATGTCTTTCAGAAAATCATTTTCTTTGAGAATATTTTCATTGTTTATTTTATACATGTCTCATTCCTTGATCAACATTTGAATTTTTTCTTTATTTAATTTCTCTATATTAATGTCAATGTTAGTCGTAGCCACGGCTTCAGTCGTAGACATAGGTTCAACTTCTCCTACTTTCAATGTCATCACATGGCCAAAATCCTTCTCAGTATCAATGGTCACAGATTTCTTGTGTGGCGGATATAGGGCCCAAATCATGAGAGATTTCTATTGAAGATTATATCTTGATCCGATGTATGCTTCTGTAACCCCTTCTGGACTAAGCTTATGTGTAGCACCATTATTATGCAGAAAACTATAAAAAACAAAAGCATAATTCAAATCTAAACCAGGGAAGTTCATTACACCAGACTCCTCCAACAATTTCCTTCCTCTCTCTGGAGTCATATCCTTCATCTCATTCTCCACATCTAATTTCAAAGTATTCAACAATTGGGATTCATTGCTTGGTGTGATATCTGTGACATATTCTCTTATTTCTTTCCCTTTTTGCTTGTACAAAAATGATCTAAATTTAGGAGACCTTATAAACTAATCATCAGAAACAAAAGATTTAAAGGCTAACTACCTAGTATCAGTATCAGATGCTTCTTCAACTTATTTTTTCTATTGGGAGGTTGATACTCCTCCATTCTTAGTTTAGATATTTTTTTCAGTTTGGCCTTGGTGTTCCTTTTCACTAGAAGACAACATTTTTGTATCTTCTATTTCCTTCATTCTTTGCTCCATTTTCCTGTTATACTCATCAATGGTCCATTCAGCTTCCCTCTCTTCCATGTTCCTATTTATATCATCATATGGATAGGATATATGAACATATCCACCCAAGTTTTTTTTCTTTCTAGAAAAATCAATATAACCCTCAAGATCAAATCCCTTTCTTGGTGGAGCCTTCCTCATATTTAAATGTGATAACTTATCTAAAATAAGATCATACCCTTCCTTTGACAACATAGTAAACTCTCCAAAGCATAATGTACTTCGAATGAATGCATATTTCTCATAGGCACTCAAGTTCATAACATTTGAATTATCCATTTGTCTAACAATTTCCAAATATGCTATCCTATTTGACAAGGTTTTTGGTAGAAGGAAAGGTGTATCCTCAAAACCATATACCCTAATCATGGTGGCATCAACATAACAATACCAATTGCCCCAATTATGACCAAAAATTGTAGGTCCATTGAAATCTTTGGGCCTTAGAAATATTTTAATCTCATTAGCCAATGAATAATCATAGGGGTGATTAAAAAATCTATACAATATCTTGACAAAATATTCCTCAAAATGAACATAACTAGAATTGACAAATCTGCAGTCCCAAATATTAGTCCACAATTGCACTAGTAGTGGTTGATCTTCCTTATCAAATTAAGTAATTTTCAATTCTTCTGACCATATCCCTAACTCCTATCCATAGTACAATATCATATGCATGAGAATGGAATAATGCTTGAAGTGCAGTGTGGGAGATCCATTTTTTATTTCCATTAGCCCTAAGTCAATCCCTTTGAAAATGTGTGAGGCATAATCAAAAGGTATTGCATTGTGGCACTATATATCCATTGCAATCACCATTGGCCCTATAGACATGAATTTAGAGGCTTCAGTTCCCAATACTTGATACATTGAGAAATATGTGTCTTTTAGGTAGGGTTCAAACAAATCAACATGAAAAGGAGGCCCATCATTGTTTTCAAGTGGAACAAGGTCTGCATCCTTCCTAGGTCTGTGTAATTGCAATCTTCATCCTTTATAAGTTGTATCCATTCTCCAATACTCCTTTTCCAAATCCTCATGTACAATTGGCTTGTCACATGTGTCACTTATGTTAAAAACCTCACAAAGTGCAGTCTTGGACACATGTATGAAGGGTTCACCTTGCAAGTTTCAGATAGCTTTAAGGTCTGGGTTGTAGTGTTTAGCCAAAAGTTTCACGAGTTCTACATTCACAAATACATTTGGAACAACTAGTTTTCCTAAATTGAAATTCTAGGGATTGCACACTAGTTCAAACCTATTTCTCCAACAATACTGGAACATGAACAACTCATATCCTCTAATGGGAGTCCACACATTTCCTACATGTTTGCATTTTTCTTCAAACTTTTCTACATCAATCCTTAATTGTACAGACCTTCTAGCCTTCCACCCTGAACTAGGAAATTGGTCAATAAGGTCTTGGTTCAAATTTTGTTCTTTAGTTTTGAATTCCACCCTTGCTACAAATTTTTTTTTTTTACTTTTGGGTTGACTAGTCTCACCCTATTGCTTCTTGTACTCTTTATTTTTGCAGAACTGGAACTTTCCATTTTAATCCCCTAAGATGACATAATTCAAATTATAATTTACCAATTATAGGGACTTCATATGCTTACTTGTGAATTTCCAAAAGTGTTGAATTCTTTGAGTCTCGTTCGATCTCTCATCCTTTCCACTACAAATTCTACAAATTCTTTTGGTTTATTCTCCTTTCAATTAGAGAATATTTACACAATGTTCATTCGTGCATCCATTAATGTCCATATTTGAGGATGAATGCAATAGTTTTTTTGAATTTTGTAATGTTAGAATGACACAAAAGACTGCATCAGTGAAACCTTTCTTATCTTAGGTTGATCTATGTATCTAACTTGGTGCCACCTTTGTTTATACATTCACAAGAGTTCACCAAGACATAACTGAATTTCTTTTCAATGTAAAGTGTCCCTTTAATTCTCATACTTAGTTGAGAGGATAACCAAATAATCTTGTTGATACTATACAACTTCCCCTTTTCTTATATTTCAACTTTCATTACTTCGAGGAGAAAAATTCTAAGTTTTCCTGATGTCAAGGTGGTCTAGACAACTAAAACCATTTTGATCATCACCCAGAGTTCTTCTGACAAATTGAGCCTACTCCATGTTACCATTAGGCTAACATGAACCATCACTAAGAGAATAGAATGATCTACCGATGTACTTGGTTTCCCCAACCTGTTTCTTCTACCACTTCATTTATTTGGATAGGTTGGTGAGACTCTCCACAAAATCCCTTCATCGGTGTAACCCATGCAGTCAAAGAGATTTGAGGGACTCACTTCAATTGTATATGTCTCTCTGATAGTCATTCTCTTGTTTCATCAGAAAAAGAAAAAATGTTTCTTGTCGATGAAGTTTCCATCAGTGTAAGTCGAGAGCTCGACATGTTTTGAAAACTTCCATTTGATTACTTTTTTCTTGTCGATAAGCTTTCATTCGTGAAATGACAGGAATTGTCTTCCTAATTATGTAATCTCCAGGGTCTTTGATCACTGTGACTTGATTCACTTCTTGTCGATATGTAGAAAACATTCAAATTGAAAAGCTATGACTTGCTAATCAGAAAGACTTACACATGATCTTCTCGATATAGACAAGTTTCTTTTAAGGATTTTGCTCAATGATGACTAGAGGAATGCTTATGTGTCAAAGGTCAAATTAATGGGACTATTGGTTAACATGGTTTATGAAATGGATCTTCTCACACAAATCTCAATAATTTTTATTCTTTATAAAATTAAGGTGTGACAAATTTCTATGGTACATGGGAGACAGGGGGTGAAGGCCTAAAAAAATGTGAGATTTTTTTAGTTCTAACAATGGCTCCATCTGGGGATATATGCCCCTTGTGGGTATAGCAAGAACCCAGGTCTTTGGGGAATTAGACAAGTGTTATATTGATATGGTATGGAATGGAAGTGAATTTAGGAATGGATGGAAATGGAAGTGAAATATAATCCTATACTATTGTTCATGGAATAAGATCATTTAAAAAGTGGTGTAATTAATTAATTATTACACTGGCATAAGTTAACTTAGGTCTTGCATTTAATTAATTAAGTCCTAGGTTGCATTATTAGAAAAAATCATTTAATAAATCTTTTAAGATATAGGATAATATTTCCTTCCTAGTTTGTAGGACAAGATCACTTCTTGATCTTATCTCATCTTTTAAAAATCATCTAGATAGGGTTTTATTTTGCCTATATATTTAGGCATCTTGCTCATTTGTAATATATCTTTTTTCATCATATCAATATAGAATCTTTATTCTGCATTCCATTATTGCAACACTTCTCTTTGTGGTTGATTATCTTTCATGGCTAAAGTCCTTCATTGAAGATTCTGGAGCTTCAGGGGCTATGCATTCATTCATTATTTCTACATGGTATCAGAGCTAGTCCATTGAAACATCAACCCTTGATCTAGGAAGTTGGAGTGCAAGATTCTTGCAGGCTTGGAGTTTTATGTTGCAGGCTAGTTGGCTCTACTCGGGAGCCAAGCTAATTTCTAGTGCAGATCAGGCTCTCTTCGACCTCCCCATTGCGTCCAGAAGGCCTCAAAACCCATAAATCGCCTGTTCATTTGTCAAAATCGGAGTAGTTTCAACCGAGAGCCTTTGAGGTATTTTTTGGGTTTTGCATTTTTTTTTTGTACAATCTGTACACATTTGCAGAAAAATCTTCCCTCTCAGTCCTCGATCAAGGCAATTTTTTTTTAGAAAAATCAAAAAAATATTTGGCTATTTTGGGCAGATTTTTTCTAAAGTATCGAAAAAAATAAAAATATACAGAGCGACCTACAATTATATTACATGGTTGGCATCCTTATTTTTCGACGGATATATAGTTGGGGTTAGATTTTTTTTCCACCGTCGGCTTTGAATAATTAATATCGGCATTTATTTTATTTTTTTGAATTGCAAATATTTTGCAATATTCAAAAAATTCTCTGGTCGACATCCGTCTGTCTGCAGATAGGGTATAGGTTTGTCGGTCGCAGTCACATCACCTGTCCCGTCGCCGTGTACTTCCTTGCCTTCGGAGTCCTTTTCCCGGCCACCGCTCTCCGCTCCCGTCAACTGCTCGAGCCCCTACTGGTGTTCTCCCAGGCTCCGGCCGCTGTTCCTGCTGAAGGTTCTCCGTCAACCCCGGCTGGTGGTTCCGTGGAAGTCTGAGGGCTCCGCTACTCCGCACAGTGCCACCCCCGCCGACCGCACAGCCCGAACGCCACCCACAGCGTCGCTCCACTGCCGCCCATCCAGCGACGCTTGGTTTTTTTTGCCTACGCCAGCCCCGCGGTCATATCAACTACCAGGGGCTTATTTTTTTAGCCCCGGGTGCTATATTTTTGCACCTCGTTAGCCAGCACACATCCAATCAGGAAAAATTCTTCCGGAGGCCGTATCTTCCACCTACGATATCGAAAATTCGTAAACGATATATCATTGGAAAGCTATTTCTGTCTACATTTTAGTGGTGCACTCTTTTTTTCAAGATTCAGCTATCATCAAAAATTCATGTCAACTAAAGTCAACCCTCCCTTTTTGGACTCAGAAGTGCATATCTTCGCATTGGATTGTTGGATTTTGGTGATTCGAGTGACATTCAGGAGATATTTCAATAATTTTTCTTATCAGTCCAGTCACCTTCTTTGGTTTCAGATCTAGGTATCGTTTATTGTATTTTTGAAATTTGGTGCATTTTCCTGATTCCTAAGACATCCTGAAGCCCGAAGAAGAATTTTCTTGATCTCAAAGGCATATTCTCAGTTGCATATCTATTTGGAAGTCTTCTATTCTCTGTTGAAGGTCAGTGTCTTTGTTTTTGTGGAAAAATTTTGTTATGGGGCTTGCCTATTATTCTCCTTTGGTTATGTTGCACAAGGGTAACTATCAGCAATGGCGAGATGGGATCCGCCACCATCTTCATTCACTTGATTTGTTGCCACATCTATTTGGTATAGTTCCTCATCCGAGTGAAGGTATTCATGAACTTGCTTGGAGTTGCAGTAGGTACACTGTTTTGGAGATCATTGAGATGCAAGTTGATTCTGATGTTTTGAATGCTATTGATCATTGTGATTGTCCTCACATTCTTTGGACTAAGCTTTGGGAGCTATACGGAGATTCAAACACTCCACCATTCCCTGATGATCATGATTCAGAATGTCCTGCTTTAGATCAATTTCCCTATGATGCTATTGTTGTGCAGGAAGTTGATTACCTTGATCTTTCCGAAGAGGTTGACAAGGTTCCTTTTGGTGCTTCTTCTTCTTCAGAGACAGTTGGTATCCCTTCACATTCAGTGATTCCTTGTCCAGAATCATTGATTCAGGCTTCCACTATCATCATTCATCAGGACACATTCTGTTTTCCTGACTTGACATCACAAGATGGCTTCGTTTCAGGCATCACTGACTTGGCTACTTCTACAAGTTTGGAGGACATTCTTGAGGGGATATCACTCCTCTATTCAGATTTGGCTTTGGAGAGTTGTTTTGAGTCTCCTCATTCCTTTGTCTCAACCTTGATTGGGAATTTAGATACCATCTTGGAGGCACTTGGTTTCTCTTTAGAGATTTCACATTTGAGACTTCTTCCTTGTCATTCCATTCAGGATTTGACGTTTCTTCAGCATCAGTTTCTGCATCGTCCTGGCTTGTCACCTTCTTCATTGATTGTGGTATCTTCATCAAGCAAGGAGACATTTGAGCAGAGTTCAGAGACACCATCGACATCCACTTTCATCCTTCCTTCCTTCAATTCCTATCTAGAATGGGAAGCATCTCTGCACTTGCAGTTGGTTTTGTTTCTTCCGAAAGGGAGACAAGTTGTTTGTCAGCATTGGATCTTGGTTTTGTTTCTTCCGAAAGGGACACTTTCAAATGACAAAATTCACTTGAACACGATCTAGAATAATCCATGAAATACTTGAGATTCATCAAATACTTCATCCCAGAACCTACGAAAATGGGGGTTATGGTGATCAAGTGCTATCACACCCACTTTCAAAGCTATTCCACTCAAGGATAACCCTAGAGATCTCAATACAAAATATAAATAGATCTTGCAATAGGGTTGTCCTAGGAACTAAATATGATCTAATGAGGGGTTCACCACCAAGCCTAAACTTGGAAATGACAATGAAACAAAAAACCCTAATTGAATGCAAACTAACACTAAATGACCTAGAAAAGTGAATGAAATGCAATAGAAAATTGTAAAATAGAAAGTGTGCACCTAGGAATCTAGAGAAGGATGAATGAAGATACGAAACACTAAAAAATATACTTTTTTTGTTGATTGGGACTCATTTTCCAAGCTGGGAAAATTAGTCCAGTTTCTAGGAAATTGTGTAGGAACAAAAATATGCCAAAAGGGTATCCAAATCTGCAAAATCCTGAAAATTGGATGGAACTGGGAATCATTCGCCAGAAGTGGTGAATCACTCCAGTTGGGATTTTCTACAACTTCAAAATCTGATCCTACTCCTCTTTGTCTACTGTCCTTCCTGATTGGTTTCCGAATCTGAATCTCCGATTTGCAATGTGTAGGTCTTCTCCAATGTTCTCCAAGGCTTGATGACAACTTTGAAAACTTTGATTACTTGACAAATTTTCTCCAATCTTGCTCCTTAACTTGCAAATCACACAAAAAGGAGAGGGAAAAATGTTGTTGGGTTAGTGGACAAGGGTTTGCCTTGGTCAAACCACATTTTGGAAATCAATCCTTGAAATGAAAGCAAATATGAATGGAGAATGATGAATAAAAAAAATACAATGTTGCAACTCACCAAACCCTAGCAATAAGGTGCTTCAAATATGTTTGAATTGGTTGCAATGGATGTGGTTGTTGAATTTTTCTTGAATGATGTTAATCTTGGATGAGACACTTGCTTGAATCATAAACCCTACATCACAATTGTTAGCACAATAACAAACATGATATATGAAATCCTTGACATGATGATTGACACTTGAATGTTGCTCTAAAATGCTTGATAATCTTCCCTTGGATGATCTTGAATGATCTTGTGAATTCTTGAATGCTCTTGTGAACTCTCTTGAATGCTAGGTGAGAATATGAGTGAAAGAGCCTTGTATTTATACTCAATTATGCAAGAATTCCTGAAATTATAACACTACAAGCCAACATTAGATCTAGGAGAATAAAATCTTGCCAAAAATTTGAATTAATTTTGATTTAAATGGGCCACACAAGACTCATTTGCCCAAGGTGGTGAATGAGTCCCATCGGGCATAATGTATGGGACCAAAAACCAAAAGTGCTTAGAAATGTGTGAAAACCGGTTTGGGGCCAAAAGATCCAAGTGGGACCTATTCTCCCAAGATGGCGAATGAGTCTTAGATCACCAAATATGGGCCACACAAGCCAGAAACACCTATTTATGATTGGGTAATGATTGGTTTTGGGATTATCCTTGAAAAGATGCAATAAATGAGGCTTGTGGATGCAAAATAGGGCCAATTAAAGCATAAGAAATCCCAATTATTAATGACAAGCCTGGAGAAATGTGAAAGTGTGTTACAACACTTTACAACACTCCAAATAAGGCTAGATTAAGGTTGATTTTGATTAAAAATAGGTTTATTAAGTTTAATTATTTGATAAAACACTAGAAAAGTGTGAAAGTGTGTACAACACTTCACAACACTTTAGCAAGGTACCATTAAAATCCATTAGTTCACAAGGGCCCAAGACTTAATGTGAATGTGTCAACCATATTACAACACTAAATCAAGGGAAAATTAAGCCTAACTCACAAGGAGGGCCCAAACAAGCCAGAAAAAAGTAGAAGGGTTACTTTTTCAGTGACTCCACATCCAAACTTGCATCATTCAAATACTTCAACTAAGAACAATTGGTAAACCTTATTTGCATATTGATAAGTGAAACTTAGAACTGCACCAAATCAAGTAAAACCTTGAATACATAAAGATATAAAAATTATATGAAACTTCCTAAATCTGCACAACCGAATCCAAACAATAGAGAAATGCTGAGAAAATAAGTTTCTCCCAGGCCTCGGAAAACATCACTGAAAAATTGGTTCACACACTGGTGAAAATATCTCACATTGTACAATGATTCATAAACTCAAATTTTTAATATAGTAACCTCTCACAACCATGAACAACATATCAAATCCACACAGGCATAGGATCAATACAGAAGAAACACGAAGCACAATATCAGAGCACACTATGAACACTTGTACAACATAGTTTACTTTGTTTATGAAATTCTCTCAAAAGCACTTGTAAACGAACAATATTAATTAATTAATATTTATATAAAGTGACTAAAGCGAGACTTAAATATTATAAAGTCACTATTTCCCTCCTAAAATTAATATTCAAATATTCAAATATTTGTGAACAGTGCACAAGGTGCATGCGAGAATGTATTTTTCATCATTGGAGTTTATATTTCTTATTGTATTGCTAAGAGCTCTTGGACTTGAGGTTTTCAGGGTTCAATGGTGAAACGATTCCACCCTAGCTTGTGGAATTTGGTCAATTTCGTAAGTCTCCTTTGAATAAGAAATCATAAGAGTTTGATTTATCTAGATTGATTTAATATATTATTGTTCATCCTATCTAAATTTATATTCCAGACTGACTGAATGATATTTGATTATTATTATTACCAGACCCAATACAAATTACTACAGTATTCATATTGGTTGATTATGTTATTAATAACTTGATGGCGTGGAATCATGAGTTCCAAATGATATTATCAGATGTTGTTCATGGCAGTGTTAATACTATGAGATATGTTGATCATGGGTTTTTGAGGTGGTTGTGAGAGTGATTGGGTGGTTTCTTCAGGAGGTTGCGGTGTTTATATTAATCGCCAACCTACCTTAGATGCCAGCCTAGTCATTGGTCAAATCGCATTCACAACAGGACAAATACAATATGACGTGGCTTCTATCATCTACATAAAGGAAAAATCTAGCAAGTTATTGGTTGTATGCACTAGTTATGATCTTCCACCGCCTTCCAAATTGAAGTTGTGATTATTCAAAGATGCATCATGTATTTCATCATAGTCTTATATCATCCAAGGGAAATGATTGGCCTATATTTAGAGTTTTAGGCCTTTGCTCTAGCTGCCACATCATATAGTGGATACACCTCCCTCTTAGAAGGGAATCAATAATATTTAGAGGTTAGGCTATTTTCATATTATTGTTTGTACTGGTTGTTAATAAAATGGAAGAATAATGCATAATTAATGTTGAGAAAATATTGAATATTTATAGAAGAAATGGTTGCCATGTTTGATTGGAAATGATAAGTTTCAAGCACTGTTATAAAGTTCTATAATCAATATATTTATCTACTTAATACCTACATTTTCTATTGGTATTTATTTGAGGGTAAATTGTATGCTATTCATTCGCTAAAATGCTTGCACATTACATGGAAACTGTTTGACAATATGTTTACATTGTCAAACTAGAAAATATTGTGAAAATTTGTAAGGGTCTTTACAATGGTAGTAGAGCTAGTGTTCCTGCCAGTCTGTAGGATACATGAGTGATAGGGAAAGAAGGTACTACAATATGGAGATTAAGAAGCAGTGGTAGCCAATCCAGGTCCCTGAAGGGGAAACTAATTTTGGTATTTTGGGAATACACTAAATATCTCCTTTGGCAGTGGCACTGACTCCTCTACAAAAGGTGGTGCACATATAGAGGTGGAGATGGGTGATAGAGGGGATGATCAGAGAGGGGAGGACCTTCTCAATGCTTTGTTGGCTGAGCAAAGGGAAAAAAATCAAAACATGACTAAGTTGATGGAGTTGATAACAAAAACCATGCTCAATAACAATAACAATAACAATAACCAAAATGGCCATAATGGTCAAGGAGATAATTTGGTCAATAACAAAACACCAAATCGACATGTTGTACCTATTAGTTCAAGGCCTTTAATGCTTGTATTTCCACCCAAAGTAGAGCCTTAGGAAGGGAATGGGCCCATATTGATTGAGTTGCATGAACCTCTCAAACAAGATTGGGTTGATGCAGGACCGAGGTTTCAACATGATATATCCCTCTATGATTATATAGTGAAACAAAGAAAAATAGGGTGACCAAAATATATATGTATGTACAAATGTGTGACAAGGGGGTTATGACACACCTATTTCTCAATATTTCATTAGGAAATGAGATCCCCACAAATAATTCACTAACAACCCTTAGGTGAATCAACTCAATGTGAGAATATTTAGATTTCCTTATGTTTGAAGGATGGGGGTCAAGGTCAAACAACACTTTTGGGAAAAAAACTAAAAATAGAAAATAAACTCCAAAATTCAATCTAACACTTGAAACAACAATATTAAACTCAATATTAGCAAAACCAGAAAACCAATTGCAGATTTGAGAAGGGAAAAATTGTGTTTACTAGTCACCAAAAGACAATTTCTGAAGGTTGACTGAGACTCATTTTCCCATGGGAAAATATGGGTCTTTTGTTAGGGTTTTTATGTAACTTTCAGGAGCCTTTGATTTGTTGATCTATAATTTTTGATTTGTCCAGGTTTTAGTGTCTGAAAGTTGGAAATCAGATATGTAGGTTAGATTCTATGATTTGACGACAATTTTGACAACTTTTCCAATCTTTCACTTCAAAATTTCTTCAATCCTTCTGCTACCTAAATCTGCAATAAAAAAACACAAGAGATAAAAATGTTTGTTTTTGGGTGAATGAGGGTTCGCCTTGGTCAAACCCTGTTTTGGTAATCAAACCTTGAATTGAATTAATGAAATGAAAGAGGGAATGAAGAATGAACAAAGCTATTTTACCACTCAACAAACCCTTGTATAAATCTTGATAATGGAGATCTTGGAAGGCCTACAACTTGCATGAAATGAATTCAATGGATGTGGATCTTGACACTTTGAATAATGCTTTGAATGCTTGAACTTGATCTTGAAACTTACATCAAAATGTTAGTTCCAAAAACATGCATGATGCAAGATGAATTTGACATGATGAATAGATATTGAATGTTGCAATAAATCTTTGATATATATGCTCTTGAATGCTCTTGATTTCTCATAAAATTCTCTTGTAAATCTCTTGAAAATGCTAGGTGAAACTTAGTGAAATAACCTTGAATTTATAGGTATGCATCTTTAATTTCCCAAAATTCAAATATCACAAGCTGATATTGAAATATGAATTTTGAGATGTTAAAATACTACCAGAAACATAATTTAAATTTAGGTCCAAAGGTCTAGGGAGGATCCATTCACCCATGGGTGAATGGGTCCTAAGTCCCTATTCCTGGAACACACATTGCTCAAGGTAAAGTGTTATATGTTGGCATTAATTATTGTCGAGTTTCCCCTTCTAAAAATGTAATTAATTAGGCTTGTAAATGAATAAAAGGGATTATTAAGGCATAATTAAACTCAATTTAATTAAGAGGGCCCAAACAAGTGTGAAAATGTAAAGGGATACATTTATCAACACTAAATTAAGGCATTATTAAGTCCATCTTAATTAGAAGGGCCCAAACAAGTGTGAAAATGTAAAGGGATACATTTTTCTACACTACATATAGACCTAAGGATGAGACATATGCCCAACAGGGGTAATGATGCAGGAGCATCCTCGGTTCTTGGCAATCTTGCATCAACCAAAAATATCTTCTTTCAATTTTATTTATTTTTGTTCTTGTTCTGTCCTTGCTCAGTTCATGTTGGTGGATTCATCATATTTTCTCACCAGACCCTATGGATCTACATTTTCATCATGGACATGTTCATTTTCCTTATTCCAAGATTTGTGCGTGATTGGATCTTTTTTTTGACAGGTTATCGATTCCAGATTTCATGGCAGTTTCTTGAACCGACAATGGAATAATTTTCTAAGGTAATGGTTAATTTGATCGCTGGTGGATCATGCCCGTAGCTTGCAGATCTTAATGGTGTGATTTTAAATATTCCATGGAGTGTCCCCAACCTTAATTATAGGTCCACACTTCATCCTATGCATTCACCGAGGAGTAATTCAAATTTGAGGCCGACCTATTCATGCACACATTACATTTTCTTTCATTGGAGATTGTAATAATCTTTGGCCGAAGCAGATGTTTCTAGACCCATGCATGTGATATAAAGCTTGTAATAAATCATTAGGAAAGAAGCGAATGATAGTTAGGGGAATATCATATTGATATGTAAGATTTTCGCTTGCATATTGGAGCATATTAGGATGTAATTTTTGAGCATGTTATATCAGGCCTGTGAGCTAAATCTATAAGCCCGAATGTTGTCAGCCGATTGTAACTGAGATTTATGTTAATGAGAATATTTACATCTACACTTTCCTCCATATTTCGTGTTGCTTTTGTTGTGTTACTCTTTCTGAATGGTCCGGATTTTTCTCTTTGAGGAACCTCCTACCGTGGCTACACCAGATTGGTATCAGAGCAAGATTTGATCCGTGAGAGGTCGTCAGAATTCGTGGAGTCCTGTTGGAGATTTGTTGTGGGGTGGCAGATTGAGGATCTAATCTATAGCTATAGAGGACTTGTCTAAAGATGGTGGGAAGAAGAAATGTTAGAGGAAATGGAGTACATGGAAATGCAGACCCTACTTTAATGGAGATGTTGAGAGGAATTGCTGCCAGATTAGATGCAGTTGAAATGGCCCAGAGGAGAGGTCGGCCAGTTGATGATGCGAGTGATGAAGAGGTAGAAGTACATGAAGAAAGAGGAAGAGAAGATCAAACTGGATTGGATTAGGGAGAAGAGAGGTTCATAAGAGCCCTAACCAGAGTGAATACAAAACCACATTTCAATCCACCAGATTATAATGGTAAGCTAGATTCAGAAGAATTGCTTGATTGGATAACATAGATGGGAAAATATTTTGATTTTGAAGGTACCACTGAAGATAAGAAGGTGAAATTTTCTTGTAAAAAGTTGAAAGGACATGCATCCCTTTGGTGGGAACACTTGCAGATAGATAGACAAAGAATAGGAAAAGAAAAGATAAGATCATGGGATCAAATGGTGAATAAGTTGAAAATGAAGTTTATGCCTACAGATTATCAAATCAATTTGTTCTGGAAGTTGCAAAATTTGAAGCAGAAGGAGTCAAGTGTGACAGAGTATACTAAAGAGTTCTACAAGTTGAATATCAGATCTAGACATTCGAAGGATGAGATCAAGCAAGTAGCCAGATATGTGCATGGATTGAGGTCATCTATACAGGATGAGATTAGTTTGATCAAGTTGTAGAGTGTGGAAGAGGCATATCAATGTGCCCTAAAGGCAGAAGAGAAGTTGAATAGAAGACATGAGCAAAGATAGAGAGGAAGACTTTTTACTGGAGGAAGAGGAACTTTTGTAGATCAGAATAAGGATAAGGAGGTTAGTAAGAATGATAATTCATACCGTAGAAGTGATGGAAACTCTTACAGAAGAGGATGATATGGTGGTTACCAGAATGAAGGTTATAGAAAAGATGATAAGGAGAAAAGATTATTCAGGGGAACTTGCTTTAAGTGTGGTGGAGGACATAGAGCATTTGAATGTAATTAGGGAGAGACAAGAAAAAAGAAAGAAAGCAATAGAAGAACAACCCTTGTTGAGGAAGATTATGCTGGATCATCTAATAAACTAGAAGAAGGAGAAGTGTTGGTGAATAGAAGAGTATTGTGTCAAAGTGAGTTGGAGACGGAGCCATTGTAGAGAAATAATTTGTTTCAGACCAGATGCAAGGTGGCTGGTAAATGTTGCAAGGTGATTGTTGATAGTGGAAGCTCAGAGAACCTAGTTTCTGAAGAGATGGTGACAAAATTGAAGTTGGAAAGATTGAAACACCCGAAGCCCTATCAGATAGCATGGATTCAAGATGAGCATAAGATACTGGTAAGTGAACAATGTTTGGTGAAATTGAAGATAGGAAATCACCATGATGAAGTTTTGTGTCATATCATGCCTATGGACGTATGCCATGTTTTGTTGGGAAGGCCTTCGCAGTATGATAGATAGGATATTCATGATGGAAAGAATAATATATATACCATTGTTACTAATGGGATGAAGCAAAATTTGTTGCCATTGGAAGATGTTCATAAAGTTGAGGTTTGTACGAGTGCTTGAATTTTTTTAGTTGATGGAAGGAGATTCCTGGATGGATTGAGACATGAGAACTTGTGCTATGCCTTGATTCCTAAGAAGGAGGAAGACTTGAAGCATGTAGAAGAACAATCGGAAGAGATAAGGGAGTTTTTTAAAGAGTATGAAGAGATAATTTTAGATAATGTACCCGATGGATTGCCACTTGTGAGGAGTATTAGTCATTGCATGGATCTAATTTTTGGAGCTAGTTTTCCTAATAAAGTAGCACACCGGATGACACCTGTAGAGAATGAAGAGTTGAATAGACAAGTGCAAGAATTGTTGAGGAAGGGTTTGATCAGAGAAAGCTTAAGTCCATGTGTAGTACTTGTTGTGTTAGCACCTAAGAAGGATGGGGAATGGAGGATGTGTACAAACTCTAGAGCCATAAATAAGATCACAGTGAAGTATAGATTTCCTTTTCCCCAGATGGATGACATTATGGATTGTTTGAGTGGAGCTAGATACTTTACAAAGATAGATTTGAAGAGTGGATATCATCAGATCAAAATTAGAGAAGGGGATGAATTGAAGACAACATTAAAAACAAATGAAGGATTGTATGAGTGGTTGATGATACCTTTTGGATTGACAAATGCACCGAGTAATTTCATGAGGCTGATGAATGAGGTAATAACAAATTTTTGGGTAAGTTTGTGATTGTTTATTTGGATGACATCTTAATTTTCAGTAAGAGTAGAGAAGAACATTTGTTGCACATAAGATAAGTTTTGCAGAGGTTGAGAGAAGAGCAATTGCTGATAAACATTAAGAAGTGTAGTTTCATGAAGGAAGAATTGGTATATCTGGGATTTTGTGATATCTGTGGATGGATTGAAGATGGATCCTGAGAAAGTAAGAGCCATTATTGAGTGGCCTACACCGGAAAGCATTAGAGAGGTAAGATCATTTCATGGATTGGCTAGTTTCTACCAGAAGTTCATTAGGAATTTTAGTTCTATTTGTAGTCCTATGACAAAAACAATGAGAGGAGATAGGAAATATTTTAGGTGGACATTTGGAGTAGGCCAAAGTTTTGAGTTGTTGAATCAAAAGGTGACTGAGCAGCCTATGTTGGCTTTTCTAGATTTTATTAAGGTATTTCAAGTAGACTATGATGCAAGTGGAAATGAAATTAGAGTAGCATTAAATCAAGAAGGAAGACCTGTAGCTTATTTCAGTGAGAAATTGAATGCTGCTAGGAGAAGGTATTTAGTGTATGATCAAGAGTTTTATGCCATAGTTCAAGCCTTGAAGAAGTGGAGACATTACTTGTTGCCTAAGGAGTTTGTGTTGTATACAGATCATCAAGCATTGCAATATTTGAACAGTCAAGGTAAGTTGAATCAGAGACACATGAGATGGGTAGAATTCTTAATGAGTTATAATTTTGTTTTGAAACATAGGGGTGGAAAGTCAAAGAGTTGTTGATGCTTTGAGTAGGAAAAGGAATTTGCTGACAGAGATGAGAGTGGAGGTATTAGGCTTTGATGAATTGAAGAACTTGTATAAGGAAGACCCAGATTTTGTAGAACCTTGGAGAGGTTGTAAAGAACCAATTTTAGAGGATAGGAGTCAGTGGTTGGATTATTTCATTTAGGAGGATATGTTGTTCAGATGGAATTAGTTGTGTATACCCCGAAGTTTAATAAGAGATAACTTGGTGAAAGAAAAACATAGTGGAGGATTGCTAGGACACTTTGGAATTGATAAGATAGTAGCATTGGTAAGTGAGAACTATTTTTGGCCACAGATTTATAAGGATGTTAGGAAATTTGTGCAGAGTTGTAGAATTTGTAAAGTGGAAAAAGGGAGTAGTCAGAATGTTCGATTATATAAGACTTTGATAGTTCTGGAGAGACCCTTGGAGGATATCAGCATGGATTTCATACTTAGTTTGTCGAAGACAGAAAGAGGTAATGATTCTATATTTGTGGTGGTTGATAGAATTTCTAAAATGACACATTTCATACCTTGTAAGAAGACAACAAATCCAGTACATGTAGCAAACTTATTTTTCAAGGAAGTGGTCAGATTGCATGGGTTACCTAAGAGTATTGTTTTAGAAAGAGATGTAAGGTTTGTTGGTTACTTTTGGAGGACACTTTGGAAGAAGCTAAAGACATATTTGAAGTTCAGTTCTAGTTTTCACCCACAGACTGATGGATAGACAAAGGTAGTAAACATGAGTTTGGGGAATTTTTTGAGATGTTTGGTTAGAGAGAAGACTGAAATTTGGGATTTAGTCCTTGCACAAGCAGAGTTTGCTTACAACAATTCAATGAACAGGAGTACTGGAACGACACCTTTTGAGATTGTTACTGGAGTTCATCCTAGAGGTATTTCAGAGTTGAGAGATATCAGTATGGAAGATAAGAGAAGTGCAGAAGCAGAAGAATTTGTAGAACATATGAAGAAAGTGCATACTCAAGTGAAACAACAATTGGAAGACATGAACAAAAAGTATAAGGAGAAAGCAAATGAAAAGAGGAGACATAAGGAGTTCGAAGTTGGAGATGAAGTGATGGTATATTTGAGGAAGGATAGATTTCTAGTTGGCACATATAATAAGCTGAAGATGAGGAAGTTTGGACCTTGTAAGATCTTGAAGAAATTTGATTCAGGAAATACACATATGAAGTGGAGTTACAGGATAAAATGGGTATATCGCCTATATTCAACATTACAGATATACATTAGTACCATGAAGCAGAATTCAGTGAAGATAGTAAAGCAAGATTGGAGGATCATTTTCCCAAACAACAACCATATGAGATAGAAGAGATCCTAGATACCAGAGATGAGATGAAAACTTGTGGAAGATAGTACAAAGAATATCTTGTGAAGTGGAAAGGAAGACCAGTGAAGGATTCTTCTTGGATTTCTCAGGTTGAGGTAGACTGTTTTGGTTTTCCTTTGGCCCCAAAAAAATGAGGGACTCACTTTTCATTAACCTCAAATGTCTGATGCAGGAGCATCCTCGGTTCTTGGCAATCTTGATCAACCAAAAATATCTTCTTTTAGTTTATTTATTTTTTTGTTCTTGTTCTGTCCTTGCTTAGTTCATGTTGATGGATTCATCATATTTACTCACCAGACCCTGTGGATCTACATTTTCATCATGGACATGCTCATTTTCCTTATTCCAAGATTTGTGCACGATTGGATCTTTTTTTGGCAGGTTATTGATTCTGGATTTCATGGCAGTTTCTTGAACCAACACTGAAATAATTTTCTAAGCTAACAGTTAATTTGATCGCTGGTGGATCATGCCCGTAGCTTGTGGATCTTAACAGTGTGATTTTAAATGTTCCATGGAGTGTCCCCGACCTTAATTATAGGTCCACACTTCATCCTATGTATTCACCGAGGAGTAATTCAAATTTGAGACCAACCTATTCATGCACACATTACATTTTCTTTCATTGGAGATTGTAATAATATTTGGTCGACACAAATGTTTCTAAACCTGTAGATGTGATATAAAGATTGTAATAGATGATTAGAAAAGCAACGAAGGATAGTTAGGGGAATATCAGATTGATATGTAAGATTTTCACTCACATATTGGAGCAAATTAGGATGTTGTAGTTTATGAACATGTTATATTAGGCCTATGAGCCGAATCTGTAAGCCCGGATGTTGCCGATCGATTGTAACTGAGATTTATGTTAATGAGAATATTTGCATCTGCATTTTCCTTCTTATTTTGTGTTGCTTCTATTGTGTTACTCTTGTTGCACGGTCCGGATTGTTCTCTTTGAGGACCCTCCTACTGTGGCTGCACCAGGTAAGAGAGAGCATCACAATGACCTTAGGAGGAAGGTTGGTAAATCAAGTTTTCCTTACTTTGATGGATCAGGGAAAACATTAGCACGTGTGTGGGTTCATAAAGTTGATACATATTTCCAGTTGAATCCAGTACCTGAAGATGAAGTAATAAAATATGTTGCCATACATCTAGATGGACTTGCCCATGAGTGGTGGCATCATGGAATGGTCACAATGGGCCATGACCAGATCACCTCTTATGCTGAGTTTACCAAAAGGTTAATTAAAAGGATTGATGTCAAGGATCTTGAACTCCATTTCAAGGAGTTATCCCAATTGAAATAGTGGGGATTAGTGGAAAACTGCATTGTTGATTTCAAAAGACTTGTTTTAGTCACTGATATTTTAGAAAGAAGATTGTTGTTGTAGGCATCCAAATTTGACCACTCCCATATGGCCAAATTCGTTACCTTTATTCGTCTATCCCCCATGAATATCAATTAAATGATTTATTTAATTAATATCTCCCCTTTCCTAAGGTTTCTGAAGTATTTAATCTAATAATTAAATACTTTACCTTTCATCCCTTCCTCTCTAAATTAAATAAATATATCAATTTATTTAATTTAGTCACTTAGCCTTTTCAATTTAAATCAATTTTAAATTATCTCTTTTCTCTCTCCTTGTCACATCCTCCATAATATTCTTCTAATATGGATTAGTTTAATTAATCCATGATTAGGATGTGCACACCCTTAATCAAGATTAATGTCACATCCTCCATATTTTTCCACTTGCCTCTAATCCCTCATTAGTCTTCTTAATCACCTGTTTGCACAACTTTAATCTAATCTTCATGCCATTTTTGGTATTCCTCCAAGTCAAACTATCATAAGTACTCTACTTATTCAACCTAGACAACCTCTTCCCCATGTGAATTAAAAATTCACATTTATCCTTCCAAGGTTATCCTCTTCCCCATGAAGGTTGTTGGGAAACTCCAAAACCTCTCATGTGTCATATCACCCACATGGGGACAAGGACCTCCTTTATGATGACCTTGTGTTATCCCAAGGGTACTTCCAATCACGTGAATTAAAAATTCACATTTATTACTTAAACATTTCTCTCTTCCCCATGATGATTAGTGAGGAATTCTAAAATTCCTCACATGTCAACATCCTTCCACATGGGGACAAGAACTTCATTTTTGAGGAAATCTTCCCCTAATCCCAAGATACTTGCAAGTACCTCCACCTCACATGTCCTCTTTCCACCTCACATGTCTTTTTTCCACCTCATTTCCACATGGAAATATGTGAAGGCTTGTGAGTCCTCAACTCACCACAACCCTTCATCTTGTCCATGTTGCCTAAATCCTAGCTGTTCAAATCTCTAGAGACTCTTTCCCTAAAATAGAGGATTGGGTCTCATTTTCACATAACACAATTCATGCATTCATAATTCAAGCATTCAATCTAGCATTCAAGCATTCTATTCTCAAGCACTTGCATTATCAACCATTGTTGCACTTCAAGCTTTCATTGCATTCATCTCATATACTTATCCACATACCCACATCCATTATTGCATTTTCCATTGAATTTAGATCATTTTACATATCATTTTAACTTATTTTCCATCAAGGAGCACACAAATAATCTACATCAAAGGGCCAACCAAAGGGTCAACTTGGACAAGGTGAATCTCTTGTTTAATATTTCTTTTGTTCAAGTTTAACTAGGCTTATCTTGAGGTGGTGTTTTGTGTATTTCTCCTTTTGCATTTTCTTTGATTTTGCATCATTTAGGGTAGGAAATCACGTTGCACACATTTTTGGCATGCCTGGTGGGACCCAAATATGGGTCTATTCTTTTTATGTTTTCTGTTGTTTGAAATTTTGCAGGTTCATTTTACACAGAGGTGATTTTCAGCTGAAAGGGGCGATTCTACCCTCAGAACAGGTGAGCCTGCCTTCAATAGAGGTGATTCTACACTTGCAGAATCACCCATCTGGCAGACAGGGGAAAACCTAATCCCTGTTTCTCAAACAGGCGACCTTGCTTCTAACTTTGGCGACCCTACTTTCTGCAAATAGGTGAGTCTGCCCCTAAAACAAGCAATCCTACTGCTAATAGCGGTGAGCCTGCCTTTGAAAGGGGTGATTATGACACTAACAAGGGTGATTTTTCTGCTAACAGGGGCTATTCTGCTCTTGACAGAGGCAATTTTGAGGTAAAAAACATAGACTTACAATGTTATTTTTAGAGTTTGTTTCTTATTGTTTTTCAGGTGCTGACCCCTTAACCTATTTTTTTGATGAATGTGCTTGGTTTTACTAATGTTTGTGAAGTCATTTCATGTTTGTCCAAGGTTGAAGGGTTAAACTACTAACTTTTTCTTGCAGGATGAGAGATCCAAGACCTTTAGTTAGTTTTGCTTATTTGTTATTTTCATACTAGTTAGACACATATAGCTAATTAGGGGGAGTTAAATACACTTGTTTGCTGTGCTTTTTTAGTGGACTATTGACGTATCCAATCCCCTTGCACCATTTGGTGATCTTGGGTGAAGAGAAATCATAGTCCACTTTAGTCCTTTGTGTTACCTAGGAGATACTAGACCATTCAAGCTCTCCCCTTGTGCTTTGTGTAAGCCTGGTGACCAACCAAAAATGTCTAGTGTCTTCTTTTAGCAGGACCTACTTGGGGATTTCATCACCCCAAGGGACGATCCCAACCACGTGTACCAACAGGGTATATAAAGGGGGGAGAGCCAAAGCTGTACCCTGATCCAGTCATGTCATGTTTGGTGAAGCGTCAAAGCTAGGGTGATACCTAGATAAGACGTGAATATTTGGTCCAAGTTTCTAGTACCTCGTTGGGGATTCTAACTCATGCCTGTGATAGGCTAGTGTTCACGGTTGTGCCTCACGTATCGTGCATATATCAAGGACTCCCTAGTTTTCCTTGTTCAACTTAGATAGAGGACCGTATTGGCCATACCCTTCTTACTAATCTTAGGACTGTGTTGTTTGAACTATCTTCTTTGTGCAAAACTAGTGCGTTTCTGTTTGATCAAGTTAGCCTTACCTTTTGTTTGTTGTTTGCTGTGTTTTTTTCCTTTTCCATAGATTTTTTTCATCCAAGTCAAGTCCAAGTCTATTGTTTGGGTGAATTTGTCTTTGTCAGGGGAAAGTTTTCCTCTGTCTGGGGTGACGCTGCTATCCATAGGAGCGACCCTATCTTCTGTCTAAGTTATTTCTCAGTCGGTTCCTGTCAAAATCGCCCATCATCCATAGAATAGGCGAGTCTGTACATTGGTTGGGTGGACTGCCACTAAGTTAGGTGAGCCTGAAACCTATAGGGGTGATTTTTCTCTTTGTCTGACTCATTCTATCAATCAAACAACCCATCACATTCGCCTGCTTCATCAAAAGGGGCAACTTTTCCACTTTTTTGGGAGAACCTGCTTCATACTTGGGCAATTGTGCTTGTTGTTTTAGTCCCCTGTCAGTCCCAGAGTCATCATATTAGCCCATTCCCTAAAAATAGGCGATTCTACAACATAATTGGGTGAGTTTGCACCCTAAACAACCAATCCTGCTTTCTATTTAGTTAGTTCATTTATCTGTTCAGTCTAACCGTTTATCCATTTCCCCATTCCAAAAGTCCATTTCCCCATTCTGAAAGTCTGTTTTCCTGTTCTGAGAGTCCATTTCTCCATTCGGTTAGTCTGTTTCTCCATCTAGAGAGTTCATTTCCCCGTTCAGTGGGTCTATTTCCTCATTAGGTGAACCCAATTTCCCATTAGGAGAATCTGTTTGTCTGTTTGGGGAGTCCATTACCCCGTTTATTGACGTCATTTGATCGTTTTTAGAGTCTGAAAGCTATTTAGGCGAGCCTGACACCTGTTTGGGAGACCCTGCACCCTGAATATGCGACTCTAAATCCTGAATAGGCGACCCTAGAACTTGAATAGGTGAACTTGAACCCTGAATAGGTGAGTCTGTCACCTATTTGGGTGACCTTGCACCCTGTTTGGGTGATTCTGCACCCTGAACAGGCAATTCTCAATCATGAATAGGTGACCTTGCACCCTGTTTGGGTGATTGTGCACCCTAAACAAATGATTCTAAATCCTGAATAGGCAACCCTGAACCCTGAATAGGCGATCCTGTCACCTGCTTGGGTGACCTTGCACCTTGGTTTGTTGATTCTGCACCTAGGTTGGGCGATTTTGCACCTTGGTTGGGCAATTCTGCACCCAGGTTGGGTGATTCTGCACCCTTTTTTAGGTGATTCTACAACTTGTTTGGGAGAGCCTGTCACTAGTTTAGGCGAATCTGATCTTTATCTAGAGACTTAATTTGTTTGGTCCCCAAAAGCTTGTTGTTTTCCAAGCCATTTGAATCTCTCATTCATCCGTAATCTTCATTTCAGTCCATTTGCATTTTCCAAAGGTCATCCATTTATCATCTAAATCATATAGGTACATCCTAAAACATCTCTAGGTTACATATACCTCATCATTTTCTCAATCCAAATCCCTTGAAATTCGTTTGAGGTTATTATCTAAATTGGCCTAGGTGTTTGAAATCGATCATCATCCTTCAACATCTGCTTGGGATTTTCATCCACCCTAAGTTAGTCATCATCACTTGGCCCAATCAATCCACTTTCATCTCAAGGTGGATTTGGTGCCATAATTATCTATCTATCCTTTAATATGATCAATCAACATCTTAAGTCACCTAGGGTAATTTATGAACTTGGTTTAGAATCCCTTTCATCATCCTTGATCCATCATCCAATCTTATCAATTATTTCATCAATCAATCCTATCCAATCATCCAATCAACTGATCCCTCATTCAATCCAATCAATCCTTTAATCATCACTTAGGTCATCTCTGCATTGCATATTAGAGTCTAGTATCATCTTAGTCCACTTGGTAGTTTTGCACTTTCATGCCTGTTCAAACCTAATCACAAGTGAAGAAGCAAATGGAAGAACAACAAACCTAAGGTTCCCAGCCAAATATCCCTCAAGACCCCAACAACGTTGCAAATATCCCTCAGGATCCCAACAACGGTGCCTCGTCACAATCCACTATTGACATTTAAAATACTTCACCGCCTGGTGATGAGAACATGGTTAATCAACCCAAAGTTATAGTTAACGAATACCTTAGCAATCCCACCAATGTTCAGATGATGAATCACCTTCTCAATGAGTGTGGGGATAAGATTCTTGCCACTTTAATCATGAAAGGAGTCAAACCCCCACTTGATTTTGATATGTCACAATATACCAACACCTAGTCTCTTCCTGCACCTCAAGACCTGCAGACTTCCCAAAACGTTCCAGGAAATTCATATGTCCCCGAAGGTGCACCTATAGAGAATTGGTACCACCCTTAGTTTGGAAATACCGTGATACATCAAGTTGCAAGTTATCCTCATCTTCCAACTGCAACCTCTATGACACCACTTGATCCTAACAACCCCTATGCTTATGGCATGCCACAAAATATTCTGTCTGCTCCACCACTCCCAGCTCATCATCATGTTTAACCACCCATCAACACTGGGGGAAATCATGTCCTTGCACTAATGCCACCTCTAGGGCCTGCACCTGCTGGCTATTTACTACCACCACCTCAAAGTAACATCCCTGCATTCCAGCAGCCTCTTGTTAATCCTCAATAATATACTATGTTGTAAGCACCACCACAACATACTGCTATCGCTGCTATCTCATCTCAGCCACCCCATCAACAACCTCTACAAAAAAATGTCATAGTCCTACAACATAACGTTCTAATTCCTCAATAGCACACTACCGTTCCTACGCAACCCCCACATCAAGTGACGCAAGCTGCATCACAATCTCAACATCCACCCCACGATGCCTCCACAAAGATCCCACAACAACAACACATCCCATCTCGTCCCCTTTACCAACATCCACCATAATAGCAACAACCACCCCAGCATACACATGTTCCCACACAAATGCAACATAATCCTCTCACACAATATCTCTACCATCTGTCAAGAATATATACCGGCTATGTTGCTACATCCAATCCTAATCCAAATCTCCATCTGGACTCTTAGAATCCACCACGATCTCAATCGCCACTTTACACCAACCCTCTGCAATCACACACAAATCCTTACCAACAACCATCTAATCTGTAACCACCTTTGTAGACCACACAACAACCCAATGTTGCATACAATTACCAATCCAATCCATACTACACTCATCAACAACCACCCTATCAATAGGGTGCTCCATCCACTTCTTACTATTAGCAACCGCCATCATACCAACAAGGCGCTTCCATGTCATTGCATTACCAAGCTCCTACACAATATCAACAGGGTGCTTCATCCACTTCATATTATCAACAACATCCACCTTATCAACAAGCAACTTCCACCTCTTACTATCAAAATCCATCATCCTCCTATCCACCTTACATTAATGCTCAACCACAATCCACATACGCCAATCAATACCAGCAAACCCCTCCATATACACCTACACCAGCCTATGATCAAGTTGCTTCTGCACCGTCCTCATCATATCAACAATATCCTCCATACAATCAACCTAATCCCTCTAATCTGACTCCTGTAGCGCCTAGCAATAAAGATTTGGAAGAAGTCAAAGCTGCGTTAAAGGACTTGCAAGCAGGGACCAACAAACAATCATTTAAGTTTGAGGACATTTTTCCCTATCTGTTTGATCCTTCAATTTCATCGATTCCTTTCCTGAAGCATTTTGAAATGACAAAATTCGATAAGTATAAAGTAATAAAAGACCCCAAGGCTCATCTTTAGGAGTTTTATTCCCACTGTCAAGAAGTCAAGCATAATGACAATTACCTCATGAGGTTGTTTCCTAGGAGTTTACAAGGGATAGCTCTTGATTGGTTTATGGGTCTCGAGAAGGGATCTATCAAGTCCTTTGCACAAATTTCAAAATAGTTTGTCTCCCACTTCTCCTTTAATTTGGAGGACATCGATACGTTGGATCTCCTAAAAGAAAAGTAGTGCGAGGGAGAAACTTTTGCAACCTATCTCCAAAGATGGCGAGCTTTAGCCAGTCGGATGAAATCCCCACTTAGGGAAAAAGACATGGTCACCCTATTCATCAAAAACTCTCATCCAAATATGGCCCACAATTTTAGACTTCATTGTGTCACAACCTTCACAAAACTAGTGGAGAAAGGTCATATCCTTGAGAGGGCACTTATTGCCAAAGGGTTAGTCAAAATTTTTAACTCTAATAAAGAGAAGTCATCTAGGGATAAGCCTCGTTATTGGAACAAAAACAAAAACACTATCAATGATGGTGTCACTGATATCAAACAAGTCCAAGTAGCCAATGCTTCCCAGAAGCCACAATATCCCTCTCCATAGTAGTCAAATCCTCACACCATATCAGTGCCATAGGGGGCACCTGGTCCTACCCAACAATCCAATCAGAATAACCAAGGGAATAAAAAATGTCAATTCGCTCAACTAGGAGAACCCTTGAGTGCTGTGTTCCATAAGCTCCTTCAAGCTAATTAGCCGATTAGATATCCTATGACCAAGCCTCTTGATGAATCCAAGCCCAAACCATCCTGGTACAAAGAAAATGAGTATTGTGAGTTCCATAAGATTAAAGGGAATACATTAAAAAAATGGTAGGGTTTAAAAACATACATCCAGGATCTCATAGATCGAGGTGACATACACACTAACTCATTTGACTACAAAATCCAATGAAATTTTTTGACGAAAGATGGATAATTAGATGTATTATCGAGTACTAGTGATATTTAATGTGTAATTTTCAATTTTTTTTAATTTTATCCCCAACGTTCATCGAAATTGTTTTTTCATCGAAATTGTGACAAAGAGTTTTCTTCGAAATTTTGATGAACATGTGAAGTCAAAATTGAGACCGACATAAATAAAAAGTGAGCTCAACTATTTATTGTGACAACGTTTTGTGATACGAATTTGCTTTGCTTGAAAATTTTCTATACTTAGGACAGTTTGTGAAGAACTAAGGACAATTTTCTTGGGAAAAATTAGAAAAAATTTAAGAGCTATCGCTAGGTTGAGGGTAGTCATTGTCTATTGATGAATAATATCTTAGGTCTGATATATAACAATGATTGCTATAAGCATCATCATTGTTTATGTTAGATCTATTGCTCCTTGATATTTTTGGAAATAAGTATTTGAATTTATAAAGCTTGTGTAAAATCGAATTCAAATAGATGTTGATCAAAATACTCCTTGAATAAAACTCTGTATTCATTGTCGCCCTGTGTGTGGGCACGTATTTGTTAATTCTGGTTAACTTGAATGGTTACAGGAACCCGCGCGCTGAAAGGAACATGTCCTGGAGTGGACGTGTCTCCAAGTGTGGAGACACATCCTCTCAAGAGGCGTGTCCCTGTGGATATGAAACCCGTGCACTCAAAGGAACATGTCCCTTGAGCGGACGTGTCTCCAAGTGTGGAGACACGTCCTCTCAAGAGACGTGTCTCTTGAAGGCAGGTCTCCCTAATATAAATACTGAGACCATTCTTAATATGCAAATAATTGAAATCTATTAATGTTCTGCATCTCGCACATTCTGCATTCAGAGAAGTATTCAGAAAATTCATAATTTTTTCTTAGAAGTTTATCACTTAAAATCTTTGGCCTTAGTCTGTTCTTTGTTCTAGAACCCCTTTATGTTACAGATTTGATTACATTTACATGGTATCAGAGCCAAGTTGTGTGAATCCCAATCAAATCTAAATACCAATCTGCTCAAGAAAATTTGTATTTTCCAGAATCGAATTACTTCACATTCTTCATAATGTCAAGTGTGATCAGATTTGAAGATCGCCTTGCAGGAGCAGACAATTTCACATAATCATGATGATCCTTAGAGAGAATAAGCTAGATTCATTTGTGAAAGAGAACCAGTTAGAGCCTAAGAATGATCTGGAGAAATCTCAATGGATTGAGAACAATGAGAAAACCATGAAAATTATAGTAGATGCAGTTAGGGACCATATAGTATCTATTATGTCTAAACATGAGACTGCATACCTAATGTTTAAATCTCTTGAAAGCACCTTTGAAATAAACAACACTAGTAGGACCCTTGCTCTAAAGAGGAAAATTAATCATATTCAAATAAACAAGGGAGAATCTGTTAATTCATATTTCATGAGAATCACTGAATTAAGAAATCAACTGTCAACAATTGGTCATCAAATTGACAGTAAGGAGTTAACTCTAATAGCTCTAGATGGTCTACCAAACTCATGGGAGTCTTTTGTCCAAGGAATAAGTGCAAGATCTAAACTCCCTAAATTTGATAGGCTGAGAATAGATTGCTTGCAGGAAGAAACAAGACTAATGTCAAAAGGAAAACTTCAGAAACCTATAGATGAGGATATTCATGTACTAAACACAACTTCTCATAAGAAAGGTAAGAAGAAAGACTTCAAGAGAAAGAAGAATTCGTATGGAAAGGGATCATCCAAGAAAAGGAAAGACATTTCCCAAATACAATGTTTCAGATGTGATCAGTATGGACACTTTGCAATCAAGTGCCCTGATAGAACAAAACAACAGGCATCCTTTGCTAAAGTTGAAAAGACAAATACAAAACATGATTATGAGAAATTTGTTTTCTACTCAACATTATCAAGTCAAGTATCCAACATAGTCAATAATTGGGTAATTGATAGTGGTTCTTCAAGGCACATCACAGGATTCAGAGAACACCTAGATACTATGATAGAAGAAACTGTAGAAGAAGTAACTATTGGGGATGATTCTGCATATCTAGTTAAGGGGGTTGGAACTTGCAACATAAATCTGAAATCTGGCCTCTCTCTTCAACTCACTGGAGTATTATTTGTACCAGGAATAAAGAGGAACCTCATATCCATTTCTGCTCTTGAAGACAACGGATATAGGGTCACCTTTATGGATGGAAAAGTCCTAGCGTGGCCAAAGAACTCCACCATAAAGAAAGCTCAAACTATAGGGATAAGACAAGGATATCTCTACAAACTGTGCACTGACATTAATCAAGCCCTTATTCATGAGACTTCTGATTCAAATGAAATTTGGCATCGAAGACTAGGACATATTCATTTTCGTGCCCTACCTTCTATGGAAAAATTAGTAACAGGATTACCCAAACTAAATCATATTCATGAAGGAGCATGCAAAGGGTGTTCCCTAGGGAAGAATTCAAAGGGGGCTTTCCAAAACAGTTTGAGTAAAACCAAAAACATTCTAGAACTGGTTCATTCTGACTTATGTGGACCTATGTCTGTACCCTCCAAGGCAGGTTTTTTATATTATGTAATATTTGTAGATGACTTCTCTAGAAAAACCTGGATATACTTTCTTAAATGTAAAGAGTCAATAGAAGTCCTTAAAAGATTTAAGGAATTCAAAGCTCTTTTAGAAAACTTTTCAGGGAAGAAAATCAAAAACTCTAAGAACAGATAATGGGAAGGAATACACCTCAGAAATCTTTAAGGAATTTTGTGTAAATGTTGGGATTAAGAGGGAGTTTACTGTAGTCTTCAATCCTCAACAAAATGGTGTTGCTGAGAGAAAGAATAGAACTATTGTAGAAGCTGCTAGAGCAATGTTGTTTGATCAAAACTTAGAAACTTCATTTTGGGCAGAAGCCTCTAGGACAGCTGTCTACATTCAAAATAGATGTCCCCATTCTCATCTAGATAACAAAACTCTTGAAGAAGCATTTACTGGTATAAAACTTGACATAAGTCACTTAAGGGTCTTTGGTTGCCCTATCTACATTCATGTACCTAAAGAAAGGAGATCTAGATTAGAACCTAATGGAAAGAAAGGGATACTCGTGGGCTATAGTGAAACCTCAAAAGCTTACAGAATTTACATATCAGGTCAAAATCAAATTGAACTAAGTAGAGATGTCATCTTTGAGGAAGACATTGCTTTCAAAAGGGAAAAGAGTTCTAATGACATAGAAATTCAAGATTCTACTAAAGTTATAGAGGAGGATCTTGCTCCTGAGATTCAGAGGGAGTATTCTAAAGAAATCCTAAATGAAAACCAATCTATCCCAGAAGTGAATCTTTATGACAACAACAAGAAAAGACCACTTTGGGCTAGAAAGATGATTAAGGAAGCTGAGAATTATACAACACCCAAAGGAACTTTTAGAGAAAGTAAGAGACCAAAAAGATTCTCAAGCTATGTTGCCTTAATGAATGAGATCATTAGTTCAGAACCAACTAGCGTTATGGAAGCTCTGAAGCATCAAGTATGGAAAGATGCTATGACAGAAGAGTATCAATCTATTTTGAAAAATGATGTATGGGATATAGTACCTAGACCTAAAGGTAAATCTATTGTCTCTTCCAAATGGCTTTTCAAAATCAAACATGCTGCTGATGGCAGTATTGAGAAACACAAGGCACGCTTTGTTGCTAGAGGTTTCTCTCAAAAGGAAGGTATTGATTACGAAGAAACTTTTGCACCTGTTGCCCGGTACACCTCTGTGAGAGCAGTAATAGCTATTGCTGCAGCTAAAGGCTGGAAGATCCATCAAATGGATGTGAAAACTGCCTTCTTGAATGGGTCCATTGAAGAAGTCTTTTTAGAGCAACCTGAAGGCTTTGTGATACATAATGCAGACTCACATGTATGCAGATTGAAGAAAGCTCTATATGGACTTAAATAGGCTCCCAGAGCCTGGTATGAAAGAATTGACAACTATATTCTAAGACTAGGATTTTTCAAAGAATGATGCAGATCCAAATCTCTATTTTAAGGTAATTAAAGGTGATATGTTAATACTAATTTTATATGTTGATGACCTTCTAATAACAGGAGAAGATCACCTTATTACTCAATGTAAGGAAGACCTGGCTTCAGAATTTGATATGAAAGACTTGGGCATTTTACAT
This sequence comes from Sequoia sempervirens, assembly GCA_007258455.2. Classification (NCBI taxonomy): domain Eukaryota; kingdom Viridiplantae; phylum Streptophyta; class Pinopsida; order Cupressales; family Cupressaceae; genus Sequoia; species Sequoia sempervirens. The sequence continues at coordinate 816,794,269 of VDFB02270651.1, forward strand.
TACTTCCTGGGGTTGGAAGTCTGACAGAAATTTGATGGTATCATTTTAAATCAAGGAAAGTATACTGTTGATATTCTAAAGAGATTTGGGATGTTAGACTGTAGACCCATGTCTACACCTATGGAAACTAACTTACACAAGTTGAAAGAAGCAGTAGCAGAATCCAAGTGTGCAGATCCAACTCTTTACAGACAGATGATTGGATCCTTGATGTATCTGGTCAACACCGGACCTGATATTTGCTATGCAGTAAATGTTCTCAGCCAGTTCATGTGTGAACCTAAGGAAATTCACTTAATGGCTGTGAAACATATTTTGAGATATCTTCAAGGCACTATTGGATATGGTCTTCTTTATAAGAAGGATCAACTAGATCTACATGGGTACTCTAATTCAGATTGGGCTGGAAATGTAACTGATCGAAAAAGCACATCAGGATGTTGCTTCAGTTTAGGATCAGCTATGATCTCCTGGATTTGCAGAAAACAATCTTCAATTGCACAGAGTTCAATAGAAGCCGAATACATTGCAGCCTCAATGGGAGCAAGATAAGCAGTTTGGCTTCGTAAATTGCTTGTGGGACTCGTTGGTGAGCCCTTGAATCCTACAATTATTCATTGTGATAATCAGAGTTGTATCAAAATCTCTGTAAATCCTGTCTTTCATGATAGATCTAAGCACATTGAGATCCCCTATCATTATGTAAGAGATATGGTGGAAAGGAAAGTAATTCAGTTGGAGTTTATTAGTACAAATGATCAAACTGCAGACATTCTCCCCAAGCCTCTCTCTCGAATCAAGGTAGAGCACTTCAGGAAGAAACTTGGTATGGTAGAAATGTAATTTGTTATTTATGTTTGAAATTCAAATTGTTTATCAAATTGTACAAATATATATAAAGATGTTTAAATGTGTAAACTCTTTTGTCATGTGTGTGACTCCATGACTTTATGGGCCTACTCCCCCTATGTACATTATTGAAAGGTGACGATCTTTCTAATAATGAACACTTGTATTTGACATTGTAAAGTGACGACTCTACAATGATAAACTATCATGATAGATATCATGTGACTTGATATCTATGGATATGTCATGATAGTATCTCTTGGACACCTTGGTTGATATCATGAGACTTGATATCATTTGTAGATCATTGTGATCCTTAAGAGATAATCATGGTGGATATTTATATCCATGGATATGCCATGAATTATGGTAGACATCATGTGACTTGATGTTAGTGCACATACCATAATGAAGATGTGTTATGTCATGAGACTTGACAACTTTGATAAAACATATCTTTGATATCACGTGTAAAGGTGATATCTTCACTTATTTGATTTGAAATATCTTCCCTAAGCTAAGAGGGAGTGTTGATGAATAATAGCTTAGGTCTGATATATAACAATGATTGCTATAAGCATCATCATTGTTTATGTTAGATCTATTGCTCCTTGATATTTTTGGAAATAAGTATTTGAATTTATAAAGCTTGTGTAAAATCGAATTCAAATAGATGTTGATCAAAATACGCCTTGAATAAAACTCTGTATTCATTGTCACCCTGTGTGTGGGTACGTATTTGTTAATTCTGGTTAACTTGAATGGTTACAGGAACCTGCGCACTGAAAGGAACACGTCCTTGAGCGGACGTATCTCCAAGTGTGGAGACACGTCCTCTCAAGAGGCGTGTCCCTATGGATATGAAACCCGTGCGCTCAAAGGAACACGTCCCTTGAGTGAACGTGTCTCCAAGTGTGGAGACACGTCTTCTCAAGAGACGTGTCTCTTGAAGGCAGGTCTCCCTAATATAAATACTAAGACCATTCTTAATATGCAGATAATTGAAATCTATTAATGTTCTGCATCTCGCACATTCTGCATTCAGAGAAGTATTCAGAAAATTCATAATTTTGTCTCAAAAGTTTATCACTTAAAATCTCTGGCCTTAGTCTGTTCTCTGTTCTAGAACCCCTTTATGTTACAGATTTGATTACATTTACATTGTCCTTTCCCAGAATTCATTTGTGAAGTCAGATTTGTACTTCCAGGTTTGAAAATCATATTTTAAAGCAACATCTCTTCGGATTTCATTTTTAGACTTGTGCATTTTCAGAGTTGCATTTTTAGATTTTGTTGTGCAAGTTCAATATTCTGATTTTAGGAGTCTAACGGTTGGAAATCATAGTAATATCATAATTTAATAAGTTTTGGAATTAGCATTTTAAAGTGTTTTTTGGGGTCATTAACTTCAAACTATCTTCTCTTTTGCAGGGGTGGTTGCATGACGATTTTTTTTGGTGTAAAATATCATAATTATTAGATTTTGTTACCTATCTATGAATAAAAATTATTGGAGTGTGAGTTTGATATTTTTTAAGATCTAAATATTCAAGCTTGGTAAAGAAAAATCATGTCAAATAATATTAATCCAGAACAAAATGAAGAGACACTTGATAGATTGTGGGCTAGATTGAAAAGAAAGGGTGATGGGAAATGTTATTGTGCTTGCAATAATTGCAAGGGCTTAAATATGAGACAACTTTTAATCACAACGGCTAAGAAACATTGTAGGCAACATGGTCACATTGAAGGGGGGCATTATTATCATCCATTGGTAAGTTGTTCATTATATGTATTTATATTGATTGAATTTGTAAATGTTTATATGGTTTTAACATTTTATATATATATATAAAATCACTTGATCATGATCATGGTTTATTTGTGTCTATCATTATTATAAAGGTGGGGCGCCCTAGGGCACATGATATGGATTATCATGACCCGAAGAATGTGGTTTTGCAAGTGGACGAACATGGAACTGTGAATATCGAAGATGAAGTTAATGATCCTATGGAAGAAGATGATCATGCACCAAAAAACACAGTTGAGGATGATGGTACAAATACATTGATCCATGACACATTTAGTGGCAGAGATGATCATGATGATTGGGATGACTTTGATGATGTTCATGATTTACCTGTACTTGAGAAGGCATACGAGCCCCTTTATGAATGATCCCAAACAACTGTTCTCTCTACTATATTGTTGCTGTTGAACTTGAAGGTTATGAATGGTTTATAAAACATAGCAATCTCACGGATGTTAAGGTATGTCATATATGTCATCTTTTTTCATCTATTTTAATTGTTGTTAGTTCATCACTAGTAAATAAAGGATGAAATATGTACCATTAATATTCTTTATATTAACAAAAAAAATTTGTTGTAGATTGATTGGTGAATTTTTTTTACCACCATCAAATATTTTACCTCACTCATACTGAGATTTATTTGGCATCATGAAAGATATCAGAATGGAGTATCAACCAATAGATGCATGTCCTAATGATCATATTATATATCATAAAAAACATGAATTTGCAACAGAATGCCCAAAATGTCATATCAGTAGATATCGAACATATCAACAAACAAAAAAGGTGCCTCACAAGCTTCTTTGTTATATTCCCATTATTCCACATTATGCAATTATTGAGGTGTGAAAGCTTAGCACAATTTATGGATTACCATGCACATAATAGAAGTGGAAATGGCATTCTTTGAATGTCTGCAGATGGTTCTGCATTTAGGGACATGGAGGAAAAATGGCCACACTTTAAAGAATAACCTCATAATCTCAAACTTTCATTGGGAGCAGACGGTGTCAATCCATTTGGAGAGGTTGAGATCTATTTACTCGGTGTGGCCTATTTTTGTTATCAACAATAACATTCCTCCATGATGTCAATAAAGAGGGAGTACATAATGTTTATAATGATTGTTCTAGGTATTTTTTACATCAATTTTCTTTAATGTAGTAGCATCTCATTTGTCTTATTTTTGCATAATGACATATTTTTTTTATTCAATAGTCATGTACATTAATTTATATATATTGCAGTAAAATGGTTATAATAATTATGTAATGTTTATGTTCATTCAACTAGGTAAGTACCAAGTTAAAGATATGAATGTATATATCGAGCCTCTTATCGATGAGTTACTAAAGTTATGGAATGACATCACTATGTATGACGTCTCTAGACCAATAGGACAAAGACAATTTCAATTCCATGCAATGCTTGTATGGACAATTCATGATGCCCCAAGGCTAACACATTTTTGTTGTATGTTATAACGTTTGACCGCACTTTAACAATATTTAAATTTATGAAGTAGATATCATGCATGCTTTTTAAATAATCTATTCATTATACATAATTATAAAAATTGACATATTTAATCCAATTATATATGATCTTGTAGGTCTTCAAACAAAGGGAAAATTTGCATGTCCAATTTGTGGTCCAAAGATGAAATCTCATCATTCAACAAGTTTAGGAAAGCAGGTGTTTGATGAGTGTAGGCACTTCCTCCACAGAAATCATAAGTATTGAACTACTAAAAAAACATATTTTCAATAGGAAAGAAGAGACTACATCAAAACCATGAAGAATGATACCTCGCCTATGGAAGTTGGAATATAATAGAATTAATCGTCAAGGTTATACATCAGATCAAATTGTTTATCTATCATATATGATATGTTTTGAATTTATATTTTTATATTGTGTTGTGTTTACTCATGCTGTAATTGACAATGATTGTCATTGTTAATTTGTTTAACTTATATGCTTCATGAAGGTCGTCAAGGCATTAATGGTCGACTTCCATAGGGATTGAAAAGTTATCACAGACAATTTAGTAGGTTTCCCTACTATGAGTAGCTACAAATTGTGCATTTGTTTGATACAATGCATATCGGAAATAATATAAAATAAACGTTATGGAAAATAGTGGATGGAAGGCATGACAAAGAAAAAATTATCAAAATTTGTAGTGACATTCAGGAAGCCAATCATGCAATGAAAAATTTCATTCAATTAAATAGCGATGGAGACCAAATTAATATAAGTGCCTTTCCTTGGTTATTAATGGAGCAACAAAGCAATGCTATAAAAGAAGTCATACAAAAAAAAAAATTTCCCGTAGGATTTGGTGTGAACATAAACAATATCATAACAAAGAAAGGTGAATTTGGGCCAGGCATGAAAACACATGATTGGCATACCTTCATTAAGGTAATTATTCTGGTATATTATATACACTTGTATAATGCATGTACTTTTCAGTGTATAATGTTTACTACTTTTAGAAAAATAATGAAAAGATTATTTTATAATTGTTGTAGCACGTTCTACCTCTATCTCTCCTAGACAACTTCGACAACAATGTCAAGCAAGTTATATACGATCTTGGAAAATACATGAGGTAAGTAGCGATATTTGTTCAATTCATTGTATAGATCTTATAATTTCCATTTTTTTTCTTGTTATGTAATATACTGTATATTCTTGTTAAATCTCGTTAATATATTTGCGCCTTGAATCACTTGTAGATGGTTTTCATCTAAAGAAATCCATAAAGAAGATATAAATTATTGGAATAGAAAAATTCCTCGTCTAATGTGTGAAATGCAAAAGTGTCTACCTTCGACATTTTTCAGTGCACAAGAAAACTACCACATACACCAGGTTGAGGAGATTGAATTGTGTGGACCTGTACACACAAGGTCAATGTGGATAGTTGAGAGGCACTTGAAATTTTTGAAGGCTTTGGTTAGGAAAAGATCACATCTTGAGGGTTCTATGGTGGAGGGATATATGGTATACCAGACCATGGTGTACATTAGTGAATATCTTGCTAAGTTTGCAGCAAAGATCCATGTAGATCGCATTTGGGATCCCAACTCCATTAACAAATTCAAAGGGGAGTACTTGATGGGGAAAGATAGATTGAGGAAAGTGAGAGGTAATTATAAGATGGTCATGGAGATTAATTGGAATACATTTTACTATGGTTTTTATGTATATTGTACTTATTTAATTATTAATCTTCAATATGCATCAATTATAAATTAAGGTCGTATACCATGGTATTTAACTAATTATACGTTGTTTGTGAATTTAATTTTTTTTTGATACAGTTGGCCGAAAGTGGGATGCACTTCATTTGTACGTCGCAAACAATCTTGATTGGATGACGGTATGGATTGAGTGATGTCAACAATTTGGTCGCGCATTAACATGGGAAGGTGTGGCTTCATTGGTTAAAGAAGCTCATCGTATTGGAGATTCCAATGTTACACAAAAGGAAATTGATTTAGCATATAGTTTAAGAGATAAACAGGTACGTATAAATATATTAATCACCCATATTATTTAATTATTTTCAATTATATTGATGTATATATATGTTAAGATTGTTTTCTTTGCATACATTCGGCCAAGAATAAATATGTTTATCAACTAACAATATTGCAATAATTTTTACATGTTTGACATATTGCAGGTGAAACACCACAAGGCTATGTGGTGCAATGGTCATAAATTTTGAATCAAAATGTTGGATGACATGAAGAAAACTTGTGATTATGGTATAACTGCAGTCTTTCAGGTGACTAATGTTTCATCTAGAAGCGACATACATCTAGAAGTCTCAGAAAATCGATACTGTGGGATTTTGGATGATATACTTGAGTGTGACTTTAAGTCCTTCAGATTAATTTTGTTCATTGTCCTATGATATAGGCTACAATTGAATGAAAATGATCCTGAGAGAACAGTTATTGAACATGATAATGGATTTACCATGGTTAATACAAGGTCGATCGAGCGAGCTGGAAATGAGCCCTTATGTTCTTCCAAGCCAATGTGAGCAGGTATTTACTCAGAGGTTCTGGTATAGGGTTGGTCATTTTTTGTTAGACATGATCTAGGAGGAAGGCTAGTAAAGTATAATGTGGTGGAAGAAGAAGATACCAAAGATGTAGAAGATGATGTAGATGATGATCAAGATCAACAGTTAGTTGATGATGTCCCCGATGAAGATGTCGAAGAGGAGGAACTAGATCATGATGATGTAGGAGTTAATGTTCATGAAGATGATATCCATGTGGATGATGACATTATCAAAACTGATATCAATGACGATGATGATGATATGACCAATCCTTACAATGTCAAATCTGGATTGGATGATACAGACAAAGAGTTGGATGAAGAAGAAGATCAATGACATTGAAATGTATGAGTTATGGGATTACATTATCTATTTGATATTAATTTCTTGATAGAATTATATATGACTTATGTGGTTACGTAATTAGTTCATGATGTTTTTAATTTTTATGCCATTACATAATTAATTTAATGATGTACTTTTTAATGTTTGAAAGGTCAAAAAATTAAAACATTTCAATAGTGATGTTAACAACCTTGAAATTAGTGTGTTTTATGTTTCATGTGATCATAAAAGATTAAAAAGTGATTTGTAGAGGTGGTTTTTCATTGGTTGAGGTGTAAAGGCCTTTAAAAGGCATAAAGTGATCATTGTAATGATTGTTGATGGTTGAGGATTTAAAATACAAGCTCTTGATATTCGAAAATCTGTGTTTTTCTTCAAAATTTCTATATTTTTCCTATTATGCAGCACTATACGGTCACATGCAGCCATATTTTGATGTGAAATCAATTCCATGTCGTGAAGATATGTGTTAGCTTTGATTTGAATCTGATTTGAGGGCTTAAGGTGTTGATTTGAATTAGAAAGCTTCATTTCTTTGCATACAGCCCGATTACCCTATTTTTGAGGGTTTTGTAGTACAAACATGATATAAAGGGGCTCTTACACTTTTTTTGATTACTGTAGCTTGTGTAAGAGGTCCCATTGATACTGTTGTAATTGTAGGATTCATGAATAGGGCGTAGGATGCATAAATATGTATGTATGTATGTATTTGTATTTTTAAATGTAAATGTAAATGCAATTACTGGATGCTCTCCTAGAACAATAAATGCAACATATCATTAAAGAAATCTATATTTATGTATATAAATGTGTATTTCTAAATGCAAGTGTAAATGAAAAGAGCATATGGTTTTTTATTGTTATAGATACAACATATCCATAAATTAATGTAATTGAAATTATAAAGTCTTCAACACATATACTCTTTAAGTGTAAAATAAATAAGAATAATTGAAAATTATAAAAGTATACAAGGGGAGACCAGTGCCTTATTGGGTATATGGAGTCTAATGAATATCTGCAAATGTGGATTTCAATAATGACAATAATTCAAACTGTCAGGCACATAAATTGTTTACAACTTGTGTAAACGTGCAAGTGAATAATTGAAAAACTCTTCTGGAGATAGAATGGAAATTCTAGTTATGTGATTCTTCTTATTAATCCAAATAACACTTCCCAATTGTTGTGATTGATTAAAAGATTTTAATCCCTACTTAAGAGAACCAAATAACCAGATCACACATATATAGCAAATGTACAATGATAAACTGAGTATAAACTTGTTATATCAATTTAAACAATAGAGAAGCATTAGAATGGAGATAATCAAATAACTGCGTAAATTTAGTAAACAACTGATACCAAAATATTAATCCATAACTTATATATCTTCATTTACTCCATCAAAATACATGCATCTGAGTCTTTGTATATGAAAGCATTTTTCTAAAAATCTATCTACTAAATATCTCCTAACGCCTATATCTGTTGCATTACTATGGAATAGATATAAATACATCAAGACTTGGAAGGGACACGTTCCTTCATAAATGTTCTATTTTACTTAACTAATTAAAACAAGAGATTAGGCTCTATTTAGCCATAGATGAACATTTGATAAATGATCTAGATAATCCTATCATTCATGAGTATCAACATCTCCTAATGCGTTTCTGGCCAATATTTCCACCTTTATCATCCTTTTGTTGTGCTCGTAGCTCTCGTCCAATGTCAAATCCTTCCCTGTAGCATTTTCTAGAATTCTCTATAGCATCAATTCACATTCTTTGATCCACTTGGATTTCTCTTTCAACTTTTCTCCATCTTCAAATAGTGTAGGCAGTCCCATATTTGTAACATTAACTAGCCCCTTTGCATCTTCTCGTAGTTCCTCATAATAACTTCCATGTGTCTCTTTATAATTTGGTTACCCATAACAATGGCCACACTATCAGGAACATCTCTTTCATTTAATTCTCAAAAAATTTCTTCAATCCTTCCATCAACTCTCTTGTGTTCCTTCCCTATAACATGGTTCTTTGAATATGCTCCCCATAGCTTATTCAACCAAATTGTTAAGTTGGCCTGCCTTTTTCTGATTATTGCAGTGAGTGTATCATATTTACCTTGTGAATATGCAGTTGACTCCTCCCAATGATCTTTTACCTCATGTGAGCTTTCACCATGTGTTATTAATTTAGGAGGTCCCATTGTGACACCTAGCATGTCCTTCAAATGATCATTTTCTCTCATGATCCTTTCATTATTCATTTTGTACATTCCCTTTTCTTTTATCAACATTTGTATTTGGGATTTATTCAGTTTTGCCACACTAATCCCAATGTCTGCAGTCACCACAAGATCTACCTCTCCAACCTTCAGAGTCATGACATGTCCAAATTCTTTCTTAGTATCAATCACCACTGACTTTCTATGAGGTGGATACAAGGCCCATATCATGAGTGATCCTTCATCTGGGTTATATTTGGATCTAGCATATATTTTTGTCACCCCCTCCAGACTAAGCTTGTGTTTGGCACTATTATCCTTTAAGAAGCTATCAAACACTAATGCAAAATTCAAATTGAGCCCTAGAAAGATCATAACTCCAACATCCTCTAACATTTTCCTTCCTTTGTCGGGGGTCATATTAGCCATTTCTCTATCCACAGTTAATTTCAAATTATTTAGTAGTTGCTCCTCATTGCTTGGTGTAATATTATCAACTTTCTCCCTTATCTCCTTGCCCTTTTTCTTATAAAAGAAAGATCTAAATTATAAAGAATTCACAAATTCATATTTCTGCTACAAATGACATATATGCCATCTATCTGGTGTCTATATCTTGGATCTCTTCAACACTTAGTTCTCTAGGAGGGCAGTTGTAATCTTGAGTTTTTAATGGAAATCCTACTGGGTAGGAATCGTGGCATATCTTCTCCAGTTTCCTCATCTCCAGAAAAAGGGAACCCTGTATTTGACAACCCTTGGTTGTATTCCTCCACCACTCTTTCTGCTTCCTCTGCCTCCAAATTTCTAATCATGTCATCAAATTGATAAGGCACATGATCATATCGTCCAAAGTTTATCCTTTGTTTGGCAGAATTGATAGATCCCTCTGGATCAAAACCTTCTCTTGGTGGACCCTTATTCATATTATACTGCATTAATTTGTCAAGGATCAAATCATATCCTTCCTTTGCAAGCACAGTAAAATCACCAAAGCACAAAGTACTAGGCATAAATGCCTATTTTTCAAATGAACAAAAATTCATGAAACTAGAAAAATCCATTTGTCTTACAATTTCCAAATATGCAGTCCTATCTAGGACTGTTTTAGGCAAAATGAATGGAGAATCCTCAAAACCAAACACCCTTACCATAGTAGCATCTTCCAAGCAATACCAGTCTCCCCAATTGTGATCAATTGGTCCATTAAATTTCTTGGGTCTGAGGAAGCATTTTATTTCATCAGAAAATGAGTGCGCACAAGGATGACTGTAGAATTCATATACTGGCTTTACAAAATATTCTTCAAAATACAGGAAACTGGAATTAGCAAACCTACTATCCCAAATGGCAGTCCACAATTGAATGCGTAAAATTTTTCCCTCTTTATCAAACTGTGAAACCTTCAACTTTTCTGGCCAAATCCCTAACTCTTGTCTGAAGTACAATACTAGATGCATTAAAAGAGAATAATGCCTAAGGTGCAGAACAGGGGATTTATTCTTGATTTCCACCAATGCTAAGTTGAGCTCCTTGGAGACAAATGAAGCATAGTCGAATAACCTAGAATTATGACATTGAATGTCATCTGCAATTACCATGGGAACAATGGACATATACTCAAGAACTTCCATACCCAACACTTGTCCTATCAAGAAATAGGTATATCTCATATAGGGCTCGAATAAGTCCACATGGAATGGAGGCCCATCGCCATCATCAAGTGGGATAGTTTTACCATCTTGTTTAATTATATGTAAGGGAAACCTCCAACCCTTGTAAGTGGTGTCCATTCTCCAAAACTCCTTTTCCAACTCTTCATTCACAATTTTCTCATTACACCACCCTTCCAACTTAAAAACCTCACATATTGAAGCCTCTGATATGTATACAAATGGTTTCTGAGATGGTCCACATATGGCCTTAAGTTTTGAGTCATAGTGGGTGGCCAACAATTTTACCAGCTCTATATTGAAAAACACATTAGGGTAAACCATTTTTCCCAAATTTAGACGCCATAAGTTACAAACTGGCTCAAAATGATCTCTTTGTTGAAAGTGGAATCTAAAAAATTTATAGCCTCTTATTGGGGTCCAAATATCTCCTATGTGCTTGCACTTGTCGTCCAATTTATCCACTTCTTCCCTCAGTTGCACAAAGCGCCTACCTCTAGACCTAGAGCTAGGCAATTGGTCAATTAAATCTTGATTCAGCTTTCATTCAGCACCCTCCGGCTCAATTCTAGACTCAACTTTCTGCTTCTTACTCTTAGGGTGACTGCTCTCACTTTGTTTTCTACCTTTCAACTTCCCTGAGCTGGTGCTTTCCATATTACTCGCTTAAAATTGTAGAAATGAAAAAGTTAAAATGTAGAGGACTTACTGGTTTTGATTGAGGTCTTTCAACTGAAACAATTCTCTATTCCTTTGTTTGTCTCCTCGTTTCCTTCATTACCAATTCTTGATAATGTTCATTTAGCAATGATTTCCTTTCAATTTATGAAATTACCTGTACTCCGTGGCACCATTAATGTTTTAACTCCAAGCACAAATGTAACAGATTTTTGAATTCCTTATTGTCGCATCAAATGAACTGGTCGGCAAGACACCTTCAAAATTTGGTTGATCTATACATTAGACCCCAACCAACGTTCACTGAATACTCTGTTGATCGGGGTAACACTCTACACATCTGACCGATGTTAACATTTGTCCCATATACATCACCAAGAGTCACCCCGACAATCATTTTGGTTCATTTGTTTCTTCATCGGCCTAAATTTTAGTATCACCAACACATTTAGTGGTTCCTCTGATGTTATGTCTCGCCGATAACTTTTCTTTTGGTCTTGAATATGTCACCATAACTCTTGCCGATATCCTCCTATCGGTGTAACTTAGCGGGTCGGGTGAACATTCAGGATTTACACCGATGACACATGTCTCACCAATATATTCCCAGTACTCCTGTCGGTGAAAGAAATGATGGTCTCGCCGATGAAACTTCATCAATGAGTCTCTTGGAAATGACCACTAAAGCCAACCCATCGGTGAGAGATCAATCATTGACATAGGATAGAAAACTCACTCCAATAGTTCATGTCTTGCCGATGACTTCCATCGGCAAGATAGATCCAATGTCACACCGATCTAACCTCTTCAGGAGTTTTAAATAGACCTACACCATGTCATCATGGAGACTCTTGGCGATGACCACCGAAGCCAACCCATCGGTGAGAGATCAATCATTGACACATGATAGAAAACCCACTCTGATAGTCCATGTCTTGTCGATGACTTCCATCAGCAAGACAAATCCAATGTCACATTGATTTGACCTCTACGGGAGTTTTAAATAGACCTACACCATGTCATCACGAAGACTCTTGGCGATGTCCACCAAAGCCAACCCATCGGTGAGAGATCAATCATTGACACAGGATAGAAAACTCACTCTGATAGTCCATGTCTTGCCGATGACTTCCGTCGGAAAGACAAATCCAATGTCACACCGATGACTTGTCTTGCTGAGAGATTCCCTTCATCGATGAGACCATAAGCCATTCTCCCTGATATGTATTCTTTAGTAATCCTAGCTTTGAACACGAGCATAGGTGATCTTTGAATTTAACCACTGTCACATCAAATGTTCTATCAGAAAGACAATTCAAAATTTGGGCGATCATTTATTCAGGATTGACTAACGTTCATTAAACATTCTTTTGGTCGGGGAGACATTATGCTAATATCACATAATCTATCCATCTGATTCATATAAATGTCGCCAAGAGTCACCACAACGACTATCTTGATCTGTTTGTGTCTTCATCAACAAGACATGGTGTATCGCTAAGACATTCAGTAATTTACCTGATGTTATAAGTCTCCCCGATGATTATTCCTTCGATCTCATGTCACCAAAACTCCTTCTGGTACAACTCCTTGTGCTTTGATCGGTGAGACAAGAGAGGTTTCTTGCCAATGGAACTTCATTGGTGAGACTTGGACCATGTCATCCCGATGGAACTTGTCTTGCCAATGAAAATCTTTATCGGTGAGACCGTGGACCCTGTCATCCCGATGTGTATCTTCTTATGTAATCCAATCGGTGTGACATTTCTGTTCTTTCGCTAATATGCTGAAAATGAGAATATAATGATTTATGAATCAGAGAGACATACACAAATTCTTGTCGATATGGGTTATTTGAATACTAGATTTTGGAGGTTTTTCATGATATCAAATGGTCAAGAATGATGCGATCATATGTGACTATGATGGATTATACTCAATATAAGGTTTTCTTTAGGGAATCAACGAGTGCAAAATCACTGTAAAATTTGCAAAATCACTTGTAATTGCCCTTGAAGTATGTTTAATAACTCCAAAATGGGTGTCTAAAACCATCAATGGTTTCTTTGGTGTTTTGGGAAAGTTTTGAGTTATTGGGCAAAAACTATGTTTGGACTATTACAAGGATTCAAGGAGTCAAAGTGTGAAATCGGACTTCTGTTCTTTGTCAGGCTTTGAGAGTTGTTTGAATTTTTTAAATTGTTCATTCTAAACTTGTTGGAAGCCTCTTAAAGGCAGGTTGATAGGTTGGTTGAGTTGAACCTAATAGGTCTAAATTAGGTAGTTGTTATTGCTAAGGTGGATAACTCCTTTCTGCGAAGGCCATACACTTATGATTGGGTCAAGTGTTCTTTTCTTTAGAAAATTCCTATTTCCTTTTTGATAGGTTATGATTTGATTAGATGGGTTATGAAGCACTTATTTCAAACAAATATCTTTATGAATTAAGTATATTTGCATGAAATTAAATATGATTTGTATTCCAATGTAAAAACTACAAAGAATGGAAACAATTCTTTCAACACATAAACTATTATGTAGTAGTCAATTAAAATGAAAAAGCTTACTATATATTAGTTAGGATACACAACTAAGAAAATGATCTAAAGTGACTTATTTATCCTAAGTATATAGTATGCAAAGAAAATCAACAAACCCACAACTACCCCTATTTTGAAGGAGTTTACCCCTACTAATATTGTCTAATTATTTTAAAGAGATGAAGGGTCATAACACAACTTTATTCAACCTAGTAAATAGCTTGGTTAATGAAACTTGACAAAAGCAACAAAACAATTGCTACATTTTGCATTTCATGTTGAATGAAGAGAGGTGACAATAATCTACTATAGTTTAATAAAACACTATTTTTATAAGAAGGCTTGACATTAGAAAGATAAGTGTTACTTATAGTTTAATAAAACACTATTATAGTTTTACCAACTTATACTATTGTATGTTTACATGGATTCTTAGTTTAATATATAGGGAGATAGAGATAATGGGGAGAAAAGAAGATGAAGATATATGGAAGAAAAGAGAAATGGGAAGAAGGTGGAATAGAGGGGATTGATGTACTCAGGGGGATAAGGGAGGGAGAGATGGTGAGCGTCAAAATCAATCAGGCGTCGGATCCTTGCGCTTACGCTCAATCAATCAAAATCAAAGGCGATCAATCAAAGGATCTTTTCGATCAAATAAGAGATAGAGAGTGAGAGGAGATTAAAGAGAAATAGAGATAGAGATACAGAGTAGGAGATGGAGTGAATGAGGAGAGAAGGGGGAGAGGGAGAAATATCTAAATAGATGGGGGAGAAGAGGGGAGTGGCATAGATAGTGGGAGATATAGAGATGAGGCGACATGGAGATATATCCAATCACCCTCCCTATATCTCTATCTATTCATCCTTATCTCTTTATCTCTCTACCCCACTCTATCTCTTTGTCTCCCTTTCTATTTGTATGTTTGTCATTATCTCCCTCTCTCTCTATATTTTCTTCCCTATATTATCTTTGTCTCCTTAAGTGTGCAATGGGTACATTGAAGAGGTCTTAAAGGAGAATTATCATATCTTTAATCAAATGGCATGCTACCTTGAGCATAACTCCCCAAGGACACATGCCATCCTTGGATTGTTGACATGAAACAACCAATCAAAATTTAGTTTCTCTCTCTTATATTAATATATATTACTATTATATTAAATATATATTATATTAATTATATTTTGTATTATATAAAAATATACTTATTATTAATTATTAATTATAATAATTTTATATGTATTTAATAATTTTGTTAAAGAATATAATATATAATTATAATAAGTTGAATAATTATATTATTTATTATGTAAAATATAGCTAATATATACTTAACTATAGTGTAGAATATTAAAACCTAGCTAAATGGCGTCATAATTTTCAATTTAATTAACATACTCTAAAACCTAACGAAACTAGGTTGTAGCTCGTCAAATTGGAGAAGTGAAAAGTCAATACTAGAGCCGAGGAAGAGTTTGAAGTAGTGAAAACAAGGTCAATGCCAGCGCTGAGGAAGAGTTTGGAGTTAAAACAAGGTCAATACCAGTGCCGACGAAGAGTTTGGAGGAGTGAAAACAAGGTCAATATCAGCGCCGAGGAAGAGCTTGGAGGAGTGAAAACAAGGTCAATACCAACACCAAGGATGAGGTTGAGGGCACTCAGAGAAAATTTACAACCAAGGGACAATGAGTATTGTAAGTTTGGCACCCCCATTCTCTTTAACCTGCAGTTTTCATGCCTAGTTTCCAAAGATCTTCTCGTACATTGGCACCCCCATTCTTGTAAAATGGTATAAGATAAGACAAAAAAAAAAAAAATAACTTAGTCTTTCACATTTTTATTGACCAACCTCAGATCTTGGAAGAACTCCCATAATCTACCCACATCTTGGTTGAGGTCTAGGATTTCATCACACATAGCCTTCATCACATGAGTCTGAAGCAATTGTAGACTTAGCCCAAGTATATGCTAGGCTAAGAAAGATCTAATGAATGGAAATAGAGGCATACAATTCTTCTTTAATACCTCTACCACAAACATATGCAAGGAAAGGTCTCCTCTCTTCTTGGTAGTGATAACCTCCTCCACAAACAACCCTTAAAAATTATGAATAGAGGAATATAATCTTTGAAGAACTCAAATTTGATTCTCTCCTACCTAATGCGATTAGTCATTTTATCCTTACAAACATTTATAGTGATTACTAGAGGCACGTAGACCAATTCTTCATAATAGAAGAATTTGATCATACTTTTCCAATGATGGAATTATGAGAAAACATTAGGTTAAATGAATAATTCCTAGCTAAGTTCTTTAAATCATGTCCAACCGTATAAGAGAAGACCGCTACTATGTGTACTTGGATACCATGGAGAAAGGCTCTTTGGGGTCTTTCATCAATCAAGGTATTGTTAAATTTTAACACCTAAAAGTGAGAATGAAGAATCTTTCCTATGATGGTGGCCATCCCATTATAGCTCTTAGAGTTGTTAGAGATAATTTTTTTTTGAAGTAGAGATATTTTAAGTTATCAAATCCTACCATCAGACATAATCAAAATGTTGTTGTTTCAAATGACTATGAGCACTAACTTTCACTATTTGAAGATGTTGAAACCTTCTCATAGAGATCTAGAACATTGATGCAACCACTCATCCTACCTTAAAACATACCAAAAGTCTCCTAGCAATTAGACATAGGAATATTTAAGATGACTTAAATTTTTTTTATTGCCAAAGCATAAACTTATGATGATTTAACCAGGCGTAGTACACACTCCCTCCCCATTAACCACTTAGACATTTGGAAATTAAATGTAAATTTTCTGCTATTTTTAGT
Organism: Sequoia sempervirens; assembly: GCA_007258455.2. Classification (NCBI taxonomy): domain Eukaryota; kingdom Viridiplantae; phylum Streptophyta; class Pinopsida; order Cupressales; family Cupressaceae; genus Sequoia; species Sequoia sempervirens. Next base: position 816,811,337 of record VDFB02270651.1, read on the forward strand.
CATGTAGGTGTCCAATAAACCACTTGGTGGTGTTTCCATTCAAGTTTATTTACTTGAATGAAGAGAAAAATTCCTTTGATTACAATTAGAGAATACATTTGAGGCCTTGGTTGTGTAACTAGTGGACCATAGTGACATTTAACACTTGTTACAAAGTTTGCGAGTTAAAACGTTAAGTAGATTTGATTTGTGATGGACACATTTGGACATTAGTAACAATAACTTGCAATCTATCAAGATTTGATTACCTTATAACCTATGAAATTCTAGCGATGAAATGATAGATTAATCATAATGTCACCTTGGGATCACATCACCATGAAAGAACTTCATCCAACATCCTTATGAGTGCACGTACCACCAAATAGGTATTTTTCAGATCTGTCTTCCTTGAGCGAAGATTTGTCTTCCTCGAGAAAGAGAAGAGGAAAGCGAGACATGTAGTAGGTCTAAAAGAGGGAGATCAACTAGAGGTCAAAAGATTAGTAGAAAATTTTGTAAACGCATGGAATTTTTTCTTGCTGAAGGGGGGTCATGTTCTTATGATGATGAGAGCATAGGCGATGTCGAGGTACCCTTGAGGTACAAACATCTATGGAAACAATGGGTACCCAAGGAACTTCCTCCGATAAACACTAATTTTTGTGTAAACAAGAGGATATATCACATAGCACCATCTTCATTACATGGTTTGGGCCTATTTTTCATGGATGGCATAAAGGTTTGTTACAAAAAATTTACTGAATTGATGGAGTATGTTGGACCCTGTTAAAGTTACAAAGATTGGATGCATCTGGTTTGATATACATGAAGTATGCATAGGTATGCACTGCCGACAAATTATATACAGCTAAAAGATAAGGATCAAAATAAAGGAGTGGCTATGTACATTGACAGAAGGCCAAAAGCATCAGGGAATATTGCAGGGTTTATAAACAGTACATGACCTAGTTCAACAAATAAGGAACCCAATTGCATATTCGAGGCACACGAGGGAAACCGTGTATTCGTATGTGCGATAAAATCAATAACTGCAGGGGAAGAGTTGCTAATCAATTACAATTTGAATCGCTTAGTTACAAACATAGTTACTAAAGGGGTGGTACATACTATGTAACATTTTACCCAACCTCCAATTAATGAATCCAATATACCATACCATTTTATTCTTATGTTTTTTTTGTAAGTCTATTGGTTTCATTTCGGTAATGTTTTTTATATTTAATTTTTGTCACAGCAGGACATTGATCGTACAGGGAAGTCTCTGGCCCAGAGCACAGATCGCGATGCATCTTCAGGCACTTCTACCCAACAGGTTTACCTCATTGTAACTGTATAAATTAGATACGAGCAAAATGTTTTATTATTATTTTTTTTTCATAAGTTTATTGGGTTAATTTCGATAATGTTTTTAATATTCTTGTTGTAGTCGACTGATCGGGGAAAGGCCCCAGCAGTAGATGAGAGCATCCATAGGGAGGTGCAGTAAATATTATGTGACGATGACATCGCTTATTCAACAAACCCTCTCGATATGATAAGGAAGACCCACAAAAAATGCAATGAATAAATCCTTAAGTTTTTATTCATAGTGCCTCAAATAGATGAGATAAGAGAGAGGGTTAAAATATTGATTGAGAGAGCACAAAACTTACAAGTAAGCTGTCATGAGGTCTTTAATTATAACATAAGTTCATTCATGGTTTTATATTTTGTACTCTTTTATGTCATGAACTAAAATATGTGTTGTTTTTAAAAGATTTTTTGCATCCTCATGATGCTCCTAGCCATGATTAGGGTACTACAAGTGCTGCCCGAGGAGTAGGGGTTGGTACAAGTGTCCATCCTGATCTTCTTGCGAATACATTACATCATATGACATCATCTATGCCTATATTATCATCTGAAATGTCGGCAACACATACCATGCAGACATCCGTTACTGCACCCTCTAGTAGCAAACACATGCCAGAACATGTGTTAGGACATGTACCTAGGGATGCAAAGGCCACTAGTACTAGTGATGTTTTAGTAGCATTTCCTGGATCTTCCCGTATTACTAGTATGGGAACATTCCTCGCCCATTTGGTGACTCCAGATTGCCCCATAAAGATAGAGAAGGTCCTGTACTTTAAAATGTTTTAATTATTATTATATATATTCCAACCGAAATTCTACTTATTGATCACTCTTTAGGTTATTGATCCCATGATCATTTTGTAGGAAATGATGTTTTTAATAAATATCTAAGTGATATTACATTGGAGCTCTTTGGGCCCACAATATGTACACGGTGGAATGCCCAAAATCAAGATTTAAAAGATGAGTTCATTAACCATTTAGTTGTGTTTTTTGGTAATAACACATTCAACCGAACCAAGGTCCTTAAGAAAGTTGGTAGCTATCTAAAGTATGTGAGGGACCAATATAGGTCACATTTAGAGTAGGCTAACAAAGCCAAAGTATCCCCCATGATTCAGAGAGGGAGGGAGGACCCAGTGCTCCGATGGAAAGGAGAAGGTCGAAAGAAAAAGGAAAGACAATCTCACCTGAAAAAGGAAATGTATGTGATACCTTTATCAACAATGTACTATATACTAATTACTTTTCTTTTACATAATCAATGTATTTAAACTTTTCTTCAGGCTACCCGAAGCATCGGCAAAACAAAAGTAAAGACTAGGAAAAAACATGGGCAACAAAAACTTGGTCTGGTGAGAGTTGCGCGAAATTAGTCATGAATTGTGGGCAATAATAAATGAAATATTGCATCCAAATAATAAATCAAGAAACAATTTCGGCTCTAATTCACACCATAGCCGCAACATGACCAAAAACGTGCCCCAACCAATAGAGTTCCCACAGAAGAGGACCTAAAGATTTCCTTCCAGCAAGGCTATGGAGCTGTGGCTGAACGTCTAAGAGTCTTGACTGGGCAAACACAATCTTCCGCTACATCCGACATGCAGGTAAATAAACTCATTAAAGTTTATTTAAAATTTAATACTTATGAAATCTATTAAATATTAATTTCCACCATAAAGTAATTACATGCTCATTTTGTTTTAAATATGCTATCGATAATACTCACATTACGATTACTGGAATGCAACTCCTGGTGAGGCGTGGAGTACAACCCCAAAATGAAGCGCCATGGTGTGCATCCCAGCATTTGGGGATGTATTCTATGCTATACAAAATTCAAGTATGGGATTAATACAATTAAACATATTTAATTGAAATTGGTATTAATTAATGTAACCTTTCGTTTCCAACTTTAGAGCATGTAGAGATCAAATGTTATAATTTATCAAGTTATAGAAGATCAAGAACATGATGTGGGCCCCATCAGTAAAAGAGAACTTCACTCTAATGTTCTTTAAACATATTTAATTGCAAATTGGTGTACACTAATGTAACCCTTTTGTGTTTCTCAACTTTAGAGCATGTAGAGTGTGATCAACATGTTGGAGCATGATAAGGCTAGAGAAGATCAGGAACATGATGTGGCCCCATCAGGTAAAGAGGACCACTCTAATGTTATTTTAAACATATTTAATTTCAATTGGTGTATTAATTAATGTAACCTTTCGTGTTTCAACTATAGATCGGGATTTAGAGGGTGTTCAGCATGTTGAGCATGAGTATATAACAAAAGTTCAGGAACATGATGTGGACCCATCAGGTAAAGAGAACCACTCTAATGTTCTTTAAATTAATGAAATACTTGTAACAATAATAAAAAAATATCAGTTTAACATTTCTTGTTATTGCAAATGCACTCTTCTATGGCGCCCACGCCGCGAGCACACCCACTAGGCATGTACATTAAGATCAATGCAGGGCGCAATCAACCAAAGGGGAAAATGATTTAGGAAAATGATACCCAATTCTCAGATACTTTAGCTTTAAAAAAGAAGTCAAAAGAAATAGTGATTGTAATCATATCATGACAATCATATTTTGATAATATGTAAAAACTGAAAGAATGAATGTTATATGTTAATGAATGAATGTTATATGTTATTAATGGATGAATGAATGATTAATGTTATATGATCGGGTATGGGGAATCGAGAGTGATGTGAGGGGGGGGAGGGGTCAAATGAGCTTCCACCGTCACGTGGTTGGCCCTATTAAGTAGAGAATATTAAACGATTCTCGAAACAAAGAGAAGCTCAATAAGGTAATGCACTTTTCAATATAAGAAATGCATCGTTTGAAGCATCAAACCAATATGCAAAGATGAAATAAAGTGCTAAATTTTCACTATGGTGAAAGAAAAATGATTCTTTATACCCTGAATCCATGCTTTGCATCATAATTTGAAGTTGTTTCCATTCCAATGTTTTGAGTTTAGTTTGTTTGTATGGCTTTGTATGAATACCACATTGTGTTGTGTGTGGAATTGGTTTCAAAGCTCTGTTTCTTCTGTTTTTAGTGGTGACATAACTCTAAAATATGACTTTTGTGCATAACAGGTTAGTGGAAAAATTGACAACTCTGAAGGGTTTAGAGGATCAATTGAGATAGATACACGGATATTTGGATCTTGTTGTTGATGGGAGGCTTCCACTTAACCATGAAATTTTTTACTTGTTGTCAATCAGATTGCACGTGAATGCTTGAATGATTAAATTCAGCAATCTATTGAAACATGGGAACTATCTTCAGGTTGTGGGTATTCCTATGGCGAAGATAGACCTCCAGATTCTAGGCTGGTTCCTATATGATGGTTAATTTGGTACTTGAACTATTTCCTATATGATGGTTAATTTGGTACTTGAATAATTTATTCTAAGAAAAGGGTAAGAGGGATTGAACTAAAAACATGAACCAAAAACGAAAACTTCGGTTATGCACCTAATTAGAAAAACTAAATTGCAATTTAACTCACAAAATGATTACTCGGTACTTTAATCTGCACAACCTGATTTGATAGTCTAGTCACTTGAATGTTTTAAACAAAGGCTTCGATTCAATACAATTTTGAGGGAAAACATTGTTTTCATGACTAAACCGATTAATCAATTACATGCATAGTGTATAACCAGTGAATTTAAACTAAACTGCATACAAATATTTGTGAAGGAGACAAAAAAATTAAAGGTTTCAAAACTGAAAACACAATAATTCTTCGATCAAATCCTACACAATAATGACACCTGAAATCTAGAAGGAAAAACTTGAAAATGCTGGAAATCGAAGGAATCTTCTGCAAAATAACACAATTTGAACCTATAAACCTGCTACTGTATTAATCTAAAAATGAAAGTTGAGTTACATGATAATTCACTTTGCAGAATGCAAAGGCTAAAAAAAAAGAACTAGAGGAAAAAGATTAACTTTTTCCAATATATCAAAAAAGCCTCTTCAAGGCATGAAGATGAAACCGAAAGTGAAGCTCAGTGTAAAAATTGATATCTCCAAAGTAATCCACGAGAAAAAGAAAAAATCCCTGACAAGAAGGCTCAAACTCATGCAAAAATGAGTGTATGATGATCCAAACTCAAGGTCAACTCACAACTGAACTATAGAGCACTCAAACTGCACTAAAAATCCTTGAGAATGTGGGCCAAAACATGCAAAATCCACCTTGTTTTTATCAACTCGCCCATGATGATTGGAACTCTGAAAGGCATGCAAAATTGAAGTGTAGTTGCAACTCAAATTCAAACTAATGATCGGACTGCATAAAATAATAATTAATTAAGCAACTTATATCAACATTGCTTAATTAATTATTTTACAATCTGGTAGTTTTCAGCAAGAAAAACCTTATTTGTCAATTGACTTCAATTATTTCAATATTTTGCAATTAAGGATAATGCTGTTATTTTTGCAAAAATATCAAAATAACTAGACTCATTATTATTCTAATTTTGCAATAAGATGTGTCATGGTATTTTTTTGCAAAATAAAAATAAAAATAAGTCTTAAAAACTAGGGCATGGCCTAGTATGGGGTATCCACCTTAGTGACAATCATATATAACACATGGTTGAAATAGTTTGGCTTTGAATAAATGAAAAACATGTGATAAAATGACACTTGACTTAGGGTAAAAGAAAAGCCTAAGACAAAACGATGAGAAAAACCCTAAAGCATCATTCAATTTGACTTAATCGAATGGGAAAATAAGGCTCTGCCTTCAACCGCCGCCATGGAAGGGTTTCAAGCCTGAAATCTTCATTGAATGGGCTTAGATATGCAGTTTTCTAAGCTTGAATCTTATGCTGGGAGGTTGAAAATTCTCCTGCTATTGGATGGTAAATTGATTTCTCACTCTTAACTCTATTTTGAAACATTTTTAGGCTTTATATCCGTGGCTGTAGTCGCTTTCTCCTAATGCATTTCTTGCGCTTTACTCTGTTGGTGTGTCTTTGCATTTTGGGCATATCTTTGGCCGCCATGATAGATTGGTTATGGAGCTCGTCCAACAGATTTTATGCTACCTTATGTCGATTTTCTTTAAGTCTGAAAGTGGAAGAGCCCAGGTAAGCTCATGATCTTTCCATTTTGATCCTCATATTTTCCTTTATCTTCTAAAAGAAACTCAAGTTGAGCTCAGCAAAGGCAAGAAAATGAATGTTCTTTTTGGCTTTCTTTGTCTTGATCTTTGTATGCCTTGATTCAGTTATTGAGAAGAGGAAATTCTTTATTCCTCGTTGTCGCCCCCAGCTTCTATGTCCCTTCATTTCATATGGCTGTGGCTATCAGGGAGATTCTAGATTTTCCTCTTAAATCCTGTACATTGAGGCCGCAGTTGTCACATTTCTTCATCTAGGTATTTCTTGCTTGCTTTACTCTGTATTCTTTTACCTACGGTCTCCATGGTGGTAAGATAAGACTCCAACAAACTCTCCTTTATCCTTGGCCATCAAGGAAGTTGCAATGTATTTGATCTTCTACTATGATATATATAAAAACCCTTTATAGTTTCTTAGTCACCATTGAAGATTTTCCTGAGTATGTGTAATACTTACAGGCTGAGCTTTATACACACTTCTCTCACTTATTTCCTTTGTAATTCCATCAACTCATATTTTCCTTTGCACATATCCTCTGCTATTTGTTGAGTGTCATTGGTTAGAGTGACTTCCCTCCATTGATTAATCAACTTCTTATTAATCATGAATACTTCCTGATACTCTGTTGAAATATGCATTCATGGCTTATTTATTACGTCTATGAACATGTGTTCTGGATTGTCATACTATCATCTTTATGCAAGGAAGCTTCAGATGTGATCCTTTTGACTGTGGTCATGAAACTCCATATGTTGATCATTACTATATTCTGTTTTCATTATATTTCATTGTTGAATATAGTGCTCATGGGACAGTCACTTATGAAAACATAACTCCAACTTGTTCATAGTTCTATGACTATTTGGTAAGCTGCCACTATTCAGATTGTAATGTAGTTTTCCTTTTCAATCAATATACATGCTCTTTCACTTGCCTTATTTCTGCACTTTTACATATGATATTTTTTTTCTCATTTATAGTCCATCTTGGTTATGATAAAACTCCAAAGGGCTTCCATCTTACATATTTGTGACTGTACTTGTATGAAGTCTCACCCCAGTCTATGAACTATTGATCAGGCTACTTTCTTCTCATTATCAGTACAGTGTAGAATAGAATCATACATGACTACATATGAATGTAGATGTTCATTATAGAAGCATTGTTGGATGCGAATGTGGCTATCCTTGCTTATGCAATAATCACTGTCTTTCATGATTGATGATATATTGAAATTTTGCTTATGTTATTGTTATGAGCTGGGCTCAACCCTTGGGGGAGCCACATTTCTCACCACTCATAACAATACCTGTTGGTTGAAATGATTTGATTATACCTATTCCTACACATTAAACAAACAAATTAGCAAAATAATTGAAGCTGAAAGCTTCCATTGAACTTCGTGCTCATTTAACTTGATCATCTGATGCATGCTTGAAATGATGTAGATTGCATTTCTATTGGTAATGTAGGCATGAAGTAGGATTTGATTCTTCATTGCTTAGAGACCATCTCTAATACCACATTTTCTTGTTCTTGTAGATGCTTTTGAAGCCTGGAGCTAGATCAATTTGAAAGTAGAACACAACTAAAGAATTTAACGTGAAGACGATTTGTCATTCCAGGCAATGACGAATCACTTTCTATCACATGCTTATGTTATTTTCAGTTGTATAGTTTACATTCTTTCTTTGTATTCATTATTTGATTAAGAAAATCAAATTAAGTTACTCCCATGGCTTGTGTGGGACTTTGGTTTTTACAATATGAATAAAGCAACAATCTTTTATGCAAATCTATGAGTTCTTCTATTACAAACATTTGCATAATCAAATTTTGGAATTCAATGAATACTTTTAGCAAAAATTTTGCACCTTTTTGTGATGAATGCAATTCATCTCCACCTGTTTTGAGTTGTAGCTAAAAATAGGTAACAGTACCATCTGCAGGTATGCAAAAATTTCTCTACTTACATTCATTCTTGATCATAAATGTTCTAAATGATATTAATGCTTCAAACTTAAGATTCGTTTCATTGTTATAATGATCAAAATGTTACACTTTTCTATACATTCAAGCATTCTCTTGCCCCCTACCCTTTGCTCTCCTCCCCCTCCTTTTAAGAATTTTCTTTGTCATAAAAGATTCACATTTCCGTCTCATTTACACAAATTTATCTGAAGCTCTAGGAGTGAATAAAGATATGTAAAAGATGATGGATTATGTCTAAACAACAACTTTCCATCTTATAGCTAATTAAATCCTTAATATTTGAATAGTTTAGAGCTCGAATAATGCTTGTATATGCATGTGTAGAAATAAGGGAGCATTGATATTTTTCGACATTGCATTGAGGAAATTGTTTTCTCTTATACCTACCCGTGGCTAGACATGGAGGTATATAATATTGGTTTTTGGGTTTTTTTCTGTAAGTAGTTAATTTCACAGAGGAAGACTAAAATCTTCTTAATGTCTTGTTAGGTGTGAAAGCATATGAATCACTTGTTGAACACACCATTTTGTATTCATCCAAAAATTGGTTTGTTCTTTTTTTTAGGCTCTAGAGATGTAGCTCGACTCTTTCCTTTGCACTTTTCATCTATTTTGATGATTATAGTAGTTTGTCCTCATAATTTTTTTATGTAGATCTGTTTGTAACCTTATTTTCTACCAATCAATTTGCAAACCAGTCACATATTAAGGACCATTTCACTAACTTGTAGTCATCCATTACTTCATATGTTGCAGGTTGTGTCTGTGTGCCAATAAATCCTGATGATTGCGAGAACTTTAATCCTACAAGTGTACCCAATCTTTCTCAAGTAAAAGTATTACCTTATTTTATAGTACTTTAAATGGTTAATTGAAGGTGCTTCTTTAGATCTAAGATAGTTGAACCCTGGATTAAAATATGGTATTAGATGGGCAGTATAATGATAAAACTGATGTCCATTGAACACAAATTATGAACATAATTTACTGGACTATGAATAGTGTTACAATTATAATTATTTCTCCTTTACCTACCTCTCCATTAATGAAAAAGATAGTAGATATTGGAAGTTCATTACATGTCTCATGTATGTGTTAGTATTTTAATTTTGTTTAAGTTGTTCAAGAGCTTGATTAGGTCAAGAATATATTCTACAAGCTCTGTTCTCTTGACACTACTCAACATTTTCCCTACACATTTTCTCTTCAATCCAGACATTTCTTAACTCCTTCCCTTGTTAGCCCTTGGTTGTTCTCAAGTGTAATGCTTTTTCTATGCATCTTGCAGTCTGTATGTATGATCAACATCTCTTATGAAGCATGGATAACCTTTCATGGAATTGTTGTTGTGATAAGACAATTGCCATTGTAAGAATAATCATTTAATTTGTATGGAAGTAAGTCTTTTTCATATTATTTGACTTGGTATTGTAAACTTGTCTTTGTAGGATTCTCTAGGGGGAACAACAGAACTGTGATGATAGGTAGAGTTGTACAACACCATAAATCATTTAGAATTATCAATATATTGCTTATAGAATACTCTATGTAAGTAAAATGGAATGTACAATGACAATTGGTCTCGAATTCAAATCTAAATATAAGTACATTACACAAGAAGATGGTATATATTCTATGATTTAAAGAACCCCAAAATAAGAAAATTAATAGGTTCCATCTGTTTACTTGCTCTTAGACGCTTGTTTAATCGACAAGACCCTCAGAATGTCTTGTTGATAACCAGCAATGTTCAAAACTCCTGAAGAAGTCAAATCGGTGTGACATTGGATATGTCTCGCCAACAAAAGTCATCAGCAAGACATGGACTATCAGAGTGAGTTTTCTATCCTGTGTCAATGATTGATCTCTCACCAATGGGTTCGCTATGGTGGTCATCGCCAAGAGTCTCTGTGATGACATGGTGTAGGTCTATTTAAAACTCCTGAAGAGGTAAGATCGGTGTGACATTGGATCTGTCTTGCCGACGGAAGTCATCGACAAGACATGGACTATCAGAGTGAATTTTATATCCTGTGCCGATGATTGATCTCTCACCGATGGGTTGGCTATGATGGTTATCTCCAAGAGTTTCCGCAATGACATGGTGTAGGTCTATTTAAAACTACTTAAGAGGTTAGATCGGTGTGACATTGGATCTGTCTTTCTGACAGAAGTCATCGACAAGACATGGACTATCAAAGTGATTTTTCTATCCTGTGTTGAGGATTGATCTCTCACCGATGGGTTGGCTATGGTGGTCATCTCCAAGAGTCTCCATGATGAAATGGTGTAGGTATATTTAGAACTCCTGAAGAGGTTAGATCGGTGTGACATTGGATCTATCTTGCCGACGGAAGTCATTGGCAAGACATGGACTATCAGAGTGAGTTTTCTATCCTATGTCAATGATTGATCTCTCACTTTTGGGTTGGCTAGTCATGGGAAAGAGTCTCCATGATGACATGGTGTAGGTCTATTTAAAACTCCCACAAAGGTCATATTGGTGTGACATTAGATCTGTCTTGCCGACGGAAGTCATTGACAAGACATGGACTATCAGAGTAAGTTTTCTATCTTGTGCCGATGATTGATCTCTCACCAATGGGTTGGCTTTGATGGTCATCGGCAAGAGTCTCCACAATGACAGGTCTATTTAAAACTCCTACAGAGGTCAGATCAGTGTGACATTGGATCTGTCCTGCCGATGGAAGTCATCGGCAAGACATGGGCTATTAGAGTGAGTTTTGTATCCTATTTTGATGATTGATCTCTCACCGATGGGTTCGCTTCGGTGGTCATTGCCAAGAGTCTCCATGATGACATGGGGTAGGTCTATTTAAAACTCCTACAAAGGTCAGATCGGTGTGACATTGGATCTGTCTTGTCGACGAAAGTCATCGGCAAGACATGGATTATCGGAGTGAGTTTTCTATCCTGTGCCGATGATTGATCTCTCACCGATGGGTTGGCTTCAGTGGTCATCGCCAAGAGTCTCTGTGATGGTACATTTCAATGAATATTTTTTTTAAAAAAATTGCATTATTTCATTGCAATTTCAACGAAGGAAATCGATGAATCACCGAAAAGGTCCAATGAAGTTGCTATAGCTACGACTAAAGTTTCGTCGTAACTACTTTCCCATTTTGTTGAAATGGCGACAAACTTCTGGTGTTGTTTCAATGCTTTGGAAGAGCCATTGCAATTGCATTTTGGTTATAATTCGTCAGTGGATACACAAAGTTGTCGTCGATATTCCGACGAACAACAGAGCCATTTTATGATGCCGACGACCGACGAATCTGGGCCGCTATTTCAATGTTTATTTATTCATCCGAATTTTGACAAAAATTTGGCAACGAAAATGATTTCATTAGTTTGTCAGTTTTCTGACAAAGGTTTGTCGCAAGACCGACAAATGTTTGTTAGAAAATGGAGTGAAATTCAGTAGTGACATGTGGACGCCAACATGGTACCCTCATCCAATGCTCAATTACAAATATATCAAAATGATTTTCCTAAGCATAATCAAGGTCCTAGCACATCAAACTCAAACCCTGTGTCTAATAACAACACAACCAACATCAGTTACAAAAATGTGTGGTTTGATTATCAAGGCATCGTCATGCATATCAAACAAGTCGAGCCACATGTGTCTATGATACACATAAAAGGAAAGGATCCACAATATGCTATTACAACCCGCAGAACCCACATCATAGTCCCTGGAGCCTCTACATCCACCCAACCACCACCTATGAGTTCTCAATACAACATTCTTGATCATCTAGGAAAGACCCTAGCCCAAATATCCATTTTGTATTTCCTCAAGTTTTCTCCCGTACACTAAGAAATCTTAACTAAAGCCTTATAGGACACCTGAGTTCCCAATGAAATAGACCCTACACAATTTCAAGCATTTGTAGTATGCCTCTCAGCACCCTATCAACTAGGTTTTAGTCAAAAAGACATGACCTACATTGACTCGAACCATAATTGTCCCCTCCATCTCGAAGTCCTTGTAGATCGTCACAAAGTAAAAAGGGTCTTGGTAGATAATGGCTTTTCCCTGAATCTTTGCACATTGAAATTCATAAAACAGGTAGGATACACCCATGTTGATTTAAATAATCAAGTTATCACTATCAAGGCATATGATAATGCAAAGCATGATTTTGAAGGGACAATCTATCTTCTGATTCAAGTTGGGCCAGTGGTGCAATACACTACATGTCATGTCCTTGATCTAGAACTCCATTACAACCTCCTCCTTGATCACCCATGGATCCATGCCATCCAAGCTGTTCCATCCACATAACACCAATGTATAAAATTCCCATTTAATGGGGTGGAAGTTGCAATACATGCGGACCCTGAACCATTTGAATATTCTCGCGCATTAGAATCTTTTTTTCCCCATTCTCATTACTTCCCTGGAGTAGAAATGGGACCAACTCAGAAAATGTCATCCCACTCATCTACCAACACACTAGCCACCACTCCATCCACTCCATCATCCACATCTGATTCCACCCTTACCAAAGTCTAAATTATTGACAAAGGATGTGGTGAATATGAAATGCGTACAAATTTGAATGTGGCAACCATGCCACCCTCACCACACACATACGGCCAACCTTCTCTATCTGTACCGAAGGAAGAAGAGAAGATGACCACCTTGATCTCCAAAAATTTGAGATCTAACACCTTCCATTCTCATGGGTTAAGGAAAGACACAATAGAAGATGACATCAACTAATGGGTATACCGGGAGGAACCTAAACCTTGTCCCCCCTTGAAAGAATATTTCCAAGAGACTTATCCTTGGCCCTTTAAGTTTGCAGAGAAACACAGTTATCGGGGGGATGCCTTGGTGTAGAAGAGCAAGGTAGACGATAGTCAATCGACACTTTTGTGCATCCAAGAAACTTAGGTTTGGGCTATGACAATAAGAAAAATGGTCCTATAGCATTATCTAGTGCCTATAACAATGTTAGTGCGGACAAAGGTCTCCTCGAAGACATACCAGAAGAAGAATCCATCATACACGTGTATGATGATGTGGATCACGTAGATATCTCTTCCATGTTTGAATTCCTATCCATCTGCACCATCAGCCTATCCCTTCATAATCCTGAACTCATAGAGTGGGACCTACATGGTAGCACACCTATCAATACCTTTCCCTTAATGGATATGTATATACATCTTATGGGATTGGGAGATGATGAATGCCCTAACCGCAAAAGTAAAAAGAAGCAAAAAAAAAAAGGGTCACCTAGCGAAAACCTCTTTGCAGCACTTCTTGAGTCAGAAAAAATAAAAACAAAGGGGGTATCTGATAGTGAAAACCTTGATGAGGTGCTGGAAAATAGGAACATTCATCTTCCCCTTGTAGGAACTCAGTTGTTTGAATGATCATCCATTCTGATCGAGAAAACACAAGAAATAAATTTGGGAACTGAAGAGGATCCCAAAATCACATATGTAGCCAAATCACTATCAGCGGAAGAGTACTCTACCATCACCCAGCTTCTCAAAGAAGGCATCATCAATTTCACATGGACATATTCAGATATGTCAGGTCTTGATCCTACTCTAGTAGTACATCATTTGGACATACATCCTGATGCAAAACCTGTCAAGCAAAAACTCAGGAAAATGCACCCCCAAGTAGCTCTACTGGTCAAGAAAGAGTTGGAGAAGCTATTAGAAGTTGGATTCATAAGACCCATCGACTATTTTGATTGCATCTCCAACGTAGTGCCAGTTGCCAAACCAAACGGGAATATCAGGGTTTGCACAGATTTTTGGGATCTCAATAAAGCCTGTCCTAAGGATGATTTCCCTTTTCCAAATATTGAAATGTTGGTGGATTTAACCACAGGACATGAGATGATTTCCCTCATGGATGGCTTCTCTAGATATAATAAGATCAAAATTGCGCCTGAGGATCAACATAAAACATCCTTCACCACACCTTGGGGCACATTCTATTATAATGTCATTCCCTTTGGCCTCAAGAATGTTGGGGCAACCTACCAACATGCCATGACCGTTGTCTTCCATGATCTCATTCACATCATAATGGAAGATTATGTTGATGATCTATTAGGGAAATGAAGAACAAGGGAAGAGCACTCGATGGTTCTCAAAAATATCGTTGAGCATCTAGAGCATTATAAGCTACATTTGAATTTGAAGTAATGTGTCTTTGGGGTCACATCAGGAAAAATACTAGGGTTCATTATCTCCAGAAGAGGCATAGAGTTCGATCCAACAAAAGTCAAGGCAATCATGGATATGCCTCCACTGTGTAATCTCAAATAGTTAAGGAGCCTTCAAGGTAAGCTACAATCCATCTGGTGGTTTATAGCTCAATTAGCCGACAAATGTCAGTCATTCACTCATCTCTTGAAAAGGACACCACCTTTAAGTGGAATCAATAGTGTCAACTTGGCTTCGACAAGATCAAAGAGTATTTGGCTCACCCACCTATCTTTATGCCACCAATTCTAGGTAAGCCGCTCCTATTGCATATTTCTATGACTTTAGTGGCACTGGGGGCATTGTTGGCACAACATGATGAGTCATCAAAAGAACGATCAATCTACTACATCAGCCGGACCCTAGTGGGTTATGAACTCAATTGTTCCCTGATGGAAAAAGCTTGCCTAGCTGTGGTTTCCAGTTTGCAAAAAATATGACACTATATGCTCAGTCACTTAGTGAAGCTAATCTCTAAGGTCAATCCACTCAAGTATCTGTTATCCAGGACAACTCTAACTGGTCACATGGCTAAATGGGTTATGCTATTAAGTGAGTTTGATATAGAGTATGTGGATTGAAAAGCTATGAAAGGACAAGTGATAGCTGATCAGTTGGCAGATGCTCCCCAGGTAGATGCTTATCCTCTAGTCACAAAATTTCCTAATGAAGGGGTCTTTACAGTGGCTAAAGCAGCCACATGGACACTTTATTTTGATGGGTCATACACACACAATGGATCAGGGGTAGGAATCTTGCTCATCACCCCCCAAGGTGATTATATATCGGAGTCATTTAGGTTGGATTTTTCGTGCACCAACAACATTGCAAATTATAAAGCTCTTCTTACTGGCCTCAAGATCGCAATCCAATGACATATCACTCATCTGAGAGTCTTTGGTAATTCCCAGTTAATCATCAAATAGGTCAATGATGAGTTTCTAACAAAAGATGATAAGTTGTTACCTTATAAGCGCATGGTAGATGACTTCAAAAAGTATTTCACTTCTATCCAAACTGACCAAATTTCAAGAATGTAGAAGAAAGCAATGGATGCAATGGCTACCATTGGTTCCTTAATCGACATGCCTAAAGATAGAACAGAGTGTGAGTTCCTAGTTGAGAAAATATTAATCCCCACCGATATCCCAGAAAGTGAGATGGTGTGTGACATTGTAGGTCCTACATCACCATGGTATCATGACATCTACACTTACCTTCACGACAACATCCTACCACCCGATCTGACACACAACCAAAAAAAATCTTTCATCCAACGTACATCCCATTACATTATCATAGGTGATACACTTTATTGTCATGGGTATGATGGAACCCTCCTTAGGTGTCTAAATGAGACCGAAGCCCACACTGCGTTGACAAAAGTACATAGTGGTGTTTGTGGGGCCCATTCAAACAACATGGCACTAGCTAAAAGAATTCTTAGATTGGGATACTACTAGCCTACATTAGAACATGATTCTTGTGAGTTTGTGAAGAAGTTCCTACCTTGTGAACAACATGCAGATTTGATACATGCTCTTGCACAGGATCTGGAGCCTTTTATAGCACCATGGCCCTTCTCTCAATGGGGTTTTAGGTTAATCAACAAGATATATCCCCCATCCTCTGATGACCATACCTTCATCATTACTGCAACTGAGTACTTCACCAAGTGGGTGGAAGCAATGCCACTCTCTCAAATCATGGGTACTCAGATATCCAAATTTATCCTTTTCCATATTCTCTGCAAATATAGAATCTCGTCCACCATCATTTCTGATAATGGAAATCCATTCAAGAACCAAGCCATGAAACACCTTTCACATTCAACGCCATTGGTTTACACCCTATTACCCCCAAGGTAATGGTAAAGTGGAAGTTACAAACAAAACTTTGATCAAGATCCTTAAAAAGGTAGTCAACAATACTGGTCGAGATTGGTACCTTCACATCCATCCCACCCTTTGGGAATACCACACCTCCATCTACACTCCTACTGGTGCCACTTTGTATTCTCTTGTTTATGGTGTCGATTTCATCTTGCTAATTGAGGTAGAAATCCCATCACTGAGAATATCCTTGAAGAAACTTATCAGCGATGAAGATGCTCGAGTCGCGAGACTCAGCCAGCTGGAACTCCTCGATGAAAGATGGATTAAAGTGTATGACCATGTTCAAGCATATCAGAATCATCTAAAAAGAAGCTACAATAAGAATATCTTTCCTCGCCAATTCAACATTGGTGATTTAGTCCTTAAGGAGAATTAGCGCACTTAGCAGGACCAGGATAAAAAAGGGAAATTTGAAGCAAATTGGCTAGGTCCTTACGTCATCACAACAAAATATGGATCAAGGGCATACATACTTGCCACACCCAAAGGAGAGCCCCTAGAAGAGCCCATTAACATCATGCACCTAAAAAGGTTCTACACTTAAGTCAGGTGGGTTATCCTATCCCGCAAAAATCCAAAAAATAAAAAAAGTAAAAAAATTCAAAAAATCAAAAAATGAAAAAAATCCAAAAAATAGTAAAGAGAAATAATTCATCCTATGGTGAAAACCACCCCTGGTGGCTCCTTGGATAGGTACATTTGGTGAAAATTTGGTCACAGACGCCATTCATACAGGGCTTAATCATTATCTACCTTGCGTCCTAGTTACTTTATGCTTCCACCTATCCCGATCTCATATCCTATCATCCTATCCATCCTGTCCTTCCATCTGCATCCATCATCTGGTCGCTTGGTATATTTTGGTTGAGCATTGGACGAGCTTCATCTGTTATCCATCAACCTGATATTTTATCCTAATCTGAGCTTTTCTTTAGTCCTTGTCATCATTTCAGTCCTTTGCTTTCATCTAGGTTCCTTCATCATGTTGGTCTTCATTTAGATCCCATCCTTTCGTGTCGGTCTTTTGGTCCTATTTTGTCTTTTGTCTTTTCGAACTATGTTTCCCCTACACTTTCACATAGGAAAGGTCAATCATTTGATCTACCCCCAGGGCTTTCCTTTGCTTTGGTCTTGTCTATCCAGTCTTTGTCCTCCATTGCTTGTCTCCATCATCCTCTTTCTGCTTTTATCCATGGTATTTTCTTGAACTATGAGGAATTTACGCTTTCATGTAGGCAAGGCTAATATCTGATCAGCCCCCGAGCTCCTAGGTCTTTAGGGTGTGTCAGTATTGTGCCTTGTGTCTTGTGTCTCATGTCTCATGTCATGTCATCAAGTATGTCCTTATCTAGCTGGTTCTTCACAAATGAGATCCACTTCTATCATGAGATTCAATCAGTTTTGGAATCTCCTGCGTCATATCGATCTTTTAGTTTAGTATCCATCTCTGGTCTTGACAGGATGCATCCTTCATAATAGAACTCATCAATCACATCTACCCTCTCAATCCTATGGAAAAGGACGTTTGAAATTGATTGTGATCTTTTGATACTTTTGGCTTTTTTTTTATCATTTGAGCTTCCTATCATAACTTTTCAAGGTCACCATAATCTATAATATCATGGTGTGTTTTGACTAGTCAACATAGGGGCATATCTTGATCTTTTGTTTGTTGTTGTCTTCTTGGTTGTCCTGCGTAGTACCCACCAAGATCCCTGCAGTCTTGTGTTACGCTGGGGCATCTTTTTGTGTTTATGGCTATCCCAATGCCTAGCCCAACCAAGGTCTTCGCGAATTTGGGGTGTTGGGATAGCCTTCTTGTCTGTTGTGTTTGTTTTATGCATTAGACACTAATCCGCCTTGGTTACACATACCCTGGTACCTGGTGTCTTATGCTATAGCAAAAATCAGTTCTCTAAAAATGGAAAATCACATTAGGATTGTATTTGAAGACCCATTTCATTGTATTGCATCTATACCTCATTTATGACCTATGATTTTGGTTGTGCAAACATTCACCTTCCATCCCCTCTTCTTCTCAGGATACCTACGGTTCTTGTCAGGTGCAATTTCACACCCATTCTCCCTTAATTTTGTAATTATTATAGGGGAAGTACTTGCCAATAAACTCCAGCAAGTAGGGTATGCCTACCATCGGCCCTCATCATTATGCACGCCCTTATTTACACTCATATCCATGTTGCATTTCAATTTCACATTAGGCCATCTCACTCATATACCACACACCTTTATTTTTATAAGCTAAAGCAAATGATCCGCAAATAAAGTCATTCTACCGCCTACGTCAACATTGCATTTCATTTATCTATTAGTGTTTGTAAGGAATTTAATTGCATCTCATCCCACATTCTAGGTTCATTGCATTTCATCCCATGTGCATTGTCATCTCATATTTATTTTAATTTTTTTAGATTAATCATAATTGGTTATTATAAGCATCTTAGAATCATGTCATTATCAATTTATTTCCATCTCATTAAACACAATACATACATCACCACCTGCATCACAAATTATTAGATCCACATCCATAACATATAAGGTCATAAATTATTTATTACATCCTGGATCATAAACATTAGCCATCATACATATCATCCATATCATCATCATAAACATATACATACATCACATCATAATAATCATCCATAATAAAATCATGAACATATACATATGCATAAATAAATCATCTATCACATAAACACAACATAGTGTCAATAAGGGTTATCGCATATCATATAAAAATCAAAATACAATGTCCATCATGTGATCCATAATAATGTCCAACATGTCATCAAAATACATATCCATCATATACATCGGTGATCATCAAATAAAATACAAGTACAAGGCTATGAATCAAATATGATCTATGCCGCTCTGTACTGCGCACCCATCCTGCACCTGTCAAAAATATGTATCCTGTCATCTACCCTCTATCCTCTCTACTATGAGCTGCCCATGTCTGACCTCTGTGGTGAGTCTGAAACTCCCCCTCTGGGCGGAGGGGTCTCTCTATAGCTACTGTATCTGTGGATATGTGTCCCTGCTGACTGGGATGGTGATGGCATCTACGATGCTACTCTAACATAGGCAGGCACCCGCTATGTCTAATCTGGCACTACCATGAAGTAGGCCACCATATAGTAGTTGGCCTTCCACATGTACTTGTCTCTCTCAACCACCTGATACCTGGATGAATCTCAATTTTCCTTGTATCTGTCCCAACATCCGCATATGGATCTCCTCTCCTGTGCCCACACATCCTATGCCAATTGCAACTGCCCAACCTCTGCCCACACCCAGGACACCTGCTTTATCGCCCTATCCCTCTCCTCCTGCATGGCCTGTACTTGTGCTTGCATTGTATCCCTTTCCCGCTACAATGCCTGTACCTCAGCCCCTGTCTCACCATCCTCGCCCTGCACTACCTGTGCCTGTGCCTGCACAACATCTCTCTCTCTCTCTCTCAACTACCTGTATCCATGCCACTGCCGCATCCCTCTCACCCTGTAGATTATGCACCTATGTCTATGTTGCATCTCTTCGTATCTGCATGGTCTATATCTTGGGCCTCATAGCCTCCTCTCTCTCCTGCATCAGCCCCATCTCTCCAACTATCTGATCTGCTACCTCGACTCTGTGGTGGAGCTCATCCTGCTTCCACCTCAAATCAGTCCTCTCCCTCAGCAACCCCTCCACTTGTCTCCTCAAATCATCCATATCTCTCTCCGCCTAAGATAGGGCCTCTGACGATACCTGGTCTGCCAATCCTTCGAGCTTCAGTTGTCCCCTAGCCTGTAGTATGGTCACCTCTGCCTGCAGCCTGTCTCAATCCCAACTCACCTCCTCTAGCTCCTCATGCCCTCTCTATCTCTCTCCCTCCAGCTAAGTCACCTCTACTCATAGCTGGCTCACCTCAGTCTGCAATCCATCCATCTCTGCCTGTACCTCCTCTTCATGTCGTGATACCATGTTGGCCAAGTCCCTAAAATCCCTCAGCCTCTTTGCTCGCACCTTATCCACCTCTACATGCAACATGCTCATCTCAACCTCCAATCTACTCTTCACAGCCTTTGAATCCCTAAGTCTCTGCTCGGTGATCTGTAGTCTCGCCACAACCCCCCTCAATAGTACGATTGGGTCCTCTGGTGGTGGTGGTATGTATGGTACCATGGCTAATGGCTCAACCTCAAGAGCATCTAACTCCATCACCTCCACCAGTGGCTCATCTCTCTCCTCCTCTACCTCAACCTCTTCTTTGGTCTCTGCTTTGTAGTCCTCCCCTCCTCCTCACCCTCCTCTGTTGACCTCTTGACTCGGCCTCCTCCTATCCTCTCCCCTGCTAACCTCCTACCTCAGCTACCCCCTACCCTCTCCTTTGTTGTCCTCCCCTCCTCCCCCTCCTTTGTCCTACCAGTGTTAACTCGTCCTCTAGCCTGAAACCAAGTGCCTCTGTAATCGGTTCGACCAGGGTAATCCATGCTAGTCGATGGCTAGCCCACCATGCGGAGCATCTCACTATCACCCCCACATCTACTCTCTCTCCTCTCCTACCTAG
Organism: Sequoia sempervirens; assembly: GCA_007258455.2. Lineage (NCBI taxonomy): Eukaryota > Viridiplantae > Streptophyta > Pinopsida > Cupressales > Cupressaceae > Sequoia > Sequoia sempervirens. The sequence goes on from VDFB02270651.1 coordinate 816,832,600, forward strand.
ATAGGGTACCTGTTGAAACTCCTCCCATTGTTGTCTCACAAACTCGACAGTAATATGATCCCCCCACGGTCGCTCTTGCGTGATCTGCCTGAATCTCGCTGGTCTATGAGGAACGTCCTGTTGAATCCCAACTATCTCATCACCCAGTCTGCTCTGTGTAACTCCACTATATAGGGCTCCCTCCTGACTATGTAGGATACTACACAGAAATATCCTCTATGTCTCTCTTCATCTCTCCTCCATCTGGAGAACTGCTGCATCATGTAGGGTCTCCACACTATCTGATCCTCCTGTAGATCATCCAGCGTCCTCCATCTATCTAGATCACTGAAGCCTTGATAGTGAAATACCCAGTCGTACTCCATCCCATACTAGTATGCCACTTGTAATGACGGATCCTACACCCCTCTTGTCACCACTCCTGGCCTAGCCACACTAATGTGCTCCTAGGCCCATATCTATAACGTCACCTGTGTAACGCTGAGAGCCCCTTGATAGCACACTACATGCATATCCCTATATAGCTGAGCCAACACACATGGACCCCATGTGAACTCCCCCTCCCTCTGCTCCACGATGTGTTGCACCACCTCCATGTAGGCGAGAATGTAGAAATGACCGCTCATGTCTAGTATCAATAGTCTACTAATCAAACCACAAAGGTACAAGGGTAATGGAGGTACCCCCAACCTTAAACATCTATCCACATCCAACACCATCCCCTGCAGTGGTAGGTCCTCTCATTCAAATAAGACCCATAGGGTCTGATTTAGCTCCTCACCCTCTGATCTCATCCTACTCACCAGACGACCTGCTATAGGTAGCCATAGAATCCTCCACACATCCTCAAGAGTGATGGTCATCTCCCTTATCAGGAGGTGGAATGTAGAGGTCTCTGAGCTCCATCACTCTATATGGGTTGTCAACAATGCTTGATGCATTTTGACAGTCGAGTATCCCAATATGTGCAACATACCTGCTCATGCTAAAGCCTCATGATCCTCCCCATTCATCACTACTATAGTCACCTCCAACACCTCTAAGCGCCTCTCCTGTGTCCGCAAGCTCTTGAACCACTGCATCCACACCACATAACATGTCAGTCATCTAAAATTTTTATTAATCTTTCCCTCTTTTACACTCCTCAACCCTGGGTTGTCTTCTCAACAATTTTTCCCCCCTTTTGGACAAATTTCCCCAATTTGCCGAATTTGTCTTATTTTTCATTCTCCCTACCCATTTTATGGGCATGCTCACCCTTTTTCTTCCTTGTTTCCTTTTTCTGACCTGTCTTTGGGAGAGCCCGCCTTTCCCTGGGTGAGCTCGCCTAGGCATGGCCAAGCTCGCCCATCCTTGGGTGAGCCCACTCAAATGGGTGAGCCTGTCCTTGGGAGAGCCTGCCCTTCTGGCGGGCGGGTCCACTGGCCTCTTCGGCGGGTGAGTCCACCCGATGGACAGGTGAGCCCACTAGCCCGCCATCGTGGGCGATCGCTACCATGGGCTGGGTGTAATCACCCATTTGCTTGGTGAAATCGCTCATCCTTGGGCACAATCACCCATCTACTAGGCGAAATTTCCCTTCCTTAGAGAAAAATCGCCCTTTCCCTATCAAACCTATTTGTGGGTAGATTTTCCTGATTCCAGGGCATGTCAACCCTTCCCTGATGCTTCCCCGCACTTTTCGGGCACTTTTTTTTAGTTTTTTGGGAAAATTTACCCACCAATTGGGAAAATCCATCCCCCTTTCCAACCACCTCTAAACAGACGATTCTTCCTACCCAATGGACAAAATTGCAATTTTGCCACCTACCCATTTCACTAATCTACCCAACCCCCAAAACCCAAGTTTTTAAATGACATAAAAATTAAAAAATACACCAAAACTTACTTAAAATCACAAAGAGGGTTTTGGACCTAACCTAACGTGGAACCGTGTGCTCGTGGAAGAATCATTGTACCTTGTCCCCTTGGTGGATGATGTCATCATCATACTCCTCGGCCATGCTCGTCTCCTTCTTCTCCTCTTCTCTCTCTCTCACTCAACTGCAAGGCGTGCAAATGGTGAATAGTAATTTCTAAAATTACTATATATAACATTTCCCCCCCTTTTTTAACTTTTTTAAGTTAAGGGTATTTTTATCCTTTATTTAACCTCTTTTTATTTCAACTAATCCTCTAACTTCTGCGGGCTACCATTTGCACATCGTATGTCCATTTGACTCCGTTCAAAATCCAATCTTCATGGGTTTTTGAGCTCTATCCAATGGTACCCTCCATTTCCTCATATCGAGGAGTTGCCCAGGGCCCCTTTTTCTTCCCCAACCGCCCTCTCGAGGGGGCATACCCTACCAATTTTCCTCCATTCATTCGTCATGGTCATTGCCTTGTGAGACTAGGGCATCACCCTTTATTTCCCACCATCTGGGAAGCTCACGCAACTTCGCCCATGATGGGGCATCATTTTCTAGTCACTTCCTCTATAGAGTCATCTGCATTTTATTTTTCTTTGAAACATTGTTATTCTAACAATATTTCGAAAAGGGGAAAAATGTAGGCATCCAAATTTGACCACTCTCGTATGGCCAAATTCGTTACCTTTATTTTTCTATCCCCCATTAATATCAGTTAAATGATTTATTTAATTAATATTTACCCCTTTCCTAAGGTTTCTAAAGTATTTAATTTAATAATTAAATACTTTACCTTTCATCCCTTCCTCTTTAAATTAAATAAATATATCAATTTATTTAATTTAGTCACTTAGCCTTTTCAATTTAAATCAATTTTAAATTCTCTCTTTTCTTTCTCCTTGTCACATCCTCCATAATTCTCTTCTAATATGGATTAGTTTAATTAATCCATGATTAGGATGTGCACACCCTTAATCAGGATTAATGTTACATCCTCCATATTTTTCCACTTGCCCCTATTCCCTCATTAGTCTTCATAATCACCTGTTTGCGCAACTTTAATATAATCATCATGCCATTTTTGGTATTCCTCCAAGTCAAAATAGCATAAGTACTTTTCTTATTCAACCTAGACAACCTCTTCCCCATGTGAATTAAAAATTCACATTTATCCTTCCAAGGTTATCCTCTTCCCCATGAAGGTTGTTGGGAAACTCCAAAACCTCTCATGTGTCATATCACCCACATGGGGACAAGGACCTCCTTTATGAGGACCTTGTCTTATCCCCAAGGTACTTCCAATCATGTGAATTAAAAAATCATATTTATTACTCCAACATTTCTCTCTTCCCCATGATGATTAGTGAGCAATTCTAAAATTCCTCACATGTCAACATCCTTCCACATGGGGACAAAAACTTCATTTTTGAGGAATTCTTCCCCTAATCCCAAGATACTTGCAAGTACCTCCACCTCACATGTCCTCTTTCCACCCCACATGTCATTTTTCCACCTCATTTCCACATGGAAAGATGAAGGATTGTGAGTCCTCAACTCACCACAACCCTTCATCTTGTCCATGTTGGCTAAATCTTATCCGTACAAATATCTAGAGACTCTTTCCCTAAAATAGAGGATTGGGTCTCATTTTCACATTACACAATTCATGCATTCACAATTCAAGCATTCAATCTAGCATTCAAGCATTCTACTATCAAACACTTGCATTATCATCCACCATTGTTGCACTTCAAGCTTTCATTGCATTCATCTCATATGCTTATCCACATACCCACATCCATTATTGCGTCCTCCACTGAATTTAGATCATTTTACATATCATTTTAGCTTATTTTCCATCAAGGAGCACACAAATAATCTACATCAAAGGGCCAACCAAAGGGTCAACTTGGAAAAGGTGAATCTCTTGTTTAATCTTTCTTTTGTTCAAGTTTAACTAGGCTTATCTTGAAGTGGTGTTTTGTGTATTTCTCCTTTTGCATTTTCTTTGATTTTGCATCATTTAGGGTAGGAAATCATGTTGCACATAGTTGGTTTTGTTCATGGATGGTTTGATGGACCCTTTAAGGGGTTGGGTAAAATCCCTCAATCATAGATCGCTATAGGAGGCAATCAAGAAAGCTAGGGATAATGATTTTTACAACCTAAAGAACAAATTTCAGTCCAAGGGTTCTACCTCTCAGAAGGACAAAGACAAGAAACCCTTTTAGAAAGAATGACCCAAGAAAAATATAATGGATGATGAGACTGAACAAGAGTTGCATAGAAATAAATTGTGCTTTAGCTACAAAGACTCTTGAGAACCAAGACACAAATGTCTTGGTAAGAGCAAGGCACATATTATTGAGATTGTATCTGATAGTGAAGAAGAGGAAAAATTTGATCATAACTAGGGTAGTGAACACAATGAGTCAAATGATGAGCAATTGGATGCTAATGAGACACCACCTAAGGGAGTGAAGGGTGGTACACTTGCTACTATGTATCATATGCCAAAATTCAACTCTTTCAGAGTATGTGGAGTGCTACAAGGATAGATAGTCATAGTCCTAATTGATAGTGGGGCTACCCACATTTTTATAGACTTTTCTATGGTTACCTGAAAGGGTTACAAACTATGGAGCATGAGGGATTTAATTTCATGGTTGTAGACGGATATCATATTTCATATATGCAAAAGTTTTCTTTGATGAGCATCATGATTGGTAACTATACCATTGCAGATGATTTCTATGTGGTGGATCTAGGTGACATCAATGCCATTTTGGGCATTCAGTGGCTACACTTGCTTGGGAAGTATTCTCAAAACTTCTAGAACATGGAATTTAAGTTCAAGGTGGATGGTAGGAAAATAGTATTTAGGGGCATGTCAAATGGAGCTCCTATAGTGGTTTTAGCCAAAAACATGGAGAGTATATTCAGACATGGGGATGTTGCTTAGGCAACACAATGTCTGGTTTCTTCTAAATCCATGGATAGTGGGCCTAAGCACTACCAGTATAATTTGCAGCAAATATTGCACAATCACAGTGTAGTCTTTTGTGATATTCCTTGAGGGAGGCCACCTGATAGGGGATTTGAGCATACCATTGAGCTTGAGGGGGATAAGCTTGTCATTACTACTCCCTATCGATGCCTCAAGAAATTCAGGGATGAGATTGAAAAAGAAATCAAAGATTTGGTGAATATGGGTCATATGAGGCTGAGTTTGAGTCCTTTTTCCTCTTCTATGGCGTTGGTTAAAAATAAGGACGAGACTCTCAAAATGTGTATTGATTACCACACTTTGAACAAGAAGATAATCAAGAATAGGTATCTAATTCCTAGGATCGATGAATTGTTAGATCATTTGCATGGGGCTATCTTCTTCTCAAAGATAGAGCTCAAATCGAGATACCACTAGGTTAGGGTGCAGGATTAGAACATCCATAAAATAACTTTCAATTTCCATTATGGGCATTACAAGTTTTTGGTCATGCCTTTTAGTTTGAACCATGCTCCTGCAACATTTCAGTCCTGCATGAATCACATCTTCAACAAGCAGTTGTGGAAGTTCTTCCTTATATTTTTTGATGATATATTGATATACACAAAAATATGGGAGGACCACCTAAAGCATCTTGATGAGGTATTGGGTTTTATGGAGGCACAATCATTGTATGACAATGCCTTCGAATATGAGTTTAGGATGAAGGAGATATTGTACTTGGGTCACATAATTATTACACTAGGATTATAGGTGCATCAGGAAAAGGTCCAAGAAATATTAGATTGGCCACTGCCAAGGACACTCATAGAGCTATGAGGATTATTTTTTCTTTGTAGTTACTATAGATAGTTCATCAAAGGGTTTTCATAGCTTGAAGAACCTCTCATAGAACTCACTAGGAAGGGTGATTTTAGATGGACTAGCAAGGAGTAACGAGCCTTTGATAAACTTAATGAGTTCATGAGTACTTGTCTAGTTCTTGCATTGTCGATTTCACCCAACCCTTCATGTTGGAATGTGATGCATTGGGAGAGGGAATTGGTGTAGTGTTAATCCATAATAGACATCCCATTGCCTATGAGAGTAGGAAGCTCCAAGATGCAGAAATGTTGTACTCTATATATGATAAGAAAATGCTCACCATCATGCATGCATTGGAAAAGTTTAGGAAGTATTTGGTAGGTCGGTGATTTGTAGTCAGAAATGTTCATAATAGTTTGATGTATTTATTGGAGCAGAAGGACCTGAATGAATGCTAGTAGAAATGGTTGAGTAAAATCTAGGCATATGACTTTGATATTGAGTGTGTGAAGGGAAAGAAGAATACAATTGTTGATGCTCTTTCCAATAAGCCCACCATATGTTCCTTGTCTAAGATTTCAATAGATTGGAAAACTCTTTTTCTAGTTGAGTACTCCAAGAATGTGTTTTCTTGTGAGTTGATGGATGAAAAAATCTAGGATGATAGATATAAGGGAGTGGATGATATCATCTACTACAAGGACAAGATATTCTTGGTTCCAAAATCTAAGATGAAGGAGCAAATCATGAGAGTTGTACATGCCACTCCTTTGATAGGACATCCAAGGTTCTTTAAGACCTACAAATAGATTAGGGAGAGGTTCTTTTGGAGGGGCTTCAAAGATGATATTCTATGCCATGTTAGAGAGTGCACCACTTGTCAACAAAATACGTCAGAGCACACCTTCCCTGCTGGCCTATTGCAACTTTTTCCTATTCTAGAGTAGAAGTGGGGCAACATATCAATAGATTTCATCACCGATCTTCTGAAAGTACAGGGTAGAGATTGCATCTTTGTAGTGGTTGATTGGTTATTGAATTTTTCACATTTCATGGCTATCTCTTCAGAGTACAAGGAACTACAAGTGGAAAACTTATTCTTTAGGGATGTATTCAAGCTGCATGAGTTACCAAAAAATATTGTTATTGACAGGGATAGCCATTTTCTCAGTGCTTTTTTGGTAAGAGTTATTTAGGTTGTTAGGTGCAAAATTAACTCGAGCACTAGCTATCATCCTCAGATAGATGGGCAGAGAAAGATAGTGAATAGGTGGGTTGAGGGTTATTTATGCAACTTCATTTTGGGGCAGTAGAGGGCTTGGGTCAGATGGTTACATTTAGGTGAGTATTACTATAATACTACCTATCATATGCCCATTAGGATGTCACCTTTCAGAGTGTTGTACAGTTATGAGGCTTATTCATTTTTGGATGTGGTATTTGGTGATGGTCGAACACCCAAGGAAAAGGATTGTATACAAGAGAATCATGATATCCTTAAGTCACTTAAGGATAATCTGTAGCATGCTTAGAATCAACAAAATGTGTATGCAGACAGACATATGACCAAGTGTAACTTTGAGGTTAGAGACTTGGTCTATCTTCACCTTCAACCATATAGATAGTCCTCTTTGAAGAGGAGTGGTGCTGAGAAGTTGAGACTAAGGTTCTATGGGCCATACAATATTATTAGGAGAGTGGGTGAGGTGGCTCATGAGATGGAGCTCCCTGAGAGCAACATGATTCATAATGTGTTTCACGTTTCATATCTCAAGAAGGCACTTGGACAACAGGTGATAGTTTCAACATAATTACTACCTCTTAATGAAGAGGGCAAGTTGGTTCTAATTCTAAATGATATTTTGGATGTTCGCAAGAGGAAGTTGAGAAACAAAACAATCAAGGAATATCTTGTCAGATGGAAGGATCTTCTAATGGAAGATGCAACATGGGAGAATGAGTAGGTCCTTCAACACCCTAATCTGAAATTTCTTATGGGCAAACAATTTCGGGAAGGGAGGATTATAATGTCCCTTCCCAATTAATAATCCAAATCTTTTAGTGACTTATTTTATTCTCGTAACCCATTAAATAAATTAAGGGAATTAATGATTGATTAATTACTATTATTCTTTCAAAGCAAATATTATGAACAATATTAATTAATTAAATTTATATAAAGTGACTAAAATGAGACTTAAATATTATAAAGTCACTATTTCCCTCCTAAAGTTAAATATTCAAATATTTGTGAATAGTTATTTCACGGGAGGCTACAAAAGGTGCATTCGAGAATGTATTTTTCATCATTGGAGTTTATATTTCTTATTGTATTGCTGAGAACTCTCGGACTTGAGGTTTTCAAGGTTCGATGGTGAAACAATTCCACCCTAACCCGTGGAATTTGGTCAATTTCGTAAGTCTCCTTTGGAAATGGAATTGCAGGGGTTCGATTTATCCAGATTGATTTAATATATCATCCTACATCCTATCCAAATATATATTCTAGACTGAGTGAATGATATTGATTATTATTATTACCAGTCCCAATACAAATTGCTGCAGTATTCATATTGGTCGATTATGTTATTAATATCTCGGTGGCATGGAATCATGAGTTCCAGATGATATTATCAGATGTTGTTAATGCCAGCGTAGTCATTGGTCAAATCGCATTCACATCATGACAAATACAATGTGACGTGGCTTCTCTCATCTACAGAATGGAAAAACCTAGCAAGTCATTGGCTGTATGTGCTAGTTATGATTTGCTGCCACCTTCCATATTGAAGCCATGATTGTTCAAAGAGGCATTGTATATTTCAGCGTAGTCTTATATCGGCCAAGAGAAATTATCGGCCTATTTTTGGAGTATTGGGACTTTGCCATAGCTACCACATCATATAGTGGATACGCCTCCCTCTTAGAAGGGAATCGATAATATTTAGAGGTCAGAGTATTTCCCTGTTATTGTTTGTATTGGTTGCTAATTAAATGGAAGAATAATGAATAATTAATGTTGAGAAAATACTGAATATTGATAGAAGAAATGACTGCCATGTTTGATTGGAAATGATAAGTTTCAAGCACTGTTATAAAGTTCTATAATCAATATATTTATCTACTTAATACCTACATTTTCTATTGGTATTTATTTGAGGGTAAATTGTATGCTATTCATTTGCTAAAATGCTTGCACATTACATGGAAATTGTTTGACAATATGTTTACATTGTCAAACTAGAAAATACATGAAAATTTGTAAGGGTCTTTACTTTAGAAAGTAGTACAAAAAAGTACACTTTTATTATTTCTCTTGTTTAAATCATTTTAAGCACAACACAACCATGGTCATCCTACTTGTCCTTTCTATACCCTTGGACAATAGTATATTGGACTATTAAGAAGAAAAGGATGACACATCCATTCACTAGGCCTTAATGTTTCTCATCTTTTAGATGGATAAACCAACTATTGATCCTAAAATTGTTAATATATGCAATCTAGGCCTTAAACCCCTAGGCATGAAGAAGGGAAGTTCTAGTGGTAGAACCCTTGTGGTTGAATCCAAAGTTCCTTTTGATGAGGGATTGAGTCAATTAGAGGGTATAAATGCCTAGATTTTTAAGCCTAAATCCAAGGAGAAGAGTAGTGGTTCTTAGTGCCCCTAAAAAAGATGTACCTTTCAAAGAAGTGAAGTTCAATTTCAAGTTAAAGAATCTAAGAGATGAAAGGGATTAGAATTATAGTGGATAAAGACTTATCTATCCATAAACTTATTCAAGTTCCCCAATACAACCCCATCTTTGCCTCATCATCGAAAATACCTAATATAATGACATCTAAAGGTGATGTGCTAAGAGGGTGGGAATTTAGTGAAAGATTTTAATACCCAAATGGATATAAATAAAGAGTTGATTAATGAGAACAAGATGATGAACGAAGAGATGGAGGATTTTCAATTTGAGCCTAGCAAGGAGAAAAGGGAGATGGAATTAATAACCCAACTAGATCGTATACGGGAAAAATTCTAAATTAAAGATGTAGTGGCTAATCTAGAAAATAAGGTGATGAGGTTAGAAAAATATTGCATGATGTGAGAAGTAACCTAGAGGAGGCTAGTAAGAAAAATCAATTAGGAGATTTAAATAATGGGGAGGGCCAAGATAGCACTGCCTAGGATGAGAGAACATTGAAATACAAGATGAACTAAGTAAGAAGACTGAAAGACAAAAGAAAAAATAACGAATTAAAATAGAGGGGGGCTGAGGAGGATACCTTGGTCTTAAAATACAAGCTCTACAAGAGAATCAAAAAGTATTTGGAAGCCTTAATGATTTTTCTATTTAGTAAGTTTGGTATATCATATTTTGTCAAATTTTCTAATTTAAGGTTGACCTTCCACTAAGTTTTGTAGATTATTTCTTTGGTTTTGTGTGGCTTGGGTTGGTTTCTAGGATTATTTTTTTGTTTGTTCATAGTCTATACTTTTTTGGTTTTATCTTTATTTAACCTTTTATAATGTTACGAGGCCTTTTCAAAACCCTCACTTTTACCCTAATAAAAAAACTAGGAGTTTGAACTTAAACTCACATTTACTATTAAAAATACATAATGGGATGCTTTAGTTTATACATTACAATTTATGTCACTCTGTCATTGTCATTTAATCTCAATAGTACTAGATAAAAGAAAGGTTTGAGACTTTGAGCATAGTGCCATGGTAGCAAACACATACTAACAACATTTTCCAATTCTAGTCTAAAAGGTGAATGATTGGTTGGTTCTTAGATGTGAGTCAATAGACAACAATTACACTTCCTTATTGACAACAAAAGCCAAAATAATATGATTTCTCCCAAAGCAACTTGGAGATTAAATTTATCACATACACCTCTCCCTCAAATATTCACAATTGGAAGATTTGATTTAGATTTTGGTCTTTCATCATGATTCCTTGGTGTGAATAATCAATTCTTTCTAAAAATTAAGACATACTATCATTATAGGTATGTGATAAATAACTTAGGCAATCATGTCTTTACCAATAACTAGACCTCATAAATTTGTCTTGGATGGTGAGAACAAATACTAGATGTCTAAATTAGTCTATTAACATTTTAACCCAAAGAAACAAGTAGTGTAATATATTGGTAAGTTCATTCATTAAGTTCATTCAATAGAAAGACATTTGAAACATGTATTAGAGGATTATAATGATCTTGTCTATTTCTCAACTAGAATTCCAAATAATTGTTCCATAA